>LFJQ01000034.1:1800000-2296491 GCA_001182835.1 Oropetium thomaeum
CCATTATATAGACAGAAAAAGCTAAAAGCAGTAACAACCTAAAAGCAAAAGAAGCTAAACAACAAATGGCTGTGATCAGCCCTAAACTTTCTAGTTAGCTTTAGAACTTTCTATCTAATGGGCATACAAGAAATGAAGCCTCTCCTACCGTTAATTCAAACAAAAAAAAGATCAATCACACACTAACTTATCTCACAGTTCTCCCCTAAGTCTTGTGTGTGGATTCCGACTTGATGTGAACCAGTCCAACTCGAGCTCGCAGCTCTTGGAACTTCGCCCGCCCAAGTGATTTGGTAAGAATGTCGGCGAGCTGGTCCACGGTGCTGATGTAGCTGGCCTTCATGCTCCCTTCTTCCAAGCAGCTTCGGATGAAGTGGTACTTGATTCGGATGTGCTTGCTTTTTTTGTGGAAAACAGGGTTCTTGGCCAGCGCCAAGGTAGACTTGCTGTCCACCCTGAGCTCGACTGCCTCAGCCTTCTTGCCGAGTAGTTCTCCCAGCAGGCGAGCCAGCCATAATGCTTGTGTTGCGGCAGAGGTGCCAGCTATATACTCCGCTTCGCAGCTTGAGAGCGCCACTACCCGTTGCTTGATGGACTGCCAGCTCATGAGACAATTGCCGAGGAAGAACAGCGTGCCACTCGTGCTCTTGCTCGTGTCGATGTCGCCGGCAAGGTTGCTGTCACAGTAGCCGATGAAGTGCGTTGCTTCAGGGTTCCTTGCGTAGTGTAGGCCGTAGTCCAGTGTGCCCGCGACGTAGCGTAGGATTCGCTTGATGGCCTGCTGGTGCTCCGCCGTCGGCCGCTCCATGAACCGGCTTAGGTACCCGACGGCGAAAGCCAGGTCAGGCCGTGTATGCACCAGGTAGCGCAGGCTGCCGACGACACGCCCGTACTGCATCGGGTCAACTTCTTCCACCTCGCTGTAGCAGCTCAACTTCAGTCGCTCCTCCATCGGAGTGTGGGCAGGGTTGCAGCCATTCATGCCACCCAATTCGACGGTGTGCTTGGCGTAGTGAGCTTGCTGAAGAGTGGTTCCGGTGTTGTCTTGTCCGACCTCAATGCCGAGGTAGAAGCAGAGGAGGCCCAGATCACTCATCTGAAAGGTGGCCCTCATCTGAGCCTTGAAGGCCTCCACCTCTGCTTCTTCCGTGCCGGTGATGATGACATCATCGACATAGACACCCACCAGTAGGATCGAGCGACCTTTGCCACGCCGGTACATCACCGCTTCATGCACGCTCTGGTGGAAGCCCATTTCCTTGAGCGTCTTGTCCAGCTTGACGTTCCAGGCACGCGGTGCTTGCCGTAGGCCGTAGAGTGCCTTTCGCAGCCGCAGCACCTTGCCCTCCTTGTTGGCAATGATGAAGCCGGGGGGGGGGGGGGTGGCGCACGTACACCTCCTCTTCAGGTCGCCGTTGAGGAACGCCGACTTGACATCCATATGGTGGACGCGCCACCCTTCCTAGGCAGCGAGGGCGAGGAGAATGCGAATGGACTCGATGCGAGCCACTGGCGCAAGTGCGTCCTCCTAGTCGATTCCTTCTCGCTGGACGAAGCCCCGCGCGACCAGACGAGCCTTATGCTTATCACCTCCCCCGCCTCATTCTTCTGGAGCTTGAACACCCATTTCAGGGTGATGGGGCGGTGGCCGGCCGACAGGTCAATGAGCTCCCACGTTCGGTTGCGCTCGATGGAGTCCATCTCCTCCTTCATTGCGGCCAGCCACACCGCGTTGCCCTCGGCTTCACCAAATGAGCAGGGCTCCCCGGTGTGCGTCAGGTGCAGCTCGGCGTCGATGTTGTGCTGCACAGACCCGGGAACCACTTCGTTGCCCAGGATGTCATCCATGGTGCGGTACCGAAGTGGCGTGTCGTCGTGCACAGCGTCAAGATGGTCTTCGTCTCCTTCCAGAGGGGTGACAAACTCAGGCGCGGCGTCGTCGGCCGCAGTTGGGGTAGCCGGCGTTGAAGGCTCATTGGTGTGGGAGACCGGAGCCTGTGGCGTGTCGACAAGGCCTGGGCTCGGAGTACCTACGGAGGGTGTCCTGTGCATGGTCGATGATGAGCTCGATGTCGACGTGTCGTGTCCCGCTCCCCCCGGCTGCCTGCATCTGGACATAGTCGACTGCGAAGTCGCTTGTCCCAGCCAGGCTGTCGGCGTCTGCTTCCTTGGTCCTGTCCCAGCCGCATCCTTTGTTGAACACCACATCACGCGAGGTGCGGACGTGGCGTGTACTCGGGTCGAGGATGGTACGCCTTGCTCCCTTCCGTGTAGCCGATCAAGACGCCGGGCTCACTCCTGTCATCCAGCTTGGAGACATGGCCCAGCTCCTTCGCGTGTGCCAGGCAGCCGAAGACGCGGAGTAGCTCACCGCCGGTGCTTGCCCGTGCCAGGCTTTGTAGGGGGTCTTGTTGTCCAGCCTCTTCGTCGGCGACCGGTTCAGCAGGTGGACGGCGGTCAGCACAGCTTCGCCCTAGAAGCTCGCCGGCATGCCCCTCTGCTTGAGCAAGGCACGCGCAGTGGCGACCACCGTCTGGTTGCTGCGTTCGACCACGCCGTTCTGCTGCGGTGTGTACAGCGTGGAGTAGTGCCGCTTGATCCCCTCGCCGGCACAATATGCGGCAAACTCCGTCGCTGTGAACTCGTCGTTGTTGTCTGTGCGCAGCACCTTGAGCTTGTGGCCACACTCCTTCTCCGCCTCCGCCTGGACACGCTTGATGGCGTCCGCTGCGCCAGCCTTAGTGGGGAGAAGGACAGCCCACATGTACCTCGTGGCGTCGTCGACCAGCAGTAAGAAGTAGCACCGCCCTCTAGGTGTCGCCGGCGTGATGGGGCCGCACAGATCGCCATGAGCAGCTCCAGCTGATCTCGCGCACGGTACGTTGCCTGGTGCGGGAACAGACGGCGCCTTTGCTTGGTCACCACACATGTCCCAGAGCTGCTCGACGTGGTCGATGCAGGGTATGCCGCGCACCTCGTTATCCGCCCCAGCTTCTGCAGTGCGTCGAAGTTGAGGTGCCCATCCTCTCATGCCAGCGCCAGGCGTCGTCGTCACAGCGGGCGGCAAGGCAGACGCGGCGTGCGACCTCCATGTTGAGGACGTAGAGGCAGTTCTTGCCATGCGCGACCTTGACGAGGAGGCGCCCGCGGCGGTCCTAGATCCGAAGCACGCCAGCGTCAATCTCGACCCGCGCTCCACCCTCATCGAGGTGCCCGAGGCTGAGGATGGAGTTGCGGAGGGCGGGGATGAAGTAGACGCCCTGCAGGAGCTTGTGCTTGCCGGCCTTGGTAAGACGACGGAGCCAATGCCACAGATCTCCACAGCGGACGCGTCGCTGAACTTGAGGGAGCCGTGGACACTGCGGTCGATGTCTACGAATTGCTCAACGAGGCCTGTCATGTGATGCGTGGCGCCGCTGTCAAGGTACCATCCTTCAAGCTTCTCGTCGTCGCCACCATGGCCGAGGAAAGCGCGTGCGCGAGGTTCGTCGAGGTGGAGGAAGGCCGCTGCTTGGGTCGAGTTGGCCGAGAGTTGGGCCGCCAGGGGAGTGGACGAGTCGGTTAGGGTTCTAGCCCCGACACTCAACCCTGCAGGCTGGGCCGATGGGCAAGCCACTGTTGTCACTGGGCTCACGTGGGCCATGAACAGTGCAGGCTCATCATCCTCATTAGCTTGGGTCAGGTGAGCCGCACCACCCCTCTTGGGCTGACGGCACTCCTTGGCCTAATGACCACACCGCCTGCAATTGAGGCACACGTCATCCCGGTTTACCTTCCTTTCCCCATCTCGCCCTCCACCATTCCGGCTGCTGCCGCCACCCCGATCGCCACCGCCACTAGCGGGCTTCTCGCCGCCACCAGCCCGATCCTTCTTCCTCGATCGCCCACGACGGTCCTTGGAGGAGCTCGTGCCCTCTCCTTTCTAGCGGGCGAGCCACTGCTCCTCGGTGTAGAGAAGCTTCCCGCCGATGGTGACGAGGTCGTCGGACGGCGCGTCGTCGCGGTCATCCACCGCCTTGAGCCGACCGGTCACCTCCTCGATGGAGAGGGTGGAGAGGTCCAGGAGGGTTTCGATGGAGAGAGTGATCTGGGTGTACTTCTTGGGGACGATGCGGAGAAACTTCTCCACCGCCTTCTGGTCGTCCAAGTCGCCGTCACCTTACTGCATCAGGCGCTGCACAAGGCTGGAAAGACGGAGAGCGAAGTCGTCGATGTCCTCACCGGGGCGGAACGCGAGGCGATCCCACTCCTGGCATAGCTTCTGGAGTGTCACCCTGCGTGCGCGGTCCATGCCGACGCGTGACACAGTGATGGAGTCCCAGGCTTCCTTGGCGGTCTCTTTGTCTGCGAGGGTGGTCGCCATCTCCGGCGGGACGGAGGACAGCAGCGCCTCAAGCACCAGCCAGTCCTCGTCGAACTCGACGTCGTCATACGTGACGGCATCCCAGAGCCACTGCGCCTGCAACTTCACCTTCATCAGCGCACTCCAGTCGTTATAGTTCGTCTTGGTCAGCATCGGCCATGGCGTGTTCCTAGCCGACTCCTTGATGATGAGCTGGACGACGGCGGGAGAGTCGCGGTGGCCACGGCGGCGCGCCGGTGACGGGGAGACTCGGTGGTGCCTGCGAGGGCTCCGCGAGAGATGTCCGCCGCCACCACCATCCTCACCGCCTCCTCCGCCACCATCATGGCCATCGTGGCCATCGGCGTCGGCACACAGGGCTGCGGCGGCCGCTGCAGCGGCTTCGGCCGCAGCGACTGCCGCCCTGGCCGTCTCCACCGCCTGCTGGGCAGCCGTCTCTGCTGCTGTGACGCGGGCCTCCAGCGCGGCGCGAGCCTCCGCCTCGGCAGCCGCTGCAGCCGCAGATGCTCTCCGGCGAGTCGACGAGAAGGACATGGCTGGTGAGAACCTTGCTCTGATATCAAATATTAGACCTTGAACTCAAAGTGGAGGCTGGGAATCGTGAATTGCAGTACTTATTGCAGCTGTTCCTTGTTCCATTATAGACATGAAAAGCTAAAAGCAGTAACAACCTAAAAGCAAAAGAAGCTAAACAACAAATGGTTGTGATCAGCCCTAAACTTTCCAGCTAGCTTTAGAATTATCTATCTAAAGGGCATCCAAGAAATGGAGCCTCTCCTACCGTTAATTCAAACAAAAGAGAGATCAATCGCACACTAACTTATCTCCCAGAGAGACTTTTGGAAGAAAGACGGTTTCTCATACTTCAGTTACAACTGTTTATCCGCAAAGTTCATGAACTGACATCTCAAATGTTTACCTTTCCTATACTTCTATCTTACTAGTTACATACATACTTATTTCTCTTCCAGGCACATGGTTGACACTTGGTTTACCAAACTGAAACTCCTTGGTTTGGAGACTCAGCGGTGCAAAGAATTTAACAATGCAATAAAAATGGAATTCGCACACTAGATTGATGATGAAACATCCAGTCATCTTTCACAAAAAATATAACTGTCTCAATATTACATTAGATAATTAAAACATCCTATACTTTGATGGTCGTCATCACGATGCTGCCCAACACACCGTATACTTCTGTCAAGAAGGTTTTCATGCTCTCTAATGTCCTTGTAATTTTCAGTAGCATACTCCTTTATAGGTTTGATGGCCGCATGATGGCGAGTACCACTCCATTTTTTTTCACATCAGATTATTGAACAAATCCTGGATATACATAGATTTCTGATACTACTACCATCTGAATTTAACCCACCTCAAAGTCATATCATACGTTCAACCTGTCTAAAATATCTTTTACATCGGATTGATCATTTTATTGCTGTATTACTTGGATTCACCTGGATATATAGATTTCAGATACTATCACCATCAGAATATTTGATACTGCTACCCCTACCTCAATGAAGCACGCTCTAGCATACATCATGCTCTCAAGAAGGTTATAGTAGCTATCCTGAACCACCTTCATATGCATGGCCACATATACGTTGATCCACCACTTCCTAGGGCCTTGTTTGGCTGCACCTCAATAATCCATATGGATTGTAGGAGATTGGAATAGATTGAGAGAGATATTAGTTTATCTTTCATCACAAACCACTCTAATATTTCTTAATCCAAATGGAACGAGGAACAAACAAACAAAGCCTGGAGAAATTATACTCAGTCATATTGATGCACAACCTATATTGATCATGATAAGTCAGGAAGTGGATAGTACTCAGTACTAACAGCATAATATGATCCCGGTGCCAGCCGTGTGATGGAATCAAATATATTACTAGAGTCAGAGCAGAACATCAAAGACTTATTTTTCTTATTTCTTTGTAAGAATCAGAATATCAGAGATTTTTTTTTCCCATCGTTTTCCTTTTGGGAGTCTAGAACACCAAAGAGTTACGATGCCATGTCATGTGCCTGTTGCTTTACCTGACCTTGTTGATTAGAACTTATTACTACACTGCCGAATCTGACGGAAACCAAAACATTGATACAACAAACTCATACACAATAATGTTAACACGGTATAGTTTCTTTCCTGCAGTACATAAAGACGGATCAACATGATAGAAACAAAACACAGTGATCAAAGACAACCTATTATATATATAGATATCTAAGTTAGTGACACCATGGTTGTTAGAAATCAGAAAGATGTATGATATCAAAACCAAAAAACATTTGTGATAAAGAAAGATACATAACTAGCTCCATCAAATTACAATGACTAGAAAAGAATATCATATGAAACCTTACCAACATCCTGATAACACCATAATAGATTAGCGAATATATGAATGTAGCTAACTTGAAGCACTTCAGCACATAGAAAGTAGCTTAGATGTATCCTGCAAAAAAAATGTAGATAAGGAACAGCTACCTGAATAATAGAGTCCAGCATGAGCTTGAGTGAGCTGCTATAATCAGATATGCAGCCCATCGTTTCCAGCTTGGGTGCTACAATGGCCGATACCTGCAGCTCCATACGCCATCCAAGGTACAGAAACTTTTCAAGACAAGGGGCATTCTCAGTTATGACTTCCTGTAAGCCTACAACTCTGTCAGCATAATAGGTACGCACACCAATGCATCTAAGACTAGCAGAGTTGTTTCGGACAAATCGGAAGCCCTAGCTCCTTTTGAGCAACAAGAACTCAAGAGCAGGACAACCAGCAATCATGCTATGCAGAAAATCTTCTGAAATGCTGACACTTCGAAGACCTAGCTTCTTCAGCTGAGGGAACTGAAGCGTCTGGGTAATATCATCGGAGGGGTGGCAGTGGCCTGTGGCTGCACGAAGGCAGGAAGCAAAGCGGAAGGTAGAAGCCAGCGGCGGTGGCGGCCACAACATCACCGACCTATTTACCTCCTTGTTGCCAAAGTCAAGTTCCTCGAGGTTGTCAAGCGCGGAGGACCGAAGCCAGGCGTCCATGGTAGCGCCTCGGGTGTGGATATGGAACGCGGAGACGCGGAAGAGGGCAGGCGGGGCCCCGGTGGGCGGAGAGGATGCGGAAGACGACGCTGGCGAAAGCATCATCGTCGGCGGGGAGATCATGTCACGACAATACTACAGGAGCCGAGGATATTGAAGCGTAGAGTGACATACTCGTTCTTTTATATTTTTCATTCAAAGTCTTGTGCCCATGTGGCGTTACGTGTGAGCTGACGTGCGTGCCACCTGGGATCTGGGCTTATAAGCCTGTGTGCGGTGACGAAGGAAACTATCTGCGAAATGAAACTGAAGAGAGAACTGTAACAACTTTCGGTTGGTTGCGTGTTTTTGCTGTCCATCGTTGCTCGCGGAGGTGCCTTGTGCTTGCTCACGTCACGGTGGTAGGGCACCGCGGCCACAGTTGGTGGTAATCAGATCTTATCCTTCCTTGGTGTGGGGTGTGTGCGTGTGTTCGGCGATTCCTCTACTCGTCACCGTAAAATTTTTTCCGGAGGGGTTGGTAGTAGTTGGCAAGGCGATCTGATCGCGGCGCCGATTCCTGTAAAAATCCCCGAGGGTTGGTGGATCGGAGGAGTAGCCACGTCGCTGACTGCAAAACCATCGGCACAGACCAAATTCTTGTTGGAGGCAATGGAAACGAAGAAGAAGAAGGACGAGGATCGATGAAGGGGGTGGTAAGATTTCGCTGCCCAAGCTCTCCTTCCCTCGGTTTCAAGGTGAAAATCGTTCCATCTGGCTAGACAAATGTGTTGATTACTTCACCATTTACAAGATTCCTGAGGCTCTCTGGGTGACGTCTGCATCAATGCACATGGAGGGTAATGCTGCCTGCTGGTTACATGTTTATAAGCTTTCACACATTTTGGGGTCTTAGGACAAATTTGCTCTGGCTGTTAAGGATAAATTTGGTGTGACTATCAGAAGGCACTGCATGATTTGTTACATCTAGGTCAAAAATATGTGGGACAATTTGAAGAAGCATGATACTCTGTTGCAGCGCATAATCCGAAATTTAATGAGACATTCTTTGTGTCTCAATTTCTCAAAGGACTCAAGCCTGAAGTCCAGAATCCGGTGATGTCTCAAGTCCCTGTTACGGTGGACAGAGCAGCACTGTTGGCAACTATACACAAGAGCTGCAGGACAAGACCAAGTTCAAGGTCCAGAAATCCAACTTCTCTACTAAAACTTTCTGGCAACCTGGCAAATCTGATGCAAGGGCAACATCTTATGGCACTGATTTGAGCAAAGAGAGACAATTGCAGGAATACCGAAGGGCTCATGGTCTTTGCTTTGCTTGTGGGGACAAATTTGATGCTCATCATTCAGCTATTTGCCCTAAGAAACCACAATTAGCACTAAATCTCTTATCTGCTTCTGATATCACCATGATATTATCTGATGAAGTGTTGATGCAGTTAGCACAGGAGGATGCACCTTCAAAGCAGTGTACCTTATCTCTGCATGCTCTTTCTAGGACTGATGATGGAGAGTGTATCAGACTCTGAGCATTGGTCAAAAATCAGGTCCTTCTCATTTTAGTGGACTCCGGTAGTTCCACTAGCTTCATCAATTCTGTCGTGGTTTCTAGAGTTGGTCTGACCCCTGAACCGTGTGCTGCTGCTTCAGTTAAAGTAGCTAATGGTGATTGTCTTCGTTCTGCGTCTTATATTCCTCAACCGATTGGTGGTGTGATGGAGTCACCTTTCACACTGCTATGAGAGTCCTGGATTTGGGGACTTATGATGCTATTCTAGGATATTGATTGGCTCAATACACATAGCCCTATGAATTGTCATTGGGAAAACAAAACGCTGGAATTCACTATGGATGGTATTGTGGTCCACTTACAAGGGGTTGTACCTACCACTCTATCAGCTGTTCCTGAATTATCTGTGCTGCAGCTGGATAAATGGCTTAAGGGTAATGAGGTTTGGGCTATGGCAATTGTTGATCCCCTATTGCCTGATGTTAAAGCTCCTCCTAGTTCTGCTATTATTGATTTGTTAGATGAATTTCAGGACATCTTTGCTGACCCTAAGCAGCTCCCACCATCCATAGATTATGATCATACTATTCCTTTGATGCTAGGGGCTGCCCTAGTTAATTCTAAACCCTACAAATATTCTCCCCTGCATAAAGATAAGATTGAAAAGCAAGGTGCTGAATTGTTGACGGCTGGATTGATTGTGCCTAGTGTCAGCCCATTTGCTTCACCTGTTCTTTTGGTACAAAAGAAAGATGGCAGCTGGTGATTTTGTGTTGATTATAGAAAGCTGAACTCTCTAACAGTCAAAAACAGGTTTCCAATGCCCCTAGCAGAGGAAATTATTGATGTATTGGCTGGTACTAAGTGGTTTTCTAGTCTAGACATGAGAGCTGGCTATCATCAAATCAGGATGGCCCCTCAAGATGATAGGTAAAACAGCTTTTAAAACTCATCATGGCCACTATCAATTTAAGGTTATGCCTTTTGGCCTCGCAAATGCCCCTGCAACTTTTCAGTGTTCCATGAATTCTATATTGGCCCCTTTCTTGCGAAAGTTTACTATGGTATTCATTGATGACATATTGGTCTACAGTCCTACCTTTGAGCAACACTTGGTTCATCTCAGGCTTGTGTTCAATAAGTTAAGAGAACAACAATTCTTTCTGAAAAGGTCCAAGTGTAATTTTTCTCAGCATGAATTGAGTTATTTGGGCCATATATTATCATCTGAAGGAGTTACTATAGACCCCACTAAAACAGAGGCAATGCTACAATGGCCTAGACCTACAAATGTCACTGACCTACGACGTTTTATGGGGTTAACTGGGTATTACAGAAGATTTTAAAACATTATGGTGCTATAGCCAAACCTTTGACTACTTTGCTGAAAAAGAAACAATTCATGTGGACTGATTAGGCTCAGGGAGCTTTTGAGGCTCTTAAGCAGGCCATGAACACAACCCCTGTGCTAGCTCTGACCAACTTTGTTAAACAGTTCATATCGTATTACGGCTTAATATATATCGTATTATGGCTTATATCGTATTCAGATTCAGACCGAAAACAAAAGACCAATGATAGAAGACCTCTGGTGAAAACATTATTATTGGTATACTACGAGAGGTAGCTAGTAGGTATCTTAAGGACTCAGAACATTCCAGACGAGACACTATAGCTACTTTTTATCCATGAGACCATGACAAAATGCAAAATCGATCTCAGATTTGCTTGGTAAGCTGATGCTGCATCAGATCGGTCGAGATGTAGTGAACTGATATTATTGTCACATTAGGTAGGTGTAGTCTCTCGAGGATAGGATATACTACACGTATCTACTGTGATAACATCAGCTCAACCGACCTTGCAGCGCGGGGTTTGTTCTCCTGCGACTGTCGTGCTGAATCACAGAATCAGAGACATCAAAAAGGGTGGTTGGCTCTTGGCTGGGCGACGGCACGCGCGGTCTACGTGGCGAGATGTTTGCACTTCGGCACTTCGCACCTGTCATTATCCGCTGCCCAACACACGAAAAGAAATTTAAAGCATGGATACCAGTATTAATTCATTTAACCCAACTTATCCTTTAACCCAACTTATCCTTTAACCCGACTCATCCATTTTCCAATATACGAAAGGCAAAAAAAAAAAAAAACCTATCATTCTCGGAACAAGAAACTACAACAGCAGAGATAAAATCATTAGAAGCCATGGCACGGGATTTACAGAAAGAATATGATGTTAATGTCTCTACAGAATTAGCTCCTCAGATCTTCACTCAATTGGTTGAGCGGTTGCACTCGTTGGTAGCTTCATATACCATCTATTTATGTACACCCCCCCTCAATGCTGTACAGTTTCATAAGACGCCTGGGACAAAGAGATATGAATAGTCAAATGTTAGAAATCGCAACACATGAAATCAATCGTGCAAAATTAAAGACGACTAAACTTGCGTACCATTTGGAAGTCCCTAGATAAGGGAAGATTGGGGAAGCAAGGCTGGGGAGACAAGGACAGCCTCACCAGCTGTTACCTTGGTTGATGCCATATCATCCAAGCACTTCCATGCTGCCTCCCGTTGCTGTTTGAGACCCTCCTGTTTAACTTTACCTTCCTCATATTGCTGCAAACATTCGGCAAATAGTTCAGGGTCACGGTCGGATAATAACGTCCGCAGACCCAGAGAAAGGTTCTGGACACGCTGATTCCAGTGCCTATTTGCATTTTCCTCCAATGCAGGGAGGATGATCGGAAGCATCTCCTTAATATGTTCGTTAAATAAAGCTTCAATGTGGTAATTGTTCCACAAACATACGGTTCTCTCAGCAACCTAAATCATATGGAACATTATTATCAATAAATAATTTGCACAAAAGAATATAAAGACAGTAGTGACATATACAAGTATGGCAGACCCATCAATAGACAGGAGCTAACAAAGCAAGCGATTGACGCCTCTGATAATAATTTTTTTTTCCTCTGTTATGTGCAAGTACAAAGGCTTCCATAACAAGTACATATAAATAACAAGAGAAAGAAAACTTAAGCAGAATATATCTTAACAATACACGACATCCATATATGTACACACACAAGTAACAGCAGCCATCAGAATGCTTAATCTCGCCTGTGTCAAATACTTGTCATTATGACAAGTAATTTAATTTGATTTAGGTTTCAGGACCAAAAAACAAGTGCCGGAACTTGGCGTGAGTACATGTTTGTTTAGAAATATATTTTTCCCAACCCATTATTGTCCCATACCAAACTAGAGTTCTTGTCCAAACAACCAAAAATCTAAATTTGGAGGGAGTACATTTCCTAAAAATTTTACCGCCCCATTGTTGTTGCACAGAAGTAAAAAAATTGATTTAGATTTGAAATCAAGAGGGAACATATGTTTTTGAGGAATATTTTCCCAACCAATTATTGTCTCACACCATAAGAACAAAGTAATTTGATGCTGTACCTTATAAATTACAACATTTCTTCCTGTATTTCTATTGTAGTCTAGGTATGTATTTTTGTTTCTGGCACATGCAACTCTGGAGAGCTTGATTTTACTTGTGATCAATTACACAGCTTTGGGAATCCAACACTAAAAAAGTCAGCATAGATATAATCAAATACCTCATGGAGAATCAGGGGAATTCAATGGACTGATACATAAGTTTCTTCACTATGTTATTTCACTATCTCAATGTAGTCATTATTATCTAGAATACTTAGGGGCATCAGATACACTCTTAAGGTCACACAAAAACTATTAAATACATAGCTTTTAACCTTATTTTCAGATACTAATTACTTTCAGAATTCACAATATTTGTTCCTAAATCCCAATTCACGATCAACTGGTCAGGAAGCTATTCATTTAGCGTCAACACTGATGCACAAACATATGTAAATTTTATTTTCTAAATCATAACGACAATTCATATCTTTATAGTTCAAATTCGAGGGCTAACCCTCCCTCACAGAAAAATAAAATATATAAGGCCTAACCCTTTTCCCAAAAGAGAAATAACAATCTCTATGAAACCATCGTATAAACTGTTTCTTTTTGTAACAAACTTAAAGGAATCCTAAGAGTAAAAAAATCGATAGGAAATGAACTATTTCTTAGCAGAACAACAGAAAACCAATCTACTAAATGCCCATCCAAAGAGTCCAAAACTGGGCCAGAAATATTTCAAAATATTTGTAAGATGTTGCAGCTCTTCCATAAGTACATCCATCTGTTAAAGATAATTAATGGTTTGGGCATATAAAGTTATACTTAGCATTGTCAAAATGAAACGCCATTGTAAAAGAATATCTAGATATAACAACAATTATGGTACATATCAAAGACTTTAAAACAATGAATCATTGCTGTCTAAAGGTCCCAAAAGCTGCAGTAGATAAGAACTAAAAACAAAGAGCAGTCTATGTGAAGGTGAACTATTAACTGATGATAAGTGGCTATGATAATAAGTAACAATACGCTTGGTACGGCTCCAAAGAAGGCTGATGGAATACAGTTAATAATACTTTTATATAAACAAAGTTATGCAAAAAACAAAAAAAACAACCACGCACAAGGGATTGCTGAGCCAACAAATAAAAAGAGAGCGGATTTGGAGCCCATGGGGGCTCGCACCCTTAGTTATTGAAAATATGTTAATTTTACATGTTGCAACTTTTAAAAAATATCACAAAAATCAGATTAAGTAACACACATAAGAGGTATGAAAACCTACAAAGGATCATTGTCAAAATCATCTTTGATATCAAGATTCAAAAATCACAATGGGACACTATTTGCACATTGTGAACAGTATGAGACTGATTCTGTTCTATTTTGTTTTCTTGAGATCTAGGACGAATTTGATGCTAAAATTCTATGGATACACTTCATTCAAATATACTACACATCTGATTCTTTGTTACAAATTTTAAAAGATTACAATAAATCCACTAGCGAGGGGACGGGCACCCCTGGGCGCCAAACAATTATGCAAATAAAACTTACATCATTGTTATTATATTATATTGAGTGAAAGATCTACCGATGCTTTGTAGTTTCCACGAGTAAGACGTTGGAAACCAATCTTTAAACAGGATATAAGGATTCATATAAATTCATGTTGCAGGATGGGATTATGTATCTTGTTTTGCTCAAAATCTCATGAAACAACCGCACTATTTTACTCTAATGTATCCAGCTAAATAGATTCTGGATCAAGCAGTTGTTGTCTAAACAGGTTCCGGAAAAAGCCGTTGTTGTCTAACCTTTGACCCAAAGAACCATGATTAATTGCAGAGTACAGCACAATATTACATGACTAAACCATTGACTCAGTAAAAATAGTATAATTCAAAATGGCAATCCTGAGCTATGCCTTTGAAGCAGTTCAAGAAGACAACTAAAGCAACAAATACATAACTCTTCCTACAAAATATCTTTCCCAGTTCAAATATTGCATTTATGATGCCAGGAAACAATACCGAATAATGGCATGCATAGTACGTTGATGAGAAGCACATGCAAACACACATATCGGCCACGCTATAAATAGAAATAATGCAAAGAGAAAGACTTCAGAAAGTAAAATGTTATTAGATGTTTTTGTTAATATCACATAAAAAAAGGTTCATCTAAGGTCCAATTAACATGAGTAAGAGTAGGCAATGGGTCAAGCAAAGGAAAGACAGCAAATATCGTTGCATAGAACAAGCATTCATTGAGGATAAGGTGACTGATATTTACCTGAAATTGAGAACTGCTCAAACAACGAGCAATCTGGTAGAAAAGGGGAACCATACATCTTTGAAACTCAGCTAGTTGTGTCACACTCAGTATGCCTGCCAACTCCTCCAAGAACAACCCCTCTTTTGGGCTGTTTGAGATAGGCCAATATTTTACGAGGCCCCTAATAACAGTATCTGCAAGCTTGCAATCCTTTTCAACAAACTGGGTGACGCAGCATGACAACTGCTCATGGTACGTCGACAAGGACCTTGGTTTATGAAGTGGAATTAAGGTCCTCACAAGGAATAGTTTGTGTTCTTCCTTGAGCGGCAAAGCAAATCCATTGATGATGCTGCCAAAAATCTCCAAGAGCTCTGCTATGCCGTTGTGCTTTTCAGTCTCATATATGAACTGGTAGAATATGTTATTTATAGATCTCCGAATAAAAGGGCGATACACCATAAACTTTCCATAGACACGGTGAAGTACCGTCTTAAGGTAATCTCTCTCCCTTGGGTCCTCAGTGTTAAAGAGCTCAAGCAGCTCTCGAATAAAGTAATGATTAATATACCTTTTAGCCAATTTAGCATCAGTTCCAGGAGATTCAATAAATTTCAGGAACAATTGATACACAAACTGCAGGTGTGGCCATGCTGGGTCCCTCGATGGTTCATCATCTTCTAAGTCAAAGACTTGAATCACCTTTTTTTCCCTGGGTGGAGACCTCAGACTCCTGAATATGTTTGACGAAACCATTACTGTGATTGCAGCCACAATATCAGCAGGAAACTTCCCATTACCATTGGCAGACACAATGTATTGGACTATCTCTTGCAGCGTTTGCTTCTTTATTGTCTTCTCCTTTACGTCCGTTGTCGGATCTGTAAAGTCAAACAAAGTGCAGCACAAGTTCAATTTTTGCATCAACAGACTTTGTTTCTCTGTACTTGGCACGTCCCTAAAGCTCGGCAACAACGGTTGGAAGCTAGAAGAGAACAAAGCATCATTTATGTGCAAGTTTGTAAGACCCACATTGTCTCCTCGTCTTTCGTAACTGAGTCCTGTAGCCGACAAGGTTGGCGGCTGCCTGCTCGAGTCAGCCGTTACAGAATCTGAAAACGGGTTCAAACCAGACGGCATGCTCCCACCAATGATTTCCTTATCTGTGGATTTGGATGCTTTCAGCCGACTGAAAATCTGTTTCATCATGCTACGAACCAGAACCGCTAATGCCACCCAAATGTACGCAAAAGTGCTGAAAGTCTCCTGTTCCCGAACAAGCGACAAGATCGGTTATCACTCCCTTTGCAGCAGGAGGTACTACCACATCACAGGCCCAAAATCCAATTTCTGCTCCATAGCTTGGTCACAGGTGCAGACACAAGAAAACTTGATTCTGCAGTTATCCTGCCAAATCGAGCAGCTCCAATACTGTAACCAACCAAAAATAGGGGGTTAGAAACAGATGAACAAATCAGGCAGGCTTCACACAGAAGAAATGGTATTATTATTCCTGCAACCAACCATCTTATCTTAGAAGAACAGCCCTGAGCTGCTACTCTTGTACCATGGTAGTATATACCATACAAGTAATCCAAGTCGCAATTCAACCCAATCATAAACGAAACTATAATAAAACTACCAGAACTGACCCGTCTCCAGGCCTCCCGTTCCCTCAACCCCGCACCCAAATCATAAAAGAAAAGGAAAAATGTTCTAAACTAGTACTGCCAGAGTTGAAATTGGAGCGCGTGGCCGACTCGAGAACCCGTAGACGGAAGCAATCCTACGCGGCGAACGGTCCGACAAACCTCGGATTGGTAGGCGGAGAGAGACAGACAGCGACCTCTCTGAAAGCGAAACGAAGAAGCAGACTGACGCAACGGTCAAACGGACACGGATTAAAGAAACAGCGGCGCCGTAAACGAGAGGCGCGTCTCCTATTACTACTCCGGTGGCAGTAAGTGGATAGACTAGCGGACAGGACCGGACAAGCACAACGCATACCCTTCCGGCGGCGGGGGCGGCGACGGCGAGGCGAGGCGAGCTCCTGCGGCGGCGGCGGTGGCGAGGAGCTCGCTTCAAGAAGCGGTGCGTAGAATGCCGAGGCAAGCGAGGTTTGGAACGGACGACGGCAGAGGCAGGTAGTACCTGGCCGGGATATACGCCGCGGAGCGCGGCGGCAAGACGGAGCAGGACCAGGCAGAAACGAGGTGGAAAGCAGCATTCAGCAACGGAAGGAACGGAAGGGGATCCTCCTACTCCTTCACTTACTTCTACAGTAAGTACTATTACAAGTCTCTTGTTCCGGTTGTGCCCCTGGCTGGCTTTTCCGTTTCGTGCAGGAGGCAGCGCAGAGCAAGTTTGGCCGGTAGCTCCTCCTCTTTTCCTTGTGGCGTTGGTTGGAGCCATGTTTGCTGGCAAGCGTGAGCTCAAAGCACGGACAATGGAGTTTGTTTCGCTTTTGACTCCTCATCATCCATCCATGCTTATCATATCCTACTACGCTACAGGTGAGTTGGCGTACACTGAAACTGCATCCTAGCGAGCTAGTGTTGGGCAGGCACGGAGACGATGACGTTTGGTGGCGCGCGTCCGGAACACATGCCCAACGCTCCCTCCCCTCTCGGTTGCTTGCCTCGCGGTAGAAGTTTACTTGTAGGTGAATTGAAATTAGATTACGCGATTTTGTAATTCCTAGTTCATGATGATGATTAAATCAGCGTGTATGACGTCGAAGATGCAAACCAGTTCTACTAGTACAGAGGAAGTAGATGAAAGTTGGTAATCAAGGAGAAATAAATATATTAGGTGCACCAATTCATATATACACGACAAAAAAAATATTGAGAGGACGACAAAAAAAATAAATGTAAGTGGCATTAATTCTTCTTTTTTTTTGAGAGAGAGAGAGAGAGAGTAAGTGACACTAATTTAGTGTGTTCATTGTTCGTGCCACAAAGTGTTACAGTACCAAAAAAATGTGGCTTTCATACAATTTATATGGAGGTTGTGAACAAGCCGGGAAGTTGGTGATAATTGACTAGAAACAAAAATAATGAAATGTTATTTATTGACTGAAATAACTTCTGCAAAATATGTGGAAAGTTGTACTTATAATGTACTTGTAGAAGATACCGTTCACTTTTTGTGAGTTCATGGAACTTTTTGTAATCTTTTATTTTTTTTAAAAAAAAAACGAACTTCATGTAATCCTGACTATCTGATGATGTCGTAAGCAACTACCCACCCTGACTAAGTTAGAAAAAAAAAATGTCTAGGAGATTAGGTAGATCATCATAATCAGTAAAGTTTATAGGTCAAGATGAATAACATTCAACACGAAAATTGGCTATTAAGTTACTAGTATCATTTAATACAGAAGCAATTATCTTGAAGACGAAAATGGCTTTATCACACAACGTCCACTTCACTTCACTTTTTAAGAGTCGGGAAATAAAAGGAGTGATCTTATCTCTTTTTTTTTTTTTGGGCAAAGTGAAAGGATCTTACGATCGTTCACTACAGGCGAAGCGTAGAAGTTGGCCACGGGTGGGAAGGGGAGGGGGCAGCCAAGCTAAAGGCACACTGGTTAGCAAGCTCCTTGTAATTAGAGGGAGTTTCTGACCAATAAAATTTTAAAATTCTACCATATAAATGGAAGAAGCTCAGCAACCAGCCCACTATAGGCGGCCCCCACTGGCCCAGTAGATTGTTGATCCATGTCCCATGACTAGCTTCAAATGAGGCCCAAGTTCCATCACGGATCCACATGAGGGGCATTCATAATTTGTGTAGTTTCTCTAGATTATTACTAATATGGAACAAACATGTAATCCGTCCATTTGTACGTATTTTTAGGCAACAACAGTCTCTAATCTAATATGACATATTTGATATCAATCCTGTTTGGGGTCCGCCATGAATGAGTTGGAGGCCCAGCATGATCTCGGGGCGCTTCTCCTTCTCATCGATCAACCTGCTGATTGCTAAACCAGTGGCGCGAGGAGCTCTACCCCTCGTCAAAGTTGTCCAGGATATACCGGCCGCCCTATTCCCCTTGGTGGCCCTATTAATTGAAAACTAGGTTATATATCCACGAAACTCAAAATTTGCAAGCTCATCCTGAAGAACTTCGAGTAATAGCAGAAAAACGACTATCGAATTTTTGTGCACGAGACGTACGCCGGCCCTCTGCCGCTGGAGCAGCAAACACAATTGAGAGCGACTTGCTACTAGTAGTAGTTTCTAACTTAATAGCCTTTTTTGGAACAGGTTCTAACCGCTCCATTGAAAATAAGCAGTTTATGATCCCAAATGCACAGATTCCTCTTTCACTTCTTTCGGACATGATTTTTTCCAAAGACCCTATTTATACTGGAACGTGGGATCGATAACAGAGGAGCTTATGTGAAACACACCTCGCTTCCGTGCTGTTGATTCTCCTCATGGGAAAAGGACGACGGCAGCTCCCTCACTGGCGCGGCATCGAACCCGTCGGCTTCAAGGTCGTCAGCAGCGGATCTCTGGTGGTGAATCTTGTGTGCCCCTCGACAAAATGCCCCTTCTGAGCCATCACATCATCTCTGGCACGCCGCCCAGCAACGGCGGCCACTACATCCCACCAATGCCCTCGACCCCGATGCCGACAGTAGCGGAACCAGTGCTACCGATGAGGGGTTAGATGCTTGCCACCGTTGCAAGATGGTTTGTTTGGTCGGCGGTAGTTCCCTAAGTGGCAACATAAGCGGAAGAGGGATGGAGGGGCGGCTCTCGAGGCGGGCATGGATGATAGTGGCACTGGCTACGGTGGTGGCGGCTTCCTAATGTGAACAAGCATCAATCCAGATGTCTCCCTCCACCTGCGGTGGTACGAAGCAGCACTGCCTAACGGTTAGATTTAGAAAATTTTAAATATAGGACACTGCTCTTTATGTAATTTGTTATTGAACATCCTTCGTTTCGAAATTAGCTATAGAATAGTGAGGATCAGATATCTTTGCCCTAGGACACTATAACGCATGAGAAGTATTATTTTGAACATTTTTATCTCAACGCATAAGATATATAATGACTTTAAATTTTGCATAATGACTCAAGGCTAGATCCTCTATCTATGTTAATTTTCCCAAAAAAAATCTACATTGTTTGTATGACTTTTTAACTTAAAGAATATTTATTTTTTAGATCAATTATTCAAAAAATTGAATTTAATTTTGTAAAAAATCACGTAAATAAGTAATGTAACTTTGAATTTTTATGCAAAATTTCAAATCGTCATGTATGTTGTGTGTTAAGATAAAAATATTCGAAAGTATTATTCTCGCGCGTTACAGTGTCTTAGAGCATATATTATTGATTCATAGTCAACCGTAGCTAATTTCGAAACGAAGGGTGTCTAGAAGCAAAATACGTGAAACGAACAGTGTCCTACACACCAAATCTCCCTTAGATTTATTGCGGCATTGATTCTCCTCGTAGCTATGTTGGTAGAAAGTTGGTGTCTAATGGAAGCTGGTTGGAAAAAGAAAATGTTTCCAAACGGGGCCTATGTGTAATAACTCGTTATATGTAGAATTTTGATTTGAGGGAACGATTTGGACTAAGGGTTTTTGTTACCTATTGTTGAGCAAATAATGTTTTTTTATTTTTACAAAGGAAAGAAAATAATTTAAGCATGACGGATAGGTTCGCTTGTTTTATTAAGGGAGAGTTTAATTTTCAATTAGCTAAAAATAGGATTCATTTCAGTCAAAATTCACATATCACAGGCATTTGATCCAAATGTAACGACTCTGATTTATTTTCTTTAAAAAAATTAATTATATTATTATTACTTTAAAAAACAGTATATTTTTATTAATTTAAATAGATAGTAAATAGTTTAATAAAAACGGAAAAAATATAATCACTTATAGCCGTTACATCTATATCTATGAATTATGAACGTTGGTCGAAACAACTTTAAATTTAGTGTTATTGAAAATAGTATTCTTTCTTTCTCGACCTTTTCTATGTAAAACTTCCTTTCTTGACCTCAAAATTTGAACATGTCCTATGTGGCCTTAAAATTTTAGTTAAAAGAAAGAAAGTTTTGTGTAGAGAGGGCCAAGGATGGAAAAACTTTTTAAGAGGCCAAGAAAGTAAACTGCAAAAAGAAAAATAGCTCAAAATCCTCAAACTGAACACACACGGCCGCCAGGGGGATGAGCTGCATCGCGGAAATGCTCAGAATCACGGTGGCTCCGTTGCCTCGAACAGAGGTCTCAGAGGGTACACCTGCAGGCGCACACCGGTGAGAGAGCCCGAGCGAAATTAGTCAGATTATTCTATCGAACGCGCGAGGGTGCAAAAAAGAAGCATAGGTGACTTAGTGCTTCCTGCTCAGTCTACATGATTTCGTTTTATTGACTTTTGTATTTTTTAAGGCCTCGTTTGGATATGGATGGATCCGTTGGGATCCCGGTCGAATATTGGCCATTTGGGGAACCCCACCCCTGTCGCAAATTGCTCCATGTGGAAAACCAAAATGCATTTGGCAAGTGCTCGAAACCACGAATAACTCACCCGACCCACCCGTCCACCCGTGTAATCTCAGCTCCTTCTCCGGACGACGGGAAACGCTGAGCCGCACTCTCCTCTCATCTCTCGCCACAGCCACTGCCGCCCAAGAGGGCTCACCGGCCGGTCGAACCTGTTCCTCCTCTCGATCCGCGCATCCACCTAGTAAGATCTGCATCCCCACGTACTTCTCCTCCGCCTCCTCTCCTTCTCCCTTCCTCCCCTCCTCCTCTTCCTTCTCCATTTCTTTCCTCCCCTTCTCCTCCCAGAGGAGGCAGAGACAGAGAGAAGATTTGGATTTTGCTGGCGGAGGGACTCCGGCTGAGATTGCTACATTCTGGATTCTTTTATGATTTTTTATTTATTAATTGTTGGCCTTATTATTATTTGATGCAGCAAACACGCCACCAAATGCACACTGACTCGGCTAGATCTACTTCAACGGAAAAGCAAGTGATGGTGAAGTTCTTCAATTATGAAATGGAGTGTTGTGTTCCTGTGAGAACCATGCGAGGACCCAAAAGAAAAGAGAAATCTATTATGAAATGCAAAACCATGTAAGGCCTTCCGTACTGATGTGTTCCTGAGTCTGTTGTTTCTTTCTATGGACTGCAGAGAGAAGGTTTGATTGTTGAGATGAACCAAGCATCCTGCTATGATATGATTGAGCTGTACTACAACTGCGAGTTTATAGTGAAGCAGATAAACAATCTACAGAAAAGAGAGGTAGTAATTGTCACCGTTGTTACAATCACAATTGAGTACTGTTTTGAGCCTTCCAATTAAATATGTATTGCATTGCTTGCCATCATGTATGTTAGTTTATTATGGTTATCAGTGTGCTACACACCTGCACTCTGCATTTATCGTGTTCTGCTCGGAAGAAAAGGCAGCAATGTCATAACCCATTGACCTTTACAGATTGAAGACAGTTTTATTATGTGATTTCTAGCTTATGCGGATTGTTTAGAGGATGCTTCATTGTATAGAAATGAGCTATAACTTGATTGTCAAGAATATACTAATCATTCATACCTAATCTTGAATTCACCTTTTCATCAGGATCTGCAAAGAAGGCTTCACACATAATAGGTAGACGTTGAAGCGTTGACTCAAAACATACATAGGATTGATAGACACACTATGCATGAAAAAAGAAAAAGTTTACACCTGAAGGCTATGAACATAAGCACGTAATGAAGATGAAACCTAAAGTTCTGGAAATGAAAATACATATGTTTGTCACAGCTTGATAGTGAAACCATTGTATGTTTGTTGTTCTTAGCAGTAGCAAAGATTTTGCTTTAATAAGTTTAGTACAACCTGATCTGATTTTTAATTTATTTTTGTTGCAGAGAAATTTAAATTCATTTTGATCATAAGGATGATGGCACCATGAAGGGGACACCCAGATGATGTTGCTAATACTTTTGTGACTGAGATGATCACAAAGCAGAAGGATTTTTTAGTTGTACTTCTCATTGTGAACTTAGTGCAAGTTGTACTTCTTATTTATTTGACAAGCTATATACTTAATGGCCCTTATTTTCTAGTGCTCCAACAATCCCAATTTAAGTTAATAAGCTCATTGCATTATGTTTAAAGACTGAATTCTTTAGCAGTATCTCAGATGATATGTTAGAGTGGTTGGGAATCAAGATTCATGCTGTTGTTTCTTTAAAGGTGTCGTAATAGGAATTAAAAGATACTTTTTTTATTATTGTAATAAGGTTTTTCTTTTTGAGTCTACACAGGTCTATATGAAGATAATTCATGCTAATATTGTCTGATACTTAACAAATTGTTGGTTTCCTCTTTTCTGTTTTTCTTTTTTTTTTGTTGACATGGAGTATGAATAGCTGATCGGTAGCTTAAAAAAAGGCTTCAGTTCACTCCTGTTACCAGCTACCTATATCGGTCTGGCAGTGACATTCTTTGCTGTTTTTTTTCCTCTCTCTCCTTTTTAGCATGGAGTACTGAATAACTGATTCTTTGCTTAAAAAAGATGTCAATTCAGCTCATGTGACCAAGGCACTTGCTCCTACAGCCAGCCACCTCGTCCCCTCAGCTGATCCACGCCGCAGCCAATTGCTTCCGTGGATTGGGGGGTGTGCGTCGCGTGGACGTGGTGGACGCACTGGGTCAACCCCATCCATGCGGAGGTCGTGTCACACGGGGTTGAGTGATGAAAATTGCCAAACGAAGCCTAAGGGAGCCTATACACGACGGCAAATCCTCAATGAGTAACGGTGTTCTTCGTCCTCACCATAACTCCTCAGAGCTAATGATTAACTGGACTCATCCTGGTCCAAAGAACTGAAATACAACTCCCCTCGCAGCCGGCAAGATTAGTTTTCGTTCCACACAAGTTAATACGTTGACCCAACTAAGAATTCGTTTGTGCTTTCCGCAGCCTATATCGTCTTCCTCGAATCACAGCACGCTGCTTTCATGGTGGGGGAATTGACTGCAGACAACAAAGCTTATGGTCGTAGCAGTAGGCAGCCTCCATCCTGTTCATTTCCCCAACGCCTTCATCTATATCTTCTCTTCTCTCTGATGCAATGAACTCATTCGATCTCACTGAGCAAGCCTAGAAGTACGGGACTGCAGTCTGCAGGCCTGGGGTCATTACTCATTAGTGTGTACGTGACCACCCAATAATTTTGCTAGAAAATCTGAAAATATATATAGATATATTGCTAAAACATATTGGACCAGCTCTGTGCTCCAAACGAACTGGGGTCATTAGTGTGCATGTGAGTAGCAAACGTAAGAGACTAGAGCCCAGCAGAGAGAAAACAAAGACGATCGTACATCGTAATCGACGAGGCAGGTATTGATCGACTGGAGCATCCGGTGTTCGCCCTTCAACCGAGCAATTGCAACGGCGGAACGGAAGGTCGGCGGCAGCTTCGAGGGGACATGCCGGCCTCGCAGGGGACTGAGAGACACGTCGCCGCCACCACTCGAATACACGTTCCCAGACCCCAAGTCCACCTTGATGGCATCCGAGGAGCATAGGGCAGTCAGACCACGCCGCAGGCGCCGCTACCAACTGCGACTAAACCCCTAGGTACTTGGTAGGAACCACGTGGCCAAGAGTCGGAAGGCTCTAAACCCGCACTAGACAGGAGCAGCGACCCCGGGCACGTAGTGTACCCACGGTTGGGGACTCCCTATGCTTGGCGTGCCTCTCAGCGCTGCAAGAAGCAACACTTGCAGTGCTGGCGACGACGACTTTGTTTTTCTTTCTCTTTAGAGTAAAGTGCATTGTTGGTTCTTATATTATTCATGTTAGTCACTTAGATAGACTCTTAAAGTGATTATTTGGCGTCCGTGCAGGAGAAGGGGAGGGCGACGTGCGGCGCGGAAGAGTCAAAGAGGAGCATCGGATCCGAAATGAGCCCAAAAGGAAACGGCGTAGGCCTTGTTGCATTTATTGAAGTCTTGGAGGGCGTGTAGATTTCATTTCTCAAAAAACGATTTTCTCCTTTTTCTCTCTTTCTTCCTCAAATGTGGTGCCACCTTAGCTTTTTTTTTTCCTTATGTTGCAAGTTATTTAATACTATAAAAACTGTCCTAGCTGGAGGGTTAGGGGTGTCCTTAGCTGGCTCAATAAAATAACTTATTAATTAATGTTTGCATGAAAGCACGTAGAACATTGGCTAGCCACGTGCACTCACCCCGGGCCAACCGTTCAGTCAGCAACCAAACAGTCATCCGTCCCATTCTCTCTTCTTTTTTCTCGCTCCTCCAACTAGGATTTTTGTGACGTGGATAAGCTTTGAATTACTACTGATTAGGACTTACTCTGTTTTTTTTACTTGTGTCGTTAGGACATATCCATTTAGTACTTTGCTAGTTCTACTTTATTATCCCAATCATCAGGTAAAAAAGAAACTTAAGTCTATTTAGCCAGTGATAGCTACATTAAAGAATGTAACTGTCACTCATATTCACATCATATCTATGAATAGACAATATATAGTTACATTTGCTTTTTGAATTTACTCCTTGTTGGGGGGTCGAGGCCTATCTACAGCCCCTTTTCGAAGGATGGCACAAAGCCCACGAAGGCCTGCGATAAGGCCACGAAGGTTTGTGATCAAGAGAGTCTTCGGGACCGAAGATTCCTTCGGTCCCGTCACCCTTCCGTACCGAAGGAGAGGCCCGCAACGGAAGGATAAGGCTTGTGACGTATAAAGTACGGAGGTACAGCTGTGCATGTACCGGAGAGAATTAAATTACGGAATGCCCTATGTAAAAGCAGAAAGATAAGGATATTCCTATAATAAGGCTGGTAAAAGTGTAATGGCTCTAGCCTATAAATAGCCCCCCACGCTATTGTAACAGGAGGATAATTCTGATCTTGACAACTTCCACTCATCTTCCCTTGCCCCTAAGCTTCGAAGAAAACCCAAATTCAACAGCAGGCGCTGTCCGTGTTGTTCAGACAAAAAGTCTGTTGGGATGGCCGGAGCTAAAGGGAAGGCGAAGAAACCACCTCGCTACGGCGAAAGTTCTCACCTGGAGAACGAAATCGAAGCTTCCATTGAGGAGCCGGCGGTCACTGCGGCTGCAGAGGCAAGAACGAAGACCTCGGCCCCGGCGCTCCAGGCAGAAAGGTTGGCTGCCGAAGGCTCCACTGAAGCCGGCAACCAG
Organism: Oropetium thomaeum; assembly: GCA_001182835.1. NCBI lineage: Eukaryota > Viridiplantae > Streptophyta > Magnoliopsida > Poales > Poaceae > Oropetium > Oropetium thomaeum. The sequence goes on from LFJQ01000034.1 coordinate 1,825,892, forward strand.
GAGCTTCTACCCTCACAAGTCGAGGCCCTGGCGCGCCTTCAACAGGAGAAAGATGCGGCCGCAGCGGAAGAGCGAAGAGCTGCAGAGCTCATGGTGGAGCTCGAAAGAGCTAAGGCGGCAGCAGAGGAAGAGCAGCTCCGGCGGCAGGCTCTGGAAAACATGTCCAAGGAAGAGTCGGGGTACAAGCTCCGGGCCGAAGCCGCCCGCCAGCAGCAGGAGCTACTTCGGAAGCAGATAGAGGCTTTGAAGAGGATGGGTATTCCAGAAACCGAAGCTTCGGGTTATGCCTCCTTCGACGAAGCCTCCCCTTCATCCTTGTCGCCAGCAGCACCTTACGACAAGACCTCGCCGTTGGCTCTAGAGCTCCAGCAGGCACCCTGGCCGTCGCGCTTTGCAGCGGTCAAGCTTCCAACATATGCAGGCGTCTCTGATTCCAGGGAATTCTTCATGAGCTATGAAGCAGCCATCGAATCCATTGGCGGAGGAGAGGCCGTCAAAGCAAAGGCCTTCGTGCTGGCCGTCGAGGGAATTGTTCGGACGTGGTACACCAGATTGCACCCGCTGAGTATCGTCTCTTGGGGGCAGCTGAGACACGAGGTATCAATGCACTTCCGGGGCAATCACGTCCGTCCCGTCAGCTCAGGAGATCTGCACGCCTACATTCAGCACGATGACGAAAGCCTAACAACATATGTTCGACGATTCATCTATCAAATGCCAGGCCAAAGACATCAATGATGCTACTATTATTGACTCCGTCACGAAGGGGCTTCGACTCGGTCCAGCCAGGTCTAAGCTGCACAAGCTACAGCCCAAGACTCTGGATCACATGCTGAGCATCTTGGAAGCTCAGGTCAGAGTGGAAGATGACATCAGTCGGGAGAAAGAATGCCATGTGTCACAGAGAGGGGGTCACCCCGAAAGGCGCCGGTCTTCCCTTCATCACTACTATAACAAGCCGTACGAGCCACCTCGCCGCGAAGTGCTACCCATTCAGAGAGACACTGAACCACCCTGAGCCAGGTCCCCGCCGCGCAATCATCAACCGGAGTCGCGACGGCAGGACAGGCATCGGACGAGTAAGGACCAGGGGGCGCTTTGCCGGCCCTCAGCATCGCCCACCAAGAGACCCCAGTAAACTTTATTGTCTCTACCATGGGGTTGGGCAGGGGCATACTTCGAACTACTGCCCCGACCTTCTAGCCCTCTGAGAAGCCAAGGTTCGTGCGGAAGCATTGCAAGCAGCCAAGCAAGTTTCCCACATTTTCAGGCGACACGAAGGGGCTTCGTTGTCATACCAACCAACTCAGCAGCTTGCATTGCCCTCACCACCGTGTCCTGCTCTCGCTTGGGCCCCTCCTGCGCAAAATGCATATCAAGAATACTTGCCGCCGCCGCCTCCTCTACCGCAGCAGACATCTGAGCAGGCCCCTCCCTCCGTGCAGCAAACCCAAGCGCGCAAGGTCATCTTTGCTATTACAGGGCGCTCCGGTCAGAACTTTCCTTCCAAAAGCCAATGCCGAGAATATATCAGACGGGTCAACCATGTGGCAGCTCACCCCCCTATTGTACAATGCCGCTGGTCTCATGTGCCTATAAGCTTCACTCAGGAAGACCTCAAGCCGATGGACTATCCGCACAAGGATGCCTTTGTTACAGCAGTGGACATCAAGGGGGATGAGGTCCGTAGGGTCCTTATTGATAGAGGCAGTGCTGCTGACGTTATCTTCCTCAGTGCCCTTCGACAGATGGGCATCTCCCGAGATGACCTCAGAGCTTCCCCGGTACCTCTGCAGGGGTTCGGGGGCAGCCTGTGTATGCAGTTGGTAGCATCAAGCTCAAAGTGTCGTTCTGTGGTACAGGAGGCCATCGTACTGAAGAGGTAGTCTTTGATGTAATAGACTTCCCCTACCCTTACAATGCTATCTTCGGTAGGGGGGGCGATCAACGCGTTCAGTGCCGCAGTATACCACGAGTATCTATGCATGAAGATGCCAGCACTAAACGGAGTTATCGCGGTGTACGGGATCAGGCAGAAGCATGCCGTCTCGAATTGGGTATCGACCCGGGCCAGAAGCAGGTTTACGCGCTCGCCTCGGGGCCAAAAAGTCAGGCACTGAATGAGACTTATGTCACAGCATTGCCCAAGCCCCCAGTTCAGGCGAAAGCTAAAGTTGCTTCCAAAGAAGTCCCCCTCAACCAGACTGCTTCAGATCAGCTCGTCCGCATAGGCACGGAGTTATCCCCGGAGCAAGAACAGGAGCTCTTGACCTTCTTGCGATCCAACGCAGACATCTTTGCTTGGTCGCCCAAAGATCTTCCTGGCATTCGTCGGGACATAATGGAACATCGGCTCGACACAAGTCCGCACTACCCCCCAGTGAAGCAAAAGATAAGACAATGGACAGCCGAGAAAGCTGCCGCACTCAAGCAAAAATTTCAGAGTTACTTGACACTGGAGTCATCCGACCAATAGATTGTACAACTTGGCTAGCCAATCCTGTTCTCGTCAAGAAGCAGAATGGCCAATGGAGAATGTGCATTGACTTCACTTCCCTCAACAAGGCCTGCTCGAAGGATGATTTCCCGCTAGCCCGTATAGATCAGTTGGTGGACGACACGGCGGGCTGCGAGCTACTGAGCTTTTTGGATGGGTATTCTGGCTTTCATCAGGTGTGGCTGGCTCCACCAGATCAGCCATTCACAGCATTTCAGACTCCATAAGGAACCTTCTGGTACAACAGAATGCCTTTTGGCCTCAAGAACGTCGGGGCTACTTTCTCTCGGGTGGTCAGAGAAATGCTGAAGCAACAGCTTGGACGTAATGTAGCCGCTTACATTGACGACATCGTGGTCAAGAGCACAGTGCAAGCTACTCACATCTCGGATCTCACTGAGACATTTGAAAGCCTCCGCAGAGTCGGAATGAAGTTGAATCCTTCAAAATGCGTCTTTGGGGTACGCTCCGGCAAGCTTCTGGGCTACATGATCTCGAAGAATGGTATCGATCCGAACCCCACCAAGATACAGGCAATACTCGATATGAATCCTCCCAAGACAATAAGAGAATTGTAGAAGTTCACCGGGCGGCTGGCAGCTCTAAATCGATTCATCGTCAAGTCAGCTGAAAGGAGCCTGCCCTTCTACGAAATTCTCAGAGGGTCCCGACCCTTCATGTGGACTCATCAGCACTAGAAAGCATTTGATGAGCTCGAGGCCTACCTTATCCAGATAACCACTCTGCATCCGTCACCTCCGAAAGTCCCTCTGATACTTTACATCGCCGTAGCTCAATGTGCAGTTAGCGCTGTTCTGGTGCATGAGCTCAACTGGATGAAAAACTCGTCCAACAACCAATCTACTATGTCTCGGAGGTGCTATCCGGAGCTAAGTGCAACTACCTTCTGGGAGAGAAACTAGCATTTGCAGTTCTCATGATGGCCAAGAAGCTCCGGCGCTATTTCGATGAGCACCCAATACTAGTCCCTTCGGCTTACCCCATTCGCGACATTCTCGAAAACAAGAACGCCCCGAGTTGAGTCATCAAATGGGCAGCAGATCTAGCACAATACAACATATCTTTCGTTGCTCGGAAAGCCATCAAGTCCGAGGTCATAGCAGAATTTCTAGCAGAATGGGCTACCTCTGAGCATTCTGATGTCCCTCCGGTAGACCCCTCCTGGCTTGTGTTCACCGATGGGGCTTGGGGGGCTTCCGACGCTGGTTGCGCTGCAGTCATCACGTCGCCTAGTGGGAAGAAGCTCCGGTACTCAGCATCTCTTTAGTTTCAGACGACCAATAATGGGGCTGAGTACGAAGGCATCCTGCTAGGCCTTCGAAAGGCCCGTGATCTGGGTGCGAAGCGACTGGTTGTTCTTAGTGATTCTCAGTTGGCCTCCGGGCAAATCACCAAAGACTTCCAAACTAAAGAACCGGAGCTTGCTCGCTACATTCAACTCATTTGTGACATGGAGAAGCAATTTCTTGGGTTTGAGGTTCGAGTCATTCGGCGCAATGAAAATGAGGAAGCGGATATGTTGGCTAAGGCGGCAGCTTACCAGAAAGACAAACCAGCTGATGTCTTTCATGAAGTCCTCAGATCCCCATCTATCGCACATATTAAGCTTGTGGCTGCCGTAAGTCCTGCTGTGGCAGAAGATTGGCGCGCCCCTATCAAAGCTTATATCGAAGGTTGCCTTTTCCCTGATGATCATATGGAGGAGCAACGTCTCCGCCACCGCTCGAGAGGCTATGTCTTAGTTGAAGGGATCCTTTACAAAGCTGGTGTCTGCGCGCCATTGCTTCGGTGCCTGTCTCGTTATGAGGGTTGTAGCCTTCTCATCACATCTCGCACCTCGTGCTCTGGTTTCTAAGGCCTTCCGGGAAGGTTTCTACTGGCCCACAGTTCTGACCGACGCGGAATCTCTGGTCCGCACATGCTCAGGGTGCCAATAGATGGGTCGGCAGTCGCACCGACCAGCCACCCCTTTGCAACCAATTTCTCCAGTTTGGCCCCTGGATAGGTGGGGCATCGACATCGTTGGGCCACTTCCAACTGCTCCTGGTGGTTTTCGCTTCACGGTGGTCGCCATTGATTACTTCACAAAATGGGTCAAAGTCGAACCATTGGTCAAAATCACAGCATTCGCCATAAGAAAATTCTTTTGGAAAAATGTGATATGCCGGTTCGGAGTACCTCTCGAGCTCTCGGTTGACAATGGGAAACAGTTCGAAGCTGGGCTATTTCGAGAATACTGCATTAGCATTGGTGTTAAAAAGTGCAATATCTCTATGGACAACCCCAGAGCCAATGGGGCTTGTGAACGCGCAAATGGCAATATTTTCCACGCTGTCTCACGAGCCTTGGTGGGTTTGCCGAAAGGAAAGTGGGTAGAAGTCTTGCCTCATGTTCTATGGTTTCTACGCACCACGAAGACAAGAGCAACAGGGTTCACCCCATTCAAGCTCATGTATGGTAGTGAAGCCATGACCCCTGAAGAGATCAAACATGGTTCCCTTCGAGCCAATCATCCATCCCTCAATGCAGAAGATCTCAGCAAGGACACCATTGAAGAAGTGCGTTTAAAAGCCGTTTCGAACCTGAGTCGCTACATTAAATCAATGGAGAACACCTACAACAAGAGGGTTCACCCCCGATCCTTCAAGCCAGGCGATCTCGTTCTCTAGCTTAACCCAAATCCTACCTCCGTAGGGAAGCTTCAAAGCAAATGGACAGGTCCATTCATTGTACACCGTTCCGTCAGACCCGGGCTTATCATCTGCTACAGCTGGATGGATCGCCTATTACGCATACTTGGAATGCGGATGTGCTCAAGCGCTTCTATGCCTAACCGGTCATCAGTGCTCGTGCTGACCCATGTCTCACGCGCAGTCCCATAAGCTATTTTGTCCTTTCCTCCCCTTCTAAGCTAAGCTACGTCTTGTGCTGAGCCTTGTGGGTTTCTTCCTTTTGTGCCGAGCCGCGTCTCGTGCGAAGTCCTGCAAATCATTTTGTTTTTTCTTCACTTTTCTGCCGAGCTGCCCCTCGAGCTAGGTTCTTCGAATGGCGTTCGAAAGACGCCCCCGCAAGCGTCCTATGCATGCCCTGTGCCCCATGTGATTCCTCGTGCCTTTGATGCATCGAGATGCCGGCTTATGTCCGAAGGCGAGGCTGTGCCTCACGTGATTCCTTGTGCCTTCGATGCATCGAGATGCCAGCTTATGACCGAAGATGAGGTTGTGCCTCACGTCATTCCTCGTGTCTTCGATGCATCGAGATGCCGGCTTAGGTCCGAAGGCGAGGCTGTGCCTCATGTGATTCCTCGTGCCTTCGATGCATCGAGATGCCGGCTTATGTCTGAAGGCGAGGCTGTGCCTCACGTGATTCCTCGTGCCTTCGATGCATCGAGATGCCGGCTTATGTCTGAAGGCGAGGCTGTGCCTCACGTGATTCCTCGTGCCATCGATGCATCTGAGATGTCGGCTTATGTCCGAAGGTGAGGCTGTGCCTCACATCATTCTTCGTGCCTTCGATGCATTGAGATGCCAGCTTAGGTCCGAAGGCTAGGCTGTGCCTCACGTGATTCCTCGTGCCTTTGATGCATCGAGATGCCGGGTTATGTCCGAAGGTGAGGCTGTGCCTCACGTCATTCCTCGTGCCTTCGATGCATCGAGATGCCGGCTTAGGTCCGAAGACGAGGCTATGCCTCATGTGATTCCTTGTGCCTTCGATGCATCGAGATGCCGGCTTAGGTTCGAAGACGAGGCTGTGCCTCATGTGATTCCTTGTGCCTTCGATGCATCGAGATGCCGGCTTATGTTCGAAGGCGAGATTGAGAGGTTATGCATCGTACGATTTCTCGTGGCATCGCTGCACCAAGATACCGACTTATGTCCGAAGAGGAGGCTACGCCTCGGGCGATACCTAGCACCTCCGATGCGTTGAGACGTTGGTCTGTGACTTTTAGGCAAGGCCATCCCTCGCGAGGCCTTTCACCCCTTCGTGTGCGGAAAAACTGTTTGGTGACCGAAAGTAAGGCAACGCCTCTAACAATCCGAAGGTTTCTCGTCGGCTACGTAGCGGTTTGTCGTAAGTTGACCAATGAGCATAAACCTTCACCACTCTAGTCCTTACTACCGGAGGTCAAAGCTAAGCACGCCGAAGGAACCTCGCAAACCTACGAATATCGAAGTTTGACTATGCAAACCGAAGGACACATTCCATCCCGGGCCACAAACAAGGAAAGAATGGATATCAAACACATCTCTCCGTTACAACGATATTAACCACACTTATTCGTTACAACAATATCAAATGCAACTCTTCATTACAATGATGTCATATGCATCTCTTCGTTAGTACAACGTCACATACATTCCTTCTTTACAGTCAACATTCCTTCATTACAATAACATCAAATCTATCCGTCTACACAGCGCAAGAAGCACTTCCTCGTCATTTACATACTATTACAACCACTGCATCACGATGCTCGCCAACCGAAGCGTCTTCTGCTAGGGAGTTGTTCCTCCATCTCATTTATTTCGAGCCGAAGACGCGCTATGTAGCTCATCACCCCTCCGGGACCGTTCACTGCGCGGGCCAATTCCTCCATCAAGTCCGGAACAGGCTCTTCGGGCGACGGAGTCCCATTGGATATCTCAATGGTCTCCACTTCCGGCTCCACCTTCGGTGCACACAGCAGGAGGGACGGACTTTGGTGGCCCCGGAGAGCCCTTCGTTCGTCTCGCTTCACGCGTCACCTTAACCTCTCTTCCGAGCTCACCTTGTTACACGACTCTTTTATAGCGGCGCTGTGCTTTCTCATAAATTCCCGGAACTCTTCTAGGGTTCCGGAGAGGTTCTTTAGGAACCATTTTCACCACTGGTGTTTGCTCGCGAAGTCAATACGGCTAACAGCGGTGCTTCCCGAAGGGACGTATGACATAGGCATCACGTCAAAAATTACTTCAGCCTGAATCTAAAGAGGCATCTAAGTTACCATTTGCTTCAATGATCAGTTTACATTGCTTTCGGAGCTTTCAAAAACCTCAGTACAGTCTACGGCAATACTATATATCAGCTCACACCTGGGGCTGTCCTCCTTCGGCCGCTCCCAAGGCACCGCCCTCCGCCGCCTGGCCTTCGAGTTCGCCTTCGCATGCCCGGGCGGTGCTTGCTTCGCCGGCTTCCTGGATCGAAGGGCCCGGTCTTGCCGCAGCAGCCGGTCTTCCGCCTCCCGCCGAGTGGAGCACGGATTCGCGACTTAGTTCAGCGTCGCATCGGAGCCAGAACCCTTGGGCGAAGGCCTTCCCCAGGTCGCCAAGAGACTCCCGGAGATCTGCATATGTTTCAAAGCTTCGGACACAAGTCTCTTGCACCCCGCTCATAGCTCTCTTGATGGGGGCGAAGTCCACAATGCCACCCGCACGAACGGCAGCGAAGGCGCCGGTCCAGGAGATTGGGCACAATGGTTCCCGAAGGTTCGGAGCGCTTTGCGGGCCGCTTCAAGTCCGCGTCGGATTCGGGATATGCTGGCCATAGGATCCTCCGATGCGTCGGGCTTCGGCGCCACCACGTTTACCCCGAGCGTGCCCAGGAGATCATCCACGTCACTCACCAGCTGCCCTATTCCGTCGGTCATCTATTCGACGACAGTCAGCTGGGTCTCGACGGCCTGCAGAGCTTCGCGAAACGTGTTGCGCTCGTCGCTCACTTCGTTGAGCTCCTATGCCAGTTTGTCCCTCTCCTCCACAGATTGTCCCTCTCCTCCCACAGCGGCGCCAGCGCCTGCTCCAGCTCCACGATGCAGAGCTCCGCCTCGCGTCGTAGCTCCGAAGGCTTTTTCGCTTCGGCCTCCGCGGCCCGAAGTCGGTTCTGCAGCCCTTCCCCGCTCTTTTGAGGTGACGACGCTACATGCCGCGCCAGCATTGCACTCTGGCAAACATACAACGACAATTGTCAGCATCTAAACAAGTTAGCAATACGAAGCTCCTACGCGTAAAAGAGATACCTGTATAGCCATCCCGGAGAGTGATTCTGACGCTTCGGCCAGGCTCAGCTCATCGAGCAGCTCGCCAACTCTGTCCATATCCAGCAGTCGGCCAGCCAAACCCAGAGCGTGCCGCACACCTTCGCGCGGCAGAAAATCTTCTTTCCGGAGACCGACGCTTATGTCTTCGGGTGTCGACCCTGGAGGCAGGTAGCTATACAAGCTTTTCCTGCGGTCATGGGTGCGCGGGCTCTCGGAGCTATCGCTTTCGGCGGCGCCCCCATTGTCATCAGACCCCACCTCCTCCTCCGCAGATGGGGCCTCAGGCTCTGCAGAAGCCGCAATAATAAAGTTAGACGCATGTCACTATCTGTACACAACAAGTTCAAAGCACGTACCTTCTCCGAAGTCGAAATCTACATCCCCGACTATGAAGTCATCGGGGGCATCGGATACGGCCCCTCCTTTCGAAGTCCCCTCCGCTGCCATTGAGCAGCCCGGACTCGCTCCTTCGGCGGAGGAGTCCGCCTTGGCCTCCGGCTCCGTGTGCAGCGAGCCCGAAGCACTCGGAGAGCTTCGGCCCTGCAGTGCCATTATGGCCCTCGCAGCAGCCCTTTTCGCTGCTCTAGCGCCCTTGAGGGGCGAGGCTGCCTCGCCGTCAGCCTTCCGCTTCTCGAACTCGAAGCGTCCCTAGCCGCCGCCTTCCCCTTCCCCCTCTCAACCCTCCTCCTTATCGGCCAGCTTCCGCTCCGAAAGCTGCACGTGCGGGTCCTTCAGGAGCAGGACTCGGTTGAGCCGCGGCCCGCACTGAGCATGCTCTCGGTGGCGTGCCTCCATCTCCCGGAACTTTCTGAGGTAGTGTTCGTCCTGCGTTTCGATCTCCTCCAAACTGAGATCTGCACATTCGTTGAATGAGTTAGCAGCACAGAGACTTAAGTAACGAAAGGCTAGAGAGCGTGGGATCGTGCGAAACACTCACCGGGAAATTTCTCCGGCCGTAGTACCAGCCTCCTTCGGCCGCCGGGCAGCCCAACAAGAAACTCTCAGGACCAGTCCTTGAGCAGAGGACTGATCCCGGCCGTCACAAGTTCTTCGCAAAGATCCCCGCATGGTTAGTCTGCGGGACACCTCCTCTAGCGCCTTCATCCGCTGCTTCGACTTGTCGCTTAGGTTGATGGCTGGGCGTGGCCAGTGCAGGATCTCCGAGCAGCTGGACCGAAGGGGGCTTCCCTCTTCCACTTGGTAGTAGAACCACCCGGAAGTCCAGGCCCAACCCCAATGCTCGCGGTAAGCCTTAGCCGGCAGCCGGTTCTCGTCAATTGGCACAAAGCTAACTGTGGCGTAAGGCATCATGTAACCCTCTCCCAGCGGGCTATCATGGGTCCGGTATGCCGTCCAATGCATCGCAGCAAAGACGTCTGCATCCGGCATAACTCCCTCCATGCAGAAGGCCGACTCCATGATGCTTAGCCTCACTATGGCGTTCACCGTTATCTGCTGAATTTCCAGCTCATAGCGTTGCAACACCTTGCTGACGAAGGATGAGCACGGCATCCGGAGCCCTCCGTCGAAGAAGCGAAGGAACAGAACAGTGCGGTCGGCACGCACTTCCGGCTAGGTTGCTCCCTTCGAAGGAACCGAGGCCAAATGCCACTCCAGCCACCCCCGCGCCGTCATCTCGTCCAGCTGGTTCTCCGTCACCGTGCTCAACCCTAGCACGGGACTAGTGCGCAGGGCGTCGGAGACACGGCACCGACCCCTTCGAACTCGATGCCCTCCAGCATTCGGCATGGTCGCTTCACTAGATCTTGAGGTCGCGGAAAGGAGTTTCGGATTTGAGCTCCGGCTTCGGCGAAACAGAGGGACGCGAGAAGGACGCTCGGACTTTTCTAGCTTAGAGGGCGAGAGTGCGAGTGGATTGCGATGGCCGCCCTACTCTCGCTTTTATAGGCGCGCTGTCGCCACTCCGTTGTCATAGCTAACGCGCCCCAAGAGCGACGCGTAACGCCCCAAGACGCGCAACGCTAGCGCGTCTTGTCGGGAAGCGTGCCCGCGCCCGTTCCGTTCAACCGCGTAGTTGTCGCTTCGTACTCGAGCAATGCGTTTCATCGGACACCGCGCCCGTTCCGTTCAACCGGTAGTTGTTGCTTCGTACTCGAGCAATGCGTTTCATCGGACACCACGCCCGTTCCGTTCAACCGTGTAGTTGTCGCTTCGTACTCAAATACTTCACGACTAACACTTATCTATCGGCATATAATCTCTTTCGCAGGCCTTCCGAAGAAACGAAAAGGGGGGAAGACCGATGGGCATGGCCTTCTAGTCATGGTTTCGGTCCTTCCGAAAGCGGATTTCACCCATGAGGGGCTGCTGTTGGGGGGGGCAAGGCCCATCTACGGTTCCTTTTTTGAAGGATGGCACAAAGTCCACGAAGGTCTGCGATAAGCCCACGAAGGTTTGTGATCAAAAGAGCCTTCGGGACCGAAGATTCTTTCGGTCCTGTCACCCTTCCGTGCCGAAGGAGAGGCCCACAACGGAAGGATAAGGCTCGTGACGTATAGAGTACGGAGGTACAGCGTGCATGTACCGGATAGAATTAAATTACCAAATACCCTATGTAAAAGCAAAAAGATGAGGATATTCCTATAATAAGGCTGGTAAAAGTGTAATGTCTCTGGCCTATAAATAACCCCCCAAGGCTATTGTAACAGGAGGATAATTCTGATTCTTGACAACTTCCATTCATCTTTCCTTACCCGTAAGCTCCAAAGAAAACCCAAATCCAACACTCCTCCTTTAAGATTTTACAAATTGAATAATCAACTAAAGTTGAACTAGAATTTAGGTGGATTTGGGTTTGTGGATCAAAATTACCTTATGTCGATGGTCTTAGAAGAGGTTTGATGTGGAGAATTTAGTTTGGCAACAATTAAAAAATTTAATGTGATAGTATTTAGAGAAATATAGTGCAGTGTAATCGTTTTAGTGTGACAGCAAGAATTTAGTGTGTGTAGCTATATTTTACCGTCTTTCTACCAGTAGCTTGTTGGTTGTGTAAAAAAGAATGGACAAGTTTAATACTTGCTCTGACACGCGAGATTGATCAGAACGATGGACTCTGTTTCTTTCGTGATTCGCAAGAAAGAACAGCACGTTCGCTTAAAAAGGGCAGGCGGCTACACGAAGGCAGGAAGAGCGTGAAAGCGGCACGCGATCGATCACGTGCAGTCTCGGACGCGGTTCGTGGACCGGTCGCTTTCGCTTGCCGAAACTGGCACGGGGTCGGTGGCGGACACGGAACGCGGTTCGGCGCCAGACTCAGACGGAAACGTCTTTTACGCTACTACTAAACACTTTCTTCTGTTTCGTTAATTGGTTGGTATGTCATCCGCGAATGAAAAAGAAACATTGCTTGTTGTCACAAAGCTTTTCTTAGTCTTAAAAATTGTTTGGCAACAAATTCTCAATCGTCACGCTAAAAAGTGTCGTATAGACAAACTTCAAGCACGCTAAAATTACGGACCGGCTGACTGCAAACTCTGCATAATTATTCGCCAAAATCAAAACTTGCACAGCAAACGCTTGCTAATCTGTTTGGTGCCATGCAGATGTGCTGAATACAGGTTAGAGAGACGAAAAAAACCACCCTGGAGTAAGCGCGTGCACATACGAAACTTGAAAGCACAACAATATTTCAAGAATCAAAACCTTTATGTTGTCATCATCAGTATCCAGCTAGGCCATTTCAAAGCCAAGCTATCGTCGCACAGATAGCGCCATCACAATGTTTTGGATACAGATAGGTAATTGCACCGAATCACGGCAATCTTAATAAAGAATTAAAATTACGCAGGCAAGAAAAAAGTGGACGTCGCGGCTCCCTTGGCCCTTCTGGTCCTCGATCTACTGCTTGGGGTCGGCCATGAAGGAGTTGAGACCCGGCATGATCTCGGGGCGCTTCCCGTCGATGAACTGCCTGAAGCCGTGGCGCGAGTACCGCTTCCCCTCGTCAAAGTTCTCCAGGATGCCTGCAGCCCTGTTCTCCTTGGTCACCCTGTTTCAAAAGGTTCATCAGATCCGATTTTCCGATTTAGTACAGCACGAACAGATACTACGCATCATTCGGTCGAAACACCACTGACGAAATAAAATAGAAACCATGACGACGGTTACAATACTAGAGACGAACATGAGAGATCTGAATCGCATATGGCAAAATTACAAAAAACGGATAGAATCTGAATCGAGTATGCCGGAACAGAGAGGAAATAGTGGAGATCGGTACGTGCAGAGCAACGAGGAACACACCTGACTTCAGGGTTGGTGGTGATGTTGCGGATGAGCTGCATGGCGCAGATGCCGACGGCGACGCCCGTCGCGGCGAACAGAGGGTACACCTGCCACGAAACGGTCCGCCGCGAACGTGAGCGAGACGATCCAAATAAGATCGCGGGAGACCAGAGGAACCGACAGCGGTACAGGGGAGGATGGAGAAGAAACCGGGAGGAGATTGATTGATTAAAGTGTACCTCGGGACGGATCCACTTCTTGGACCAGGCGCCTGCGGAGGCCATGGATCCGATCTCCCTCCTCACGAGAGACGAAGACGAGGGGGAAGAAAAGGAAGGCGACGGATCTGTGCCTCGACCGCTTTGCCTGTGTTACGGAGAGAGGAGGACGGTTTCACGCCTCGCCTCGTCTTTTATAAGCGGCGACGGCGGCGGCGGGGGGTTGCGGTTGGTAGGGCCCAAAGTTGAACTGCGGGGCTCTTCGAATCGTACGTCGTATTTATTTTCCTTTTTTTTTTTTGTGCGTGGGCGCAACCGAAGAACGAACAGGCTGGAGCCGCATGTGGACGGACGCGACCGGCGCGCGTCGCTTTCTCGGATGCCGAGACCGGCACACGCCAACTGGACCCAGCGGGCGCCGTCGGTGGTGGCCAAATGCGAACTGGCTACTCCTGTTGTTCCTGTGGTGGTGGGGCCGAGGCCGACTTGTCTCTCTGCCTCTCCCCGGACCCGGAAAGGTGGGCGTGGGCGCCGGCTTCCTCAATTTGGTGGATGGAGAGGTCGTCGCTCGCACGCTGCGCGTTTTTCTTACGCACCGTCCGTCGCAAACAAAATGAATTACTGTAGTACTTGTTATTATAAAATATTTTGCTAATGATATAAAAATTAAAATGAAAAGTACTCGCAAGAAAATATTGGCATGAAAAGTACTCGCAAAAAAAATTTTAAATGAAAAGAAGTAAAAGGTGACCTCACCTAGAGAACGCCAACCGTAACAAGTTTGACTGTAAGCTGGACCGATGCAATGCTTCCGTTCGGCGTGGAGAGCATATGCTATGAGATTCCTTTTTTTTATTCAACTGTATATGCGTACCCTGATGGTATTCTGAAATTGTATCTATGCACGAGATCAGGTTGACATTAACTATTTTCAGTTCAATATATGTATTTCGAAATAATGACCACATGTTAGCCTGAATTTTATATTTCAATATTCTAATTCATACTAATGTACCATGAGGTACAAAAATTCAAATGTGTGGTCAATACAAACTATCAGAATTTCTATACTTCCTCCGTATACAAATATAAGGATTTATTGACTTTTAGAACTTACGTTTACCGTTCGTCTTATTGACTTTTTTATGAAAATATAAAATAAATAAGACATATTTAAAGTATATCTAATGCTAAAATATATCATAACAAAATTTATACTATTTTTATAATCTTTTTAACCAAACATGATGTCTAAAAGAGTAACAAATGTCTAAAAATCAATAAATGTTTATATTATAGCTGAGGAAGTATTTTCTTTTTACCACTCTGATGCTATGCAAGGACTAGGACCTCTATTCCTGCCGCGTGGTCCTCCGTCCTCCGTCCAGTACAAGTGTTTTTTCGTGGTATTTTTTTTTTTGTAATACGAGTTTGCTAGTAGTTTTTACTATGCGTCTTATTTTATCCGTTCTATTATCAAAGTCATAATATTAGGTTCTCAAAACACATATAGAAAGTCATGCGACTTATTGATCGGTTCTTAAGTGAAATATAGGCTATTACTTTATTGATCGGTTCCTCAAAGCATCTTTCAGAATTCCACACTTTATCTTATATTTTCACTGATCAATTAAGTTTTGAACTGATCAGCATGAAACATAATAAAAAGAAACACAAGGAAGAGTGTGTCATCGCAACTGCACGTTTTCCTTTTCCTAAGAGCCCATCAAAGGGCAGAGGAGGCAGTATGGCTATCGAGAAGCTCCAAGATTTCTTTCGTAAACTATTGATTTTGGTTTTCAAACTTGACTCTCATTTTTTTCATTATTGTAACTTTTGTAACGTGTTTGGTGAAAAGTCGTGCTAAACGTTTACCCAATATTTTCTTAAAAATCTTTTGAGAAACATGTTCACAAAAATATTTGCTGTCGCTTCAAAGTTGACCAATGTTTTATTTTCAGATTTCTCTCTAATGTTTTTAAGAGGTAACTTGCAATTTTCAAAGGGTGAATTGTTTGGTTGCCCTGCTTTGGTTCGTAATGGTCCAATTGCCCTCCAGATAGTTCACTTTGTGTCGTTGCCCCTGTTTTTCAAAATTGAAGCAGGAGGATGCCCCTGTTTTATAACAGACAAGTAACGGTGTTAACTTAGGATCGAAAAGACCATTGTACCCCTAGTTAAAAATTGTAAAAATACCCCTGTTTTTATAAGAATCCCTTTTTTTATTTAATACGGAAGTACAAACACATTTTTAACATATTTAACATAATATTACCATAACAACAGCCGATCCATTAGCATCACAGGAACAGTAATGAACATTCGGTATGACATATTTGAGTCATACTCTCCAATTTTTTTTTGGTTGTTGTTCATACAACAAAACACAGTACATGAGTACAAGATAATGCTTACAGCTCCATGAGAAACATACACTGAAATACATGCCTTAAACAACAGTTCACAAAGTTCTTAGAGCAGGATAGCAAAATAAAAGCATGCTGAACTGATCATTCAGATGCATCAAACCAATGAGCAAACCCTCTCCCTTGCCCAACGCTGCTTCCTCTTGCTCTTGCTCTTCCTCTACCCCTTCCTCTACTTGTGCCCCTCCCAGGTGGTGGAAGTCCCATCGATTCATCAACACTGCAGCAAACAGATATGAAATGTTAGTGATAGCAAATATAAGACATCTTTTAAGAAAACAAATATAAGTAAAAAAATATCAAATTACATAGGACGCACTTAGTTGATTCATTATTGGAATTGGCCCCTCTTGTACCCCTTGGTGCTGGTGGTGGACTATGGGCTGTGCTGTTCTCATTGCTGCCTTCTTCTGACTGAGTAGATGAGAGTCTTCTTCTCTTCGTTTCCTTACTTGTTGGACCTCCATGACAGTACCTAGTTGAATGACCCTTTTCATTGCAGTCGGAGCACCTTTTCCTCCTCCTAGAGCCGCCTTCTTCTTCTGATTCTTTGATCCTTTGCTTTCTTGGCCGACCAGGTCTCCTTCTCAACTTAGGCTTCTTAAGTGTGTAGTCTATGTCCACCTTTGTCCACTGGTTCTTGAATGTCATTGGTGGGAAATGACCAGCATATGCCTTCTTAAATCTTTCAACAGAGAAGTACGTATGGATATAATCATTCATATCAACTTCTCTGACCCAAGGAAAGCCAATGCATGGTCACAAGGTATACCACACACTTGCCAAGCTCTACAAGTGCAGCTTTGTAGCTGTAGGTTGACACCATGCCTTATCACTTGCCCTCCCGTGTTCACAAATGACACTTCAGCTTCAACATCATTATGTCTTGTAACATCAAAACCAGTCATGTTTTTGGACATCTCATTCAACTGTCTCACAATGGGCGGGACATTCTACCCTTCATTTCATTCCCAACTCTGCGTCTCTCATCAAACTTTGCTACAAATATTTGCCTTATTTTGTCAATCAGCTCAATAATCTGCATCTCTTTGGTCTTCATGACCCACTTGTTAAAGGACTCAGATAGGTTATTGTGGATGTAATCCACTTTGCATTCTTCTGAGAACTTGCTCCTGCTCCACTTGTATGGTGATTCTTGTTCAACCATGCTATAGCTTCAGGGCACTTGTCTTTGATTTTGTCCATATGATAGTTGTACTTATCCAGTGTGTAAGACTTAGCAGCTGGCCACATATTTTGTGCGAAAAATGGTCCATAGTACTTCTTTTTGAAGTTCTTCCAGAGATGCCTCATGCATTCACTATGTTCTACTCCTGGATATATCTCATCTACGGCCTCCCCAATTCCTTTCCCTGCATCAGTACTAATAACTAGTCCAGTAGGAGTCCCAATTGCTTTCTTCAAGTTGTCAATGAACCAGGTCCAGCTTTGCTTGCTTTCCGTCTCAATGACACCAAAAGCTACCGGAAATAACCAATTGTGGCCATCTATTGCTACTGCTGCTGCCAATTGTCCTCTTGCCTTTCCTGTCAAATGAGTTGAATCCATCGCAATATATGGCCTGCAGCCTCCTGAGAACCCATCAATACAAGGTTTCAGTGCCACAAAGAATCTCCTGAAGCATGTCTCTCCATTGTACTCTTCAGTATCCAATTCAACTATGCTGCCAGGCATAGTTCTAAGAACCTCTGCTCTGAAAGTTGGCAACAACTCATAGCTCTTGTCCCACTTACCATAAATCTTCTCAAATGCCTTATCTCTTCCTTTCACAACCTTGTCATAGGAAACCACAAATTTGTACTTTTTTTCCAGACCAGTCTGCAGATCTTTAGGTCCCAAATTTGGATTCTCCTTCAACCATTGATACACTCGTTCTTCTACCCAATTGCACGTAGCCATTGTATGCCCACACCTATTTATTGAGCTGCAATTATGTCTTGGCTTGTTCAACTTGATCTGCAACAACACAACCATGACGTGTATAAATAGATCTGCAATTATATATATGACCTCAGAAACTAGAGACACACTTGCCTTGCAACCATAGAACTTCTTGCTGGTAGATGCAAAAAATGTCCACTTGCAACCCTGCTCTGCCTTCTTGCACTTAGCTCTGTACCTACTCTTGTCTTTTTTAACAGTACAAAAAGCATAGTCAGTGAGGATTGCATGATGTGTCAATGCAGACTTCATTGAATTCACATCTGGATAGATGACACCTTCATCAACACAGGGTGCATCAATATCATAGCAAAAGACAGGCTCTGATTCATCATCGTCATCAACTACTACTACGTCATCACCATCATAATTAGCGTCAGATTCTGAGTTAGAGTCCGAAGATGCAGCAGCATCAGAGTCATAGCTGCTATCACTTGCCACTTCAAGTGAATCAGCAGCAGAGTGCATTCCCTCATTATCAACTCCCACGAGTTGAGTTGCTTCAGCTTGAGGTACTAATGCTAAACAAGGTGTACACGGGAGGTCAGTGTGAGGATTCCTACAGAGCACAAGAAACACATCTAATGAGCTAACCTGACCGCAATCGAACAAACTCACTACAATCTAGGAGTCCATAGCACAAATCGAAGGCTCATATGGTACCTGCTCAGCTCCATGGCATTTGTCCGTGTAGTTGTGTCCAGATCAGCGGCACCACGATGCTCCTTCCCCTTGTATATCCCGCACGTTGACGGTGATGAGGTTGCTCAGACCATTCCTCTCAAAGTCTTCCCTGTTTAGCAAAGGAACTAAGATAACGATAGCACAACCAGGTAACAAAGACAATACAATCATATTCCCTACAGATGTTTCACAGAAAAAGTGATTTCTCAGGCACTTCGCAATGTCTACTTCAATTATCATAAAAAAATCCAGCTGCCAATAGATGCTATACTAAATTTAAATCTCATCTATGAGCACAGAAAAGAGTTGCAAAATATTCTAATTCAGGACAAGATGAAGTGCACAAAACCTTAAGTGAGCAGATTAGCTCTTTGGCGCTCATCAACACAAAACAAAACAGAGTGCTTGTAGCTTACCTCGCAGAGGCCGCCCTCTTTGTGTCCAAGGTGTGGACACTGCCGTACGGCGCGTGCCAAGGAGGTGGTGAGCGAGCCGCTGCCCGTGCCGGACTCAAGCACGACGCATCCGGGAACAAGCTCGAGGTAAGCGACGACGAGGCTGATGTCGGCGATGTAGAGGATCTGGGTCCGGTGGCTGAGGACCAGCGTCCAGAGCTCCGGGGTGGGCGCAAGCAGGTGCACAAACCCGTCGGCCTTGCCGCCTTTCTTTCCTCCAGCGCCACTGCTGCTGTAGACCTTGGATCCGAAGGGGCGGCCAACCCAGTCGTCATGGCGGAAGAGGCCGAACCGGTTCTGGAGAATGCCGTCGGCGCGTACGGGAACCCGGATGCTGCGTCGCGCGCCCACCTCGCGTCGCCCTACTCGCGCCGCGCGCTCGGCTGCCGTGCGCCTAGCGCTCGCACCGCGCTCCAACACGCGCCGCCCACCTCGCGCCGCCCTACTCGCGCACCCACCTCAGCCGCCCGGCTGCCGTGGGCCTTGGGGATGGATTTGGGAGCTAGGGTTCAACTCAGTCGCCGCCCTACTCCCCCGTGCGCCTAGCGCTCGCGCCGCCTCGCGCGCCCACCTCGGCCGCCCGGCTGCCGTGGGCCTTGGGGATGGATTTGGGAGCTAGGGTTCAACTCATTCGCGTCGCCCTACTCGCCCGTGCGCCTAGCGCTCGCGCTGCCGTACTCACGCGCCCACCTCGGCTGCCCGGCTGCCGTGTGCCTTGTGGATGGATTTGGGAGGTAGGGTTCAACTCATTTGGCAGGGGTATGTTTGTCTTTTGAGGACCTCTTTCGTTTACACGTTCTGTTCTCCTTTTTTTTAGCTAACGGTAAGGAAAAAGAGGGGCAGACGGAAGACTGGATTTCAAAAACCGGGGGTAAACGCGCCAACTCTAATAAAAGGAGGGTATACAGGCGTTAAGGAGCCAGAACAGGGACAATGGCACAAATATCCCATTTTTAAATGAGGGCCGCCAATGCAAGCACGACTTGCACAAGGGAAATGTGCACGGCTCTCGGGATGGTCCAAAAGAGGCTGTGGAGACCGACTTTCATATCATGTTCTCACCGCGTGCGGCGTCGCCCTTTCATTGACCATTAGAGCTTAAGTTGCTTAAAAAGTATGCAATCATGCAGAGGCCGGTGCAAAAGAAGAGGGAAAAAAAAAAAGAGTTAAGAAGAACTTTGCCAATAGAAAATGTTTACCTTTTTTGCAAATGAGAAGTGATAATTTTCATCACATAATGCTAAGATATGTCGTTGCATTAATAACTATAAATGTATTTCGTTTTGTATAGATTGTTTCTAATATGTAAACATATTTTCATTAAAGGTAATTATTTTACGAACCAAAGTGTATAAACAGTTGAATAAAAATGTGCACAAAAGTACATATACTTAAATATATAATACAAAGTGTATATTTGTGAATTGGGTGATAAGAAAATTTTGAAAATCTAGAGCTAATAACAGGATTTTGGTAGGGTGCCACAAGTAATACAAGTAATAAAAATACCAAAGTTACAGAGTGTTGTAGCTATATAAAGTGTCGTATACTTCCTTTATGTCCCTAAATCAATTCAGTTTAAACATCATCTCTCGTACCAATGAATATTGAGTATAGTTGCGTGCCTTCTTTCAAGTATGCCAAGTAGCCTAGACCAAGTGGTAAATAATTTCCCCCTAACGACTGATTTAATGACCTGAAATTTGACAATAATTAAATATGTTGATATGACATTAATCACTTTTTATTAGTACCATTCAAATCGAAACATGCATTTTGGAAACATATCTACGGCCAGGGGTATGTATATATAAAAATTGGTAGTGATATATATGGTACGAAGTATTAGGTAACAATTATGGACCAAAAATGAGGGACAAAATATAGACGACGACACACTTAGAATTGGTTCGTTTGATCTCTATATGTGGACCGCATGGAAACGGGTTTCTCTGACATACGTCAGGTCGTAGTTGAGTCGCTGCGTTCGGACTAACAAAGACACCGGACCACTCCAAGCGTACGTAAGAGGATCCCGGTGCGACCGTGTGATGGGTTCGGTGGGTGCGTTGTCCATTGAGTGCATGTGTGCATGTAGTCTCGTCTCTTTGCGAGCCAGACCCGCGCAGCCGGTGCGCTGCGAGTACCGCCGGCCCTCGTCCAAGTCCTGGAGCACCCCAGCCGGCGGCGCGCTTCTCCTGTTGGTGACCCGGACCTCTGCTGGGTTCGCGTGGTGATGATGTTGCGCACCAGCTGCATCTCGCAGATGTCCACAGCCACAGCAGTCGTCGCGAACCTTTAGAGGGTAAACCAGCAGTCCAGCATGAACCTGCACACACATACACATGCATGCACCCGTGCACGAGTCCCGTGCAAGCATATGCATGAAGCATATATGTACTTTTTGGATCAATCTTTTTTTTTTGGAAAAAATCTACTTAACCCCCCAAATTATGGGCTGCCGAATACTTCACCCCCAACCTTCAAACCAGATTCTTAACCCCCTAATCTTTACTATACCATTTAGAAAACGATTGCTCGTGATTGTAATCCACTTTCTGAATAAGCAATAAATCTCCCTTTTATCACAAAAAATAAATACGGTTTACCCAAAGCTGTTTTCTTGAGCTGTTTTGCCACTTGGCATCTGATGTGACACCTTTTACTGCAGGACCCACCTGTAAGCATTTGAGGAGGACAGCAGGGACACGTCTTGGCTTGCTGAGCAGGCTAATTGCAGTAGGAATTCGACGTGATGCATGCAATTCTTTTTGCTAAATGCATTTTCTGATTTCAAATATATAAAATCAAATTGCAAACAATTCAACAGTATAATCGTATCGAGTATATAGATTTTCTGCATTCCTTCGACATTATAATTTTATAGTTTGACAAAATAGCTTGACATCTTAAGTGTCAGTTTGCAAGGCAGATAGCATCACAAGTCATAACATCGTATCCCCAACTAGTAAGGCTTTCCTTAAGTCTATTTAAAAGCAACAAAAAAATGGTGTTTGACAAAACACTATGAGTCTTAATTCTCTACAACATCTTCAAGGCTGGTTGTCACCAAACAACAGGTGAGCAATCCAAGAAGAACTGCGCCGTGGAGCCTTAGTTCTCAGTGGTTGGTTCTGAACTTGAGTTGTTCGTAGAACCTACTAACTGGAACTTGCCTCATGGTTATTCCTTGCTGTTGTTGACCTTGACCCTTGCCTGGTAGCGTTGGCTTGTTGGCATTGAGTGTTGGATTTAATTAATTTTAGCAGCAGTTAAATTAGAAACAAGAATCATATTGATGCTATTAAAGATATTTTTAAAGTTGTATCCGAAAGAATTGTACTAATGGTCATTAGGTGCATTGTTATTCTAATGGTGGCCATTAGAAAATATGCATTAGTGTTGGTAACGTGGGGCAAGTGAATGCAATCCGTTTTTGTTTCCACCTGACCAGTAACCAGCCATCACGTATATGTATAGTACGACAATTAAGTGAGTAATTGGCTTACTTGAATTCTTTCGGTTTTCTCTCATCCCGTGTGACATCTTCACATATATTCCAACTATATGGGGTGAGAGGAATAGAGAACAGACAACACAAAAGATACTCGGTCATAATCCTTGCTAGTAGTTACATTTGTTTGTCATTCTCGTCCCGACGTCCGTGTGCACAAACCATGGGAGAGCAAGCCTCCAGAACTACTGCCTTCTCGAGTTTTTGCATCGAGATAGAAAGGAAATAAGGTTTTTTGGAGCACAATTCATCACGCGACTGCTCGCTCTCTTTGTTCTTCAACGACGTCTTCTTCCTGACGAACAAAAAGTGGCGTGCGTACATCTTCTTCCCGGTGGTTGTTCGAGGAACTGCACTATGTACCTCATCCTAAATCAACTTCGATCGACTATACCGAACAACTCACTATATCGACTAGTGAGAACGGTACTGCTGGTGCCCTCGGTACTAGTCCGCCTTGGGTTACATCCTGAGCTTTGTCTTAATTTTATTTTTGTTCATTTGAAACAACAATTTAAACATGAACGCTAGCACAAGTCGATCATAAAATAATATCATGATTTATCTAATAGTTTTTGGAATTAAAATATGTCGTAATTTGCCTAAATATCTAACATTGAGTAGGTATAGATTTTGACGCCTAGAAGATTAACAAAGACATGTCATGAAAGAAAAATGGTTGTTGGCCTGTTTGCATGATACATGACAAAAAAAAAAGGGAAACAAGCCATGAACTTACATTTGATGCAGTAGCATATGCGTTGGCTTGGTGGCCTTGAGCAGGTGCAGATTTTGACACCTAGAAGATTAACAAAAGACATGTCATAAAAAAGAAAATGGTTGTTGGTCTGTTTGCATGATACTTGCCACAAAAAGAACAGAAGGAAACGAGCCATGAACTTACATTTGATGCAGCAGCAGATGGACCATCCTCTCTAGTTTTTCTCTTCCTGTGTTAGCATCCCTCTTGATGTATGTATTATTTTTGTTGCTTGCTTCTTGGTTGAGTGCACACCTCCTCCTACTATGAGTGGTGCTGTGACATAAACTGCACTTGATCTTGCAACCAACCTTTGTTAGCTTGGTGCCTTTAGGCTTCTCTGGTGGCTCCCTTGTCTCTGTGTCTTGGGCCGCCTAGGCATCCTGACATGGGCAGGAGGTTGTGGTTTAGGCATGTCCGAAACAGGCCAATTCTCTTGCCCTTCAACTAGCCGCAAGCAATACTGTCATATACTCTGCGATATTGTAACAAGGAGCTATGTAATCATCCATGATTTTAGAGCACATATAGATTGCACTGATTGCATGATAACATGGCAGGCCTGGGAGTTGCCAATACCCACAGCTACATGTTTTCTGATGCAAATTAACAGTGTACTTCCTCTTATCCTTCTCCTTGACCTCAAATCCATCCTAGCCATTCCAGAGGACATGACACTGATCAGATCTAGTAATATTGAGTTTCAACTTCTTGAAAATATTAGGGCATATTGTTCCCTGCTATTTCTCTGCCTTGGTCCTGTTCTCCTGGATCCTCACCATAACCTTGCATCTAATGAGCTCATTCATTGACCGGCAAAAACCTTGAATCCATAATACAATTGTTGAAACTCTCACACATGTTATTATCAACAGACTCACAGTTAGAACCAAGTTTGAAGTAAGCTCCGGACCGGTGCTCTGGTGAAGTTGAAAGCATGTCCTTTGCCTCTTTGTGGTGTTGTTTGTGCCATCTTTGTCTTGTTGTAGTTGAACAGAGTTGTGCATGAGCTTTCTGTACACTTTCAAAATATCCTCTGCAAATTCCGGCCAGAGTGTTTTTTTCTCTCCCATTTGCATTATGTGCCTTGCACACATCCTGTGTACTGCTCTAGGTACAAGCTCAGACACAGCTTTCAACAAACCCTACATGAGATGAGTATGTTGACAATTTTATTAAGTGAATTTAAAGGCGCAAAAACTTTATTTCATAAATGTTAACAAAACAAGAAGTGCATACCTTCTCGTGATCAGAAATGAGCACCGACCCCTTCACCTCCATTACCGATGTTTAGATCCTTTTGCAGCAAGCCAAGAAACCAGTACCAAGAATCATAAGTTTCCTTCTCAACTGATGCCCATGAAATGGGGTACATTTGGTTATTGGCATCCCTTCCAATGGCACATAATAACTCACCATTTGTAGCACCCTTAAAAAAGCAACCATCTAAGCCAATCACTCTCCAACATCCAGCAAGGAAACCCTTCTTGCAAGCATCAAAACAAACATAGAATCTCCACTTCAAGAAATATAGCCTTCTGTGACAATGTTTAAATGTCATAGAAACTAAAAAATTTGTCACAAACCAAATTTTGTGACACATCGGTGACAAAAATGGAATCGTTACCTATCATGTGTCTCTAATCATATTCAATGACGAAACTCATATTTTCTTCACTAAGTTTATGACGTTTCCTCTTGCGTCACTAGATTATGAAATTTGTTTTCGTCACTATATAACCTCTATAATGTCACAAATCATTTGATGAAAAATGCCACGACTAAAATCGTCACAATATTGTTGGATATAGTGACGTGGAAATGATGTGGCAGGTCTAATTTTTTGGGCTTGATCCATGACATGAAGATTTGTTTTCCAATTTTGAGGCCCATTATACATCCAAATTGGGATTGGATCAATTTGTTTTGCACGTTTGCAGTGGAGGACCAAATTATTTTGCGCTTCATAATTAATTTATTTGATTAGGCTACCATACCATTAGGCCTCGCCAAAACTAGGCCATTATTTAGCAGTAAGTTACAATAGAATAGACTGCCAACACAATTCCAAAGTATAATTATGATTTTCATAATCATTACTGATCAAATCCAAAACGTTGCAAAATACATTAGCAAAAATGCTTAACCAGTTAGAAGAAATTTGAAACCAAGTCATACACTATGTCCTTTCTATCAAAGAAAATCAACCTTGTCATTTTTTTGGCCCAAAGCTTGATTTTCAGAATGACTGCTACCACAGAATCAAATCAATCTTGTAGTCTTGCCCCCTGGTAGGCACTAAAATCCACCTCGAGGGACAGCAGTGTAAATGAACTTGTAAGAAACCATGGCTTCTAACTTGAAAGAAATCATCACACCTGTCCATACAGAGGAGCATGGTTAGTGCCAACAACAACATAGATATCAGATTAAAACATATACAGTTTGTTAAGAAAACAAATGATAGTAGCCTAATACATATAGCTTCCAAAACTGATGGACCTTCATTTTAAGTCTAACAAGTAAAACAAAAGGCTAGTTGACAATGCAAGTCAGAGGACATAAGCAACCAGCTAGATAAACTAAGAAAGCTAATTAATTGTATGCACCAACATAGTACTGAACCAAAAAGCAATTCATCGACATGGAAGCTGTAGGCTGCTTGCAATAGCGAGACAGCTAATAAGTACTATTCCCCTCTGCTGGAACGAAGCAATCACTAAAGCATATAACGGAATAACGAAAACGATTGGTTACAGAAATCGGTCGCAAGGAATAAGAAGCTACATGATTTCTCTTTGGAATTTCATACAATCAGAAAGCAATTACAAAGATGATTGTTTACCTGTTGGGAGAATAAATCAAGCATCTAGCCGGCATGCATGACTAACCTGCAGGCTGCTTCAGCTGATATTAAAATGCTGAGGTGCTAGATAACACATCGATTTACAGCATCAAGGTTCAGGCAAAAGAAAAAAATCTTTTCTTTAATCTATAGCAACAGATGATGATTGAAAAATAAGGACTAAGCACTAATAAGCAGAGGGATAACAGGCAAGCAGAGGGATGACTGAAGCTATAACAGTTAAGTGCTCAACGCATGCAGGCAAGTAAAGTAATATGTAGAACACAACATGCAGATTGCTAGATTAACAAATGAGACACATTGCTAGAATGAAAATCAAGCAGAAACGTTCCTGCCCCCTTCAAAGCTGAATTAAATAAACTAGCCAAGTAGAGTTGCTGCGTAGCCGTTGCTGAAAACAGACACAATGCTTGCCAGAGCCAATGGCCATGCTGTTGTTGATTTCTCCTTGGAGCTGCACAGAAACTCAGGAAACAAACAGTTAGCCATTGAAAAGGATGACCTGTTGCTAAAAAAAGAAGAAGCACGAGCTATATGAACTGTCCAAGATACCAAAGTAAATAAATAAATAAATAAATAAAAAGATTTGCTTCATGTCAGATGACTGAGATTTTGCATATCTCTTAGTCATATTTTTGGAACAAGCAAGATTAACGTATAGAATATTTTGTTTCTACTGCTGGAACAATGTGCAACTCAAGCTAGAACATTTAGTAGTGTAGGTGGACAATTTTTAGATTCTTTTTGTTAAAAATGTTTCATTGTTCCAGCCAAAGAATTAAATGTTTCTGGCTTCAGTTATAAATTGTTGCAGCTTCACAAATATAATGTTCCACGTGTTGATAATGATTATTCCGAAAATGTGACTGAGAGATTTATAAAATCTCAGTCACCTGAGAAGGAGACACACCCATAAATAAATCATACTGTCCAAAGAGCTGCTGCTAAACTTACTGGTGAAGCTGGGTCCAGAACAGGGAGTGCGACAACAGACAAGAATGACCTCATTAGCCATACTTGAAAAACCTAAAAGCTCACCAAATGAACTCCATAACTCACGAAAAAATGAACAGCACCGTCACGTGTGATTGTGATTCCAAAAGAAAGCGTCCAAAAAGATTAAGACTTTAGCATCAATTTCATGAATTTCGTGGAACCCTAAGAAAAGAGGAAAACCCAGGAAATCCAAAATAAAGAGGTGCTCGCGAGAGGGGATTTCATCAATCCATGACTCAGACATGTTCTCACGTGTCTCAACACCAAAAGTCCCAAGAAAATCTCAGGCAAATTGATGGCAATGGTAGCAAGAATACACGCGGCAAGATAGCGTAGATTCTAGATGGTGAGGGGCAAAGAAGGTTTGGGGTCGAGAGGAGGGGAGGGCCAGGCCAATTCCTCCTGCAGGAGGTCCGATGCTGGAGCGAAAGAGGCGAGGAGGAGGCGGTGGCGGCGGCTGAGGAATGAGGAGGATCTACGGCTGGTGATACATGGCTTACTATATATACTAAGTAGATGTTTACCAATTTATCCTTAGTGGGTACTATAATATGTTGGATAAGATTGTAATATCGTCCAAAAATTTTTGGTCGGCCGCTCGATCTGCGTGGTTCAAACCAAAATTTGGCGCCCCAGAACTCCACAGTGGCCCTACTTGACAGTGGCTCAAAATGAGTAGACGTAGTCCTGTAATACGCTTTTAGTACATAGAGCATGCCCAACCGTATTGTTTCTGCTAAAATATTTAGTTGCACATGGATGAAAAGTTTTACAAAATTCAACAATTTTAACACTAAATTGGAGAGGCCGTTTTGCATATCTCCACGAAATTTCACTTTCATGATCATCGTATGTTGAAAGGTACCAAAAAAAAAAACCAAAAGCGTGTTTTCAATTTTTTGGGCTATTTTTATCTCGAAAATTATGTTACGTTTTGAACTAAAAGTTGTTGTGTGACTATTTCATACCAAAATGAACCTCTATATATATTCTTAGATTTTTTTAAATATTGATTTTCATGAATGTGCATTTTGATAGGACTATATGATACATATGTTATGAACTTTCACTAGTACAAAAACCATCAAATATACCCCTTCATCAATGCCGCATATTTTCAAACTGGTATAAATACATTTTCAATACCGGTTCCAAAGGTCCTGCCGCAAATCAATAATTGAGCCTGTAGAAACGGTACTGAAAATGGACTATCAGTACCGGTTCACAACAAAAACCGGTACTGAAAGTGCGAAAAAGTATCTATACCGGTTCTGACAGGAACCGGTACTGATACTCTATTTTCAGTACCGGTTTCTGTTATGAACCGGTATAGATAATGTACATAGTATATAAACGAAGCTTCTTCCTCCTCCAAACCGAGGAGGACATTGCTGGTCCGGGACAGGAGCTAGCTCTATTGTTGCGGGTGGATAATTCAAAATTCGAAAGAAATCAAACCTATCTAAAGCTGTCTACGGCTAGTGAAGCGCTCTTCCTTCTTATTTCGATGACTTTTGCTCTCTAAGGTTAGCACCCGGTTTTAACATCTACGGTTAGTAGATCGAGCTCTCTACACTTAGTGCTTGCTCTGTACTCACTAAGATTAATTACATTGGAAGATTGATCTATATTACTCTCTAAGATTGCTCATTAATTGAAGATTGCTTTATCTCGATATTGCTCAAGTTGACTGAATGGGTACTCCTCCATTTTTTTTAATATATATATATGTCGTTCATGCATATTTTTGCTGTTCAACTTTTAGCTCGATCTTTTCCACTGTGGCGCTGATCGAATAAGGCTATAAAGGCTATAGCTGCACAAAATACTATACAAGAAGTCAATAAATGAATAATAATAATAATAATAATAATAATAATAATAATAATAATAATAATAATAATAAATTAATAATAGGCTGCCGCAGCAGCAGGTACTTACAGCCTTTGTAGGCTCATTCGAACATTTTGTGTTAAACAAAATGTATTGAAAAACGTTGAACTACAAATTTTGAATATATATAATTTTGGTTTAAAAGCTTGAATTATTATATGGTTGTTAAGTTGTTACTACTAAATTATTAGTAATTATTGTACTATTGTTATTTGTAGTAATAAAAAATAGATGTAATTTTGTTAGTAATTATTGTATAATTGTGAATTTTGTTTTAAAAGCAATAACTTTTATTGAGATTATGTGATCTCACCTTTTTTAGGAGTTGAGATGCGATCGCCTAGTAGTCGAAAGAGGCAACGAGAACCATTACACAGTGGGTTCCATCAGTCGAGCCCACCCCCATATGAAGCTCGACAATCAAACATGGAGGAACAAAGATCTTATGTAATTTCCACGATGAATATATATATATATATATTTATTTATTTATATATATAATTGATTTTTTTTATGATGCTAATAATTCTAATGTACTAGATGGATCGATCGTGGATGTATGATGGTAGCACTCTTACTAAACGCTTTCTCGTTGGATTGGAAACTTTTTTGAAAGCCGCCACAACATATAAGAAGCCAAAAAACAAGTTTGACATTCATTATATATGTTGTCTGTGTCGTGATTGTAAAAACTTGAAGAAGTTTTCAGATATAGAAGAGATTCGTACACACTTGATTACAAGAGGTTTTATGTATGGATATTTATGTTGGACTAAACATGGTGAAGTTGAGGAGGATTTGCAAGCGAATAATCCTACTACATATTGGTCAGACATGGATAGCGAGCATGTGACAGTAGAGAGGCAAAATGATGTTGATGACCTAGATGAAACGTTGCACAATGATGTTGATGTCCTAGATGAAACGTTGCACAATGATGTTGATGACCTTGATGAAATATTGGGTAATGTGGAGGATGATTTCTGTAGTGAAAGTGAATTTCAAAAGCTCTTAAAGATGAAAGAAGACTATGAGACACCCATGTACTTGGGTTGCAAGAAAGAATACAACAAGTTCATGTTGTTCTCATATTGCTGCAAATGAAGCTAAACAACTGTTGGTCCAATAAAAGTTTTACTGTATTGTTACAATTTTTGAAGAATTTTCTTCCTACCAATGTTATGCCTCAAAACACATATCAAGCTAAGAAGATTATTTGTCCATTAGGACTGAAAATGAAAAAAATACATGCATGTCGGAATGACTGCATGTTATTTCGTAAAGATGATGCAAATTTGGAGAAATGTCGTGTTTGTGGTTCATCACGCTATAAGTCCAACAGTGAACATATTGATGGAGATGATATGGGTGAGAACAATAGGGCTAAAAGAACACCTGCTATGGTTGCTTGGTATTTTCTAATAATACCTCGTCTAAAGCGGTTATTTGCTAACAAAGCAAATGCTGAGTTGATGCAATTGCACGAGAAAGGGCGCAAGAAAGATGGAAAGCTTTGACACCCGGTTGATGGAATTCAGTGGAGGAACTTTGACAACAAATAGAAGAACTTTAAAGCTGAATTTAAGGAATATAAGATTAGGGTTGAGTACAGATGAGATGAATCCATTTGAAGACACAGGACACACACATAGTACTTGGCCTGTGACACTATGTATCTACAATCTTCCATCATGGCTGTGTATGAAGCGCAAGTTTCTTATGATGCCTTTGCTGATAAGCGGACCGACTCAAGTCGGTAATGATATTGATGTATATCTAAAACCATTGGTTTATAATCTTTTTGTACTATGAAACAATGGTGTACGAGTATGGGATGAGTACAAAAAAGAGATTTTTACTCTACATGCTATGCTTTTTGTAATGATCCAAGATTTGCTGGCTCTTGGTAGCATATCAGGACAGCTCACAAAAGGATACAATGGGTGCATATGGTGTATAGATAAACTGGTGGCATATGGTTAAAAAACTGTAAGAAAGTGGTATGCATGGGTCATTGTAGGTTTCTATGTGTAGATCACCCATTTAGAAGAAATAGAACAGCTTTTGATGGCACAGTCGAGAATCGTCAAGCTCCTAAGGTTCGTGATGGGAAACAAGTATTCAAGATGGTACAAAATCTGAAGGTTGTCTTTGGAAAAGGAAAAGGAAGTACAAAGGCTCCACCTGATAGTTTGTTCAAAAAGATATCAATATTTTAGAACTTTTCGTATTGAAAAGACTTAATGATCCGTCATGCAATTGATGTCATGCACATGGGGAAGAATGTATGTGAGGCAGTGGTTGGTACCTTGCTTAACATACCTGGCAAAATAAAAAGACACACTGAAAGCACGTTTGGACCTAGAGGATATGAAACTCAGAAAGGATCTCCATCATATAGTCCTCGAAAATGGGTCAAAGAAACTTCCAACAGCTTGCTACACCCTTAATAAACAAGAAAAGATGAGCCTATGCAGTTGCTTGCATGGGATAAAAGTTCCAACTGGTTACTCTGCCAATGTCAAGAGACTGGTGAACATGAATACACTGAAGTTCCGCTTCAAGAAGTCCCATGATTGTCACATGATGATGGTTCAACTACTGGCTGTTGCAATTAGAGGTATTCTACCAGACAAGGTTCGAGGTACTATAATAAAACTTTGCTCATTTTTCAATGCAATCTCTCAAAAGGTCATTGATCCGAGGAAGCTAACAAAGTTACAGGATGATTTAATCAACATTATATGCAACCTTGAGACTATTTTTCCTCCTTCCTTTTTTGACTCAATGCCGCATCTTCTCACGCACATTGTTCATGAGATGAAATACTTTGGTGTTTTTGCATCAGATGTATTCGTTTGAAAGATTCATGACGATTCTCAAAAAGTATGTCCGTAACCGAGGTCATCCAGAAGGTTCCATGGCACAAGGCTGGGCAACAGAGGAGGTTATTGAGTTTGCCGTTGACTATATGGATTTAAAATCAATTGGTTTGCCCATATCAAGACATGAGGGGCGACTAAAAGGGAAATGAACACGAGGACACAAAACAATCAATGTCAACGACTATGTTTCACTCATCCAAGCACAATTTTGCATGCTTCAACAGTCCGTAGTGGTGGGCTCATATGTCAACAAGCACGTACAAATGCTACGAACCAAAAATCCAAAAAAGTCAGAGGACTGGATTGCAAAGGAGCACAGAGATAATTTTGGCACTTGGCTGCGATTGCATATGATGGAAATGGTTCACAATGATGAAAAGAGTGCAGATGAGATACTATTGGAAATGCTAGCTAACGGACCATCAACTACGATCCATACATATCAAACGTATGACATTAACGGCTATACATTTTACACAAGGACGCAAGCCAAAAGCTGTAACCAAAATAGCGGTGTTCGCATTGATACCTATGATTGTGATGGGAAAAAGAAGACCTACTATGGCTTCATAGACGAGATATGGGAACTTCAGTATGGACAAAAATTAAAGGTTCCTCTGTTTCATTGTCAATGGGTTGTACTACCACATGGACTAAAGATCGACAAGTACGGTATGACAATCATCGATTTTAAATTTGTTGGCTATAGAGAACAACTATTTATGCTTGCCAAAGATGTCACACAGGTCTTCTACGTTAAGGATCCAAATCCTTGTAACAAAGAGGAGCGCCATATCGTTCTACAAGAAAAAAAATATTGTTGGTGTTGAGGATGTAATCGATGAGGAAGACTACAATCAATTCGATGACCTACCTCCATTCGGAAAGGATATCGTCCTCCCCCTCATTGACGACAATGAGGAACCTACCTACATACGTCGTGATCATGACGAAGCTTCATTATTAGATGAAATAAATAAGTTTTCATGTAATAGTTAACTAAGTATTATACTATTTGTATCCAAAATTAATATCAGACAAGTAGGGCACTCCCCTGCTTTTATCTTAAAACAAATTACTACTCATATCATGCATGGTACTGTCGTAACAATTTTCATGTAACGGTTCTTTCAAAAAATTATTCAAATTTTAGAAGGATTTTATTAAGTAATTAATTAGTTTCTACTTTTCAGTGAGGAGATAGTCATATTACAAAAAAAAAGAGAGGAGAGCTTTTTTCCTTTTACTAAAATTTAATTTCCACTATCAATACCGGTTCCAATTTAGAACCAACATTGATGAAGTAACAATGTCGGTTGCACTTAGAACCGACACTGATACTTCAATATCAATGCCGGTTCCACATTATAACCGGCATTGATAGTGGAGTATCAATGCCGGTTCCACGCTAGAA
Organism: Oropetium thomaeum; assembly: GCA_001182835.1. NCBI lineage: Eukaryota > Viridiplantae > Streptophyta > Magnoliopsida > Poales > Poaceae > Oropetium > Oropetium thomaeum. The sequence continues at coordinate 1,858,747 of LFJQ01000034.1, forward strand.
GCCGGTTCTAGTGGAACCAGCATTGATAGTGAAGTATCAATGTCGGTTGATCGCGAACTGACATTGATGCTGAGTTTTTCTCAAAAGTAAGATCCGCCCGCGCCCGTTCCTCACTTTCACCAAAACAAACTCGATCCCTTCGCGCCTCTTCCTGTTCCTACCGGCAATCCTGCGGCTGTCACCCGCCGCCGCCGACGATCCCGCTCGCGGCCGCCTCCGGCGCTCCCGCTTTCGGCCGCCGCCTCTGCCGCACATGCCGCCGCCTCTACCACCCGCGCAGCCGCCGGCTCTGCCACCTCTGCCGCTCGCGCCCGCTGTCCCTGCTGCGCACTCTCGGCCACCGGCGACCCTACGGCTCTCTCCCACCGCCGTCGACGCTCCCGCTGCGGCCGCCGCCTCTGCCGGTGAGAATTCTTTTTTTACCAGCACATTGGGATAAGGAGGTCGCGATCGTTGGGACAAGGTTAATCATCAGGAGTTGATGGGTCAATTTCGATCATTTTGAGCCCTTGTTTCACTACAGTACTTGGAAGGGGAGCCCTGGCGCAGCTGTAAAGCTGTTGCCTTGTGACCATGAGGTTTAGGGTTCAAGTCCTGGATATAGCTTTTAGGTTTCAGTTTGCCGTGTAAAGTTTGGATTACTTTTAGGTTCAAGTCCTGGATATAGCCTTGTGACCATGAGGTTTAGGCTGTAAGTCCTTGTAGTATAGATTACTTTTAGGTTTCAGTTTTACCTTTTACCTCACAAATCTTTTTCGATAAATGTGGGGAAACATTGTTTTGTACCCTTCGGCACTCTTCCACGGTTGCTAGTATAGTGCTTTGTGGTATGTCCTGTTGTGAAGTTGCTGATAGAAAATGGTTCATGCTTTTCTATAAATAAACAAACTCATGTTTCATTTGTTGTAGGAATGCCACGTAAAACACGAGTACCCCAACCCATCGAGGGCCCAGATCGTGAGCTACATGAAGCCACTGGGGGTGATTGGAATCAGATGGATAGGCCAAGCCACCACCCCTTGCAACATATTCAAGCGCCAGACGGAGAGTAAGTGATGAGGATGTACATGGAAGCCCAAGTGATTACCTCAACTTCGAGCAAGGTGCAAATGCAAATGAAGATGGTGATGGAGAGGATCAGGGGGAAGAGGACATGATGGTGATGAAGAGAGTCATCACAATGAGAGCCTAACCAAACAAATCAAGCGTGGGTGTGGTCTGAGCAAACTCCCTGATGGGCATTTTACCATCACACATGTCCACGAAAACGGGGAACCCCTTGAACCTAAGCGTGCGGCAACTATATGGAAGAAAACAATTGGAAAACTCATAAGAGACTATGTGGCCATAACTTATCGATTTTGGAGGAAAGATGCAAGTGTCGATAAGTATGCAGTGTCCAATAGTGTTAAAGAGTTTCTATGGCAACAGATGATGGACAAGTTTGAGTTCCCGATTGGATGTGACATGGAGGTAGTGAAGCAGAGGACCCTTTCCTCATGTGCCCTTTCTTTCAAGACATTTAAGGGTATATTATATAGAAAATTTCACTTGCAAGGTCTCACACCAGACTGGAATCAATATCCAACAGTGAAACCTTTTTGGAATGCATTCACGAAGTATAAGGATTCGGCTGAAGCTCAAGCCGTAAGTCAGAAAAACAAGACAAATGCAAAGAAAAACCTGTATCCCCATCGAATAGGATCACGGGGTTACGCAGGCAAAGAAAGCCAATTTAAAATGATGGAAGAAGAGGTAATCCGCTTGGGTGGTACTCCAGTGACGCTTAACTGGAACCCTCGATGTAAGAGATTTTTGTGGGCTAGAGGAGTTACTTTATCACCAAGGACGAACGAGATAAACATCTAGCTGACCTTTTAGCAAAAGCCAACTCTGAATCTTCGAAGGGTACTTTCAAGCCACATAGGGATTACGATGAGCTAACCTATGCATTGGAAAATAAGGAGCATCCAGGCCACACAAGAGCCTTTGATAATAAGTGTTGGAAGATTGCAATGCAATCAAACGCTGATAGCTATAGGAGAAGAAGGGACGCAGAAGATGATATCATGCTCATATTAGAAAATGAGAGGCGAAAGACAGCTGAGATGATACAACAGGAAATAGCCAAAGCTAGAATCGACTGGGAAAGGCAATCAAATGCTACAAGTCAAATTGGCAATCGTAGTAGTTGTGCATCCACACCATTGGTAGAAGAGGCAATGATCATTATGCCATTGATGATCTTAAAGAGAGTGCACCATGCAAGTTGGTTTTGCCTCTATTGGGTGACCCGATTATGGTGGGTTCTGGGTTGGCTGAGCCTACGGATGAAGGGATTACCTTCAATGGTCACCCGATACCAAAGGGGTATGCAATGGTACATTTGGACAGTGTAACCCCGGCTGGCCGTAAATTCAAACTGGAATTCTCGGGACAAACGGGTGAAGTTATGCTTAGAAAGAATGTTGGCTCATACGTGTTGTGGCGAAAGCGTGACATCATGTTTGGTGACTTGGACTCTGATAGTAATTCAAGCTCCGCATATTTGCTGCACGTACGAGGCCAAGATGAAATGCCGCAACAACAACCATCACCCAAGAGCCTAGACGACACCGAGCAGGCAGATTCATCACATCAGCAGTTGTCACCTAAGAGGCTAGAGGCAATCAATGTGGCAACCTCATCACAACCGTCGCCTAAGAGGTTAGGGGTGACAAAAGCAGCAACATCATTACAACACCAACCGTCGCCCAAGAGGTTAGCCGTATAAAAGCGATCAGCTTCCCAAATGCAACAAGGAAGACTGAGAAAGTCCACTATGTCACCACAGCAAGGCAAGAAACCACATTCAGCACGACCTAAGAAACCGCAACCTAAGCTATCTTATGAGAAGACCGATGAGGAACTTAATGAATCGGTGCGTGCTGATGTCACAAAGTTTTTTGAGAAGCCAACAATTCCCGAGAGGACAGAGGCCGATCGACAGAATGAACTTAGCTTTCTACGAACGTTGAGCAAGCCTCCTCGAGGTTCACCAACTAACTTTGTGCACATAATATATAAAAAGTCCTGTAGGGAACGGTGAAACGAGATTCTAGAGCAGAGAAGCCAAGAACAAAATCTTGATGAATTTCTTGCCAGTGCTAGAATAACAAAAGATCAATATATGGATGAATCGAGGATCGAAGTTGCAAAGCCTACGCGTAAGAGTTTTGTTGTTGGTCAACCAATGGTTGATGAATTTTTGTTTGATGAAAACACGCAAACACGGAAATTCTATAGCTGGTACATGGAACAAGCAAAAGATGGTAGAGAGATGTTTGCATTTTGATACAGACACAAAGATTTTTTACATGGTGATGGTGAGGAATATGTCTTTTGGGATGAAATGTATCAATTATTGTAAGAAGATGCTCTTGGAGCTCAAGTCATCTATTTGTGGGCATTGTAAGTCACGTCTTTGTCCAGTTCTGATTACATTTTGATGCACCCTATCTACCTAATCTTAATTATTTTAGTTTTTTGTAGAATGATTTTAAAAATGTGTGAGGACAAGAAATCGAAGATACTGCTATAATGGACCCATTGCGTGTCAACCAAATCATGCTATCTTCTCAGCCGAAAGAGGCAGAGGAATACATATTCGGCTTTCTCTTGACGTCACAAAATAAAAACAAAATTTTACTACCTTACAATTTTGGGTATGTGTTCATCACTTATGAATAACTGTTATATACACTTCACTTTGTTTATTATGTATGAATAACCATTTGCTATGATTTTTTTTGTCTTTTTATAGTTTTCATTGGGCCCCTTTTTTGATTGAGATAGCGAATAGCAAGGTCATTGTCAGTGACTCCAAAAGGAGACCAGAAACAGATTGGAAGAGTCTCAAAGATGTCTTACAAAGATAAATTTATTGTTTTATTTTTATTTGTTATATTATGAACACTAATTATAACTTCTAAGAATATATGTACAGGGTGTATCACAGATATGTTAAGGCTAATGGGAGATGCCTTCCATTCATAAAAGATCTCAGGTTCAAAATTAGCTTGAATTGTAGGAGACAACCTGATGGAAACAATTAGTGTGGCTTCTATGTATGTCTTAATATGATTGAACCCGTTAAAGAAGCTATGTATTCGTCCGTCCATCCGAAGGACTATGCAAACTTCACAGTTGACGTAAGACAAACATCATGTTAAGAACAACTTTCAATTTGCACATGCGAAAAGTGATTGACTTTGGTTACTGAAATTGCAGGTAAATGATCAAACCGAAAGAATCTCATTACAAAGAATACTAGCAGTTCAGGAACAAATTCTAGGATTTATCAATCAACACGTCATTTCAGATTCCGATATGTTTCATATGTCCAAAAGATGGCCAGCAACAATCAAAATCTATGCCGCGGTCTTCTAAAAGATCTACGCCAGCATCTTCAAAATACAAGAAGCGTAGTTAAGTTTCATCAGTTAGTTACAAAAAAGCTTGTGAGACCTATGTTGTGTGAGAGTTTTTGTTGCTCTTGGTGTTTGTAATTGTAAGACCTTGTATATAGTACATGTGTTCATCAAATAATATTTTTAAGATTTATAGCTGCTGCTAATTTCTGTGACTACTATCTATGTTTATGATATGATGATGATACTTTTAGATGTCAATAGTGATGCTACTGCTAATTTGGATTTTTAATTTTTATCATGGAACAAACCATCAATACCGGTTCTTAACAACAACAAACACTAATAGACTAGCTATCAGTGTCTGTCGTCGTTATGACCGGTGTTGATATTTAACTATCAGTACTGGTCCACAACTGGAACCGGTAGTGATAATTAACTATCAGTACCGGTTCACACCTGGAACCGGTACCGATAATTAACTATCAGTACCGGTTCACACCAGGAACCGGTACTAATAGTTAATTATCAGTACCGGTTCACAACGGGAACCGGTATTGATAATATGAGTTTCAGTACCGGTTCATGTGGTGAACCGATATTGATGATCTGCTTATCAGTATCGATTATATACCATTATAGATAAGTCAATATTATCAGTATCGACATATTGCTGCCGATCCAAAAATCGATATTGATGACAGTTATGAACCGATACTGATAAGTTTTTTTTTAGTAGTGTTTAGACTTAAATTCATGGTGAATTGAATCCATCTAAGAGTAGATGTCTACAAAAATTCCAAAAAATTAATATTTGCACATATGCATAAGATGTACGTATAAACAGATTTTCATTGAAAAAATCCTCTTTGTTAGAGATTTACAAAAAAGAAGAATCTATTGAAAAATGACCAGAAATTAATAAATCAATAAGTAGAAAACTATTGTCTATTGGAATGATTAAAATGGATTCAGGTATAGAATAGTTTTATTAAGAGTTTAAAAAAAATAATCAACTAATTTGGACTTACCGTGTGGAATCTATACAAGTTTGAAGATTTGTATAGGAATTAAAATAATGAAATAGCTGTGGTGGAAGAAGCATTAGCTGCGCCGACAGATGGATCCCACCTGTCGGTTAACCAGGTGAATGCGTATTTCATTTGTTACGTTTTCATGGTGTCGGTCAACCACGTATGGGCTGGGTCGTCGGTTTTACTTGGCCCATTGAACTTCTCCCATGACCCGTTCTCCTGGGCTTTCCGAACTCTACAATATCTTGTTACCTGATGAATGGGCCTGCACGTGCTCTTCTTAGTACGGCCCGCTGATGTAGGCTTCTTTTATCTCCACGGCCGCAACAGGGAAAAGGAAAAAAAATATCCAATACAAACATGGGTTGAAGTGACCACGATCTTGCTGACCGTTTTTTTTTTTTACTTTTTTACACAATTGCTGACCGTTGAGCTAATTAGGTTCGTAGGGTAACCACTATACGTGAAGGAAAATTCAAAAATAGGCAAAAAGAAGGAGGCCGGCCAACTTTAAAAATCATTACTATATAGGCACAATAAATGTGAAAAAAAAGCCAACAATCGCAACGGTAAGTCAGTTCAATGTAATTTAGCCAGACGATGATTTTTCTTCATACTTCATTGGACTCTACGCCACGAGGGACTAGAAAAATTTGTGAAGATTTCTCTACTCTCTTTTCTTAGTACGTTAGTGGACTCTGCCATAAGTACTATAAAAACTGTGACAAAAAAGGTTGCTATGAAAATATAAAGGTCGTCACAAATTTGGTAGTATGCGTTTTATGACATTTTCTAACATACTTTTGTGACGAACAAGTACCATTCGTCATAAAAATCAAAATTGTCAAAAATAACGTCATAACCTAGAAAGATTAATGACGTTTTGCTCTTTTGTCATGAGATATTCGTCATAGAAGCCCATATTTGTTGTAGTGCTCTAGAACACCTTCTCCATGATTATATCAGGTTTTAATGTTACTACCATTGTACTACTAGGGTTTGTCCTAAGTAACTCGAGCTGGTAATCAAAAACCCTTGAATACTCACCTTTTGTAGCAGACAAGGCTTCATGCAACACTAGTGCCTTAGCTCTCTTGCACTGGGATATTGTCACATCATATAAACATGTCCTTCAGGACTGCCTTTTTGATCAAGTCCACCTTCCATGTTGGGTTGTCCCTGATTTGATCCTAATATCTATCAACAATCCTTCTTGATGTCATTAATTTCTTTTTTCCTTATTGGTGGACAACAGTGCTCACCAACAAATGTCACTACTTTGAATAATTCAGACCTGCTTGTTTTGGATCCATAAATCATTCACTTGCAGCCTTTCCAAGAAGAGCATTTGCAGCTAATCTTATCCATCTCATCCTTTGTAAACAAAAGATGCCTATGTGTTACCAAGCCATACTTTGACGAGGGCTTTCTTAAATTCGCACCTACATGTAAATACCATACCAAGGGAAAAGAGAGGAATTGAGGAAGTAGCAATAAATCTGTTTTCAGTGCTCAGCCATCTTGTTATCTCACCTTCACTATTCTCCCCATAAGAATAATCATCACTTGAGTTCAAATGTGGATGGTCATCATCTTGCAAATGCTCAAATTCAGGCTGGCTTCTAGTGTATCCTAGTTTCTTGGACCTCGTGCAATACTTCACTTGCTTTTCAAAATTCCTTAACTCCTCTACTTCTTCATCGTCTGCAGAACTGTTCATGTCTTTCGGTTGGAAATCAGAATCCAAATTGTTAGAGGATTCCGATTTCTCTTCCATGGCACCTCTGAATGATATCATGTCCTTGTCCATTGCCACTTGTTTCTCTGGTGTGCTAACAAGAGACAAAGGCATAGGTACTTCAACATCCATCTCATCTAGTTCATCATCACCTTCCTCATTTGCTTCATTGTCAGCTTGTTTTGCAGCTTCTACCATTTCTAGCTCCCAGGCATTGTTTTCCTTTCCTGCAGCAGGTATGTCCTCAACATAGATTTCAGCCACTCTACCATCACTTGTTGCTGAGCCATCACACTACATGTGTCATCATCGTAAATTACACGGAGTCCATCACTGAGTTGCATTCCTGCATGCAACCAATACAGCAGCACAGGATGATCAACACTCATATGATGACTCAGATGCCCTTTCAGCTCTGAAAAAGACACTTTATCCACCTCTATATATGACATCCCTGTTGTACCTCCAAAATACTGCAAGTGACCCTCCAAGTTGAAAACTGGCTGCCATAATGAAACCTAACTGCTAGAAATCCTGATGGATCCATTCCCTAAATCAGAACACACACAAAAAAAAGATAACATTAATCTCAAATTATATGACATTTGTATGAAATAAGTTTAAAGAACATGCTGTGTTTTCGTATTCACATCATCAATCAAAACTGGTACCCAAACCACACCGTAAACCTATGCTCTAGAACCCATCCCCATCACGAAGCAAAAAAAAAAAAAGGAATAAGTAAGGGAATGCATCAGCAACGAACCTAAGGATCCTGAGGTAGATGGTGAGTTCGTTCAGTTCTGCTCAGGCACTGTCGACGATTGAGTCGACAATAGCAGCACGGGTATGCACTGCAATGTAAAAAGTATGGATGCACGTGATGCAAGGGTTTATACTGGTTCGGGCCTTCCCGAGGATAATAACCCTACGTCCACTGCTTGGTGTATTGTATTGCTGATTGTGGATGAATTTGAGGGGGGTCCTTGCCCTTCGTTATATAGTCGGAGGTGCAGGGTCACGTGGTAGAATCCTAGTCGATTACAATACATGGAATCTATTACCAGCTATTTCTATATGTATAACGAAGCCTTGATCGCTAAGTTTCAGCAGAAGCGATTTCCTTCCTTCTTACAGGTTCCGGGTATCCTCGGTGGGTCTTCTTGTGCATCGTGGGCCTCGGTATACTCGGCCCATTTATGTCTAACTAGATATCCCGGGTACCGATTTACCACAGTAGCCCCCGAGTTATTTTTTGGATGATTGATCTACTACTTACTTGTTATTGATGCTTGACTAGTTTCTCCGTGTATGAGGCTTCATGAAGCTAAAAATAACTCTGCTTCTAGATTGAGAAAAAAATTCATGTATTTGGTGCGCCCTGGGTGCACCTAATAGGTGTAGCCCCCGACTTTGGGTTTGATTGGTCTGGCCAAATCAATTCCGAAGGCAAGACTGAAGATAAATTGCTTATGAATTATTGTTTTTATTTTTGAAAATTTCTTAGTTGGTGCACCCTGGGTGCACCTATTAGGTGTAAGCCTCCGGCTTTGGGATTGATTGGTTTGACCGAATCAATTTCGAAGGCAAGACTGTAGGAATATATTTAGGTGTTGTAAAAAATGCTTACCTGAGACATCATTTTTTGAGGAATGAGTCCGAATTTCAGTATGATTGGCCAGATCGATTTGAAAGTTTGGATGGTTATGCTGAGTCCGTGGAGAAGTTGACGAGATAGTCTAATGGGTCTCTGCCCTGACCTGGAGTCGGGACGAGGTGACTGTCTACTTAGGGCGGACTAAAGGCATATTAGAGGCATCAAGACTAGCTTTGGACGAATTACTTCGATTGCCGACTCCTAGGACGTCTCTCATTTTAGGTTTCTAATGGACCATAACCTTGGAGTCATTCTGGGACCAAAGGGTCCTAGGGGATTTTTCGACGCTACGATATGAAGCCGCGCCGGCCTGCAAGATCGACTATGCAGGGCGTTCTTCTCTAGGCTTTTCTTCCCGGTGTTTGGAATGAACCTTAACGTCTTAGAAGGGAAAAAGAGCCCCTATATCGAATGTTGTGCCGTTTGAGTCTGGCTCAACCTAAGCATCTTTGACGATAGATTTTTGGAGGCCCGAAAATAGATTCCAGAGCACGCTATGTCTTATTGCCGATTGGCCCAGTTATGTTGGTGCTTGACGAACCTCCGAGCATGCGGAGCAATAGACTGCCCAGTGGTTCGGCCACCGGGGTTTGCTGGCGAGTCTCCAAGCACACGGAATACGATTGTTCTGACTGATCGTATACATGGTGTCAACTAGCGAGCCTCCAAGTATGTGGAATACAGGTTTTCTGATTGACGTGTACGTGATGTCGACTGGCGAGCCCCCAAGTATGCGGAATATAGGTTTTCCGCCTGATCGTGTATGCATGTCAACTGGCGAGCCCCCAAGTACGCGGAATATGGATTTTCCGCCTGATTGTGTATGTGATGTCAACTGGCGAGCCCTGAAGTACGCGGAATACAGATTTTCTGATTGACCTTATACATGGTGTCGACTGGCGAGCCTCCAAGTACGTGGATTTTTCGACTGACTGTATACATGGTGTTGATTGGTGAGCTCCCAAATATGCGAAATAGAAATTTTCTGACTGACCATGGTGCCGACTGGCGAGCCTCCAAGTATGCAGAATATAGGTTTTTTGACTGATTGCGTACGTGATGTTGACTGGCGGGCCTTCAAGTACGCGGACGCGGCGAAGATATTTGGATTCATGCCAGATCTCTGTCAGTATTTTCAGCCCATCTTGTCCCGCGGTCTGGGTCAACTGAGCGACGATTTGACGGATTTCTGACACAAGGGGCTACCTCAGTGCGCGTCTTGGTATTTTGTCGCGTGGCTCTCCGATCCACGATTGATCTTAAAGTGCCATGATTCATGGCAAGATCCTGGGCATTTAATCGAAACGTCGCGCGTCGTGGGTTGCTAGCCTCAACGCCGCGCCTCTTAAATACGGTGCGGAGGCCTTTTCATTTCCCTTCACCTACTTTCGCTTTCTTCGCGCACGCCTTCTGTATTCTGCTGAATAGCCATCTTCTCCTTCTCGTTCACAGTGCCTTTTTGGTTTTCGTGCTTCATCCTTTCTCCAATGGCATCGTGGTCGTCGTCCGACGATTATATCCGTCACCTTTCTGAGATCAAGGCGTCCATGACCTCGCCGCAGAAGGTTTCTCCTATCATCAAGGAGTGCGTGGAGTACATGGAGCCTTGATTGATTGAGAGTTGCCTACCGGCTGTTGATGGTCGTTAAGGATCAAATATACCGTCAACATTTCTCTAAAAATGAATAAGAACATGCATTTCATATATGCATGTTAGTTTAAAATTAATAAAGTTCCACATGTACTTAGAAAGTTTGTGCATGTTGATATTTATCACAGGAATTGAGGCATAATCCGCTCTGTGGCAAGAAAAACACACTTCTGACCAATCACAGTCTGCCACGGAGGCACCCCATGGACCGCTGAGGTGGAGAAAACACAACTCCGACCAATCACAGGGCGCCACGGGGGCAGCACACGGACTAATGGACCCACCAGTCGTGGTAAAAGTATCAAATAACCAAAGCCAACCACGTACCCATGCTTAGGGCCCACTAGGAGTCACCCTGCCAAAGTGAGACCCGAGTGGGCCCCATAGTGGGTGGGGCGACCCCCTGGGTCGACCGACCTGTGGGTACGCCCACTCGGCCCTAGCTTTGGCTAGGTGGCAGTTACCGCCTCTCCAAGGTCGGTTCTGGCGTCGGTGGCGGGAAATTCGCGCGGGAAGCGGTCCAGAAGGGGGGAGGAAGCTCACATGCTCAAGTTTTCTTCACCTATAAATAGGACCCCTCTCCCTCACTTCCAACACACACAAGAAGAGTTTCCCACCAGTATACTAGTCATAGTCTTAATTATAGAGGTATATGTAATTACGTATATATGTATATGCTTAGTATAGTTGATCATTGCTTTGGCATTGGTTTTCCTGTGCTCATTAGGTTATCCTCTAGTCGAAGGACTAAGGTCCACCGGGTGGTTAGAGTAATATTTAGGCATCTAAGCGTGATGCTTAGATTACTAAATATCCTTGGATGTCGTGCGACCCACAGAGCTAGGGGTAGGCGGCTTGAAGTGACAGCCTTGTCCGTCCTTTGTAAACCCCCACGTCCGGTCGTACGGTTAGTGGTGTATATGTCCTTGGTTTGATCCCTTGCTAGCATAGAACATATATGTATATTAGTATATATAAATGTATAAGAATATAATGAGTGCTTAGATTAGCCTTAGATTAGTTCTACTCCGCTGTTATAATTACTTGTAGGTCCTCTTCTTAGTGTCGCACTACCTATATTTATCTTGTGTTTACCCCTGTATGAGTATATGATATCTTAGTATGAGTGAATTAGCACCATACTTCATAAGCATTATTCTTGTTAAGTATCCTCCCCGTCGAAATAAATACGGTACCCTGGAATACTCCAAGGTGAAATGCTACAACGGTACTCCGTGCGCTTGCGGTCTTTTCTGTAAACATTAGAATACCAATGTAAATATTTCTGACGCCGTTGCTATGGATTGTCTTTGGACAAAACTTAGCAATGACGTAAGAAATACCAACAAGCATTTCTGGTGCCATTGCCAGGGAGTGATGTTTTAACAAGAATTGCATTATGATTTATGTGCACTATGATTTTCATGCTTAGTGTCTTTACTCAAGTAGGATTACCCTTGTCTGTTTCTGTTTATGTGAAAACAGGGTAGTGTATGACTGGTTTCAACTTGCCTGAAATCATCATTGAAGATCCTGAGGCGTTTCTACGCAAAGCTCGCTCTCGCTTGACAACACCTCGGATCCCATCCTTTGCAAGTCCATCGTCCAGCCAAGCACCAATTAAGAAAGTCATGGCTCAAAAGACACTCTGTGACTACTCCGCTCCCTCCGCTAACCATGTGCTCGTTGGGCCCGAGGTTAATGTGGGCGATGGAAGTTTCATGCTCAAGATGGGTCTCATTACCATGGTGCAGGCCAGCCCATTTTGTGGGAAGGCCAACAAGGACGCCAATGCTAACCTTCAACAGTTCCTCGAGATCTGCAGTACCTTCACCGTCAAGGGAGTGGAGCCGGAAGCTATTAGGCTTCGATTTTTTCCGTTCTCTCTTCTTGGGAGAGCGAAACAGTGGTTCTACGCTAACAAAGGTGTTGTGGATACTTGGGAGAAGTGTTACAATGCGTTCCTTGCCAAGTTCTAACCGATGGGCAAAACCAATGCCCTCTATGGTAGAATCTCAAGCTTTCAGCAGACATCGGATGAGTCCATCTCCGAAGCGTGGGATCGCTACCGAGAGTGTCTCTTGGCTTGCCCTCACCACAGCATGGATGATTGGTTCATCATCCAGAACTTCTTTCACGGGCTGACACCAACAGCCTGTGATCATATCAATGCTACTGCAGGGGGTGCTTTCTACTTGCTCACCGTCCCTCAAGCGACCGTCCCTCAAGCGACGACTTTGATCGAGAAGATGGCAGCCAACCAGAGTTGGAACAAAGATCATCTTCAACCCAAGAAGCGGGGCATGCACACCGTTAAGGAAATGACATGGTCACTGCTAAGCTGGATCTCCTCATGAAGCGCCTCGAAGACAAGCCGGAGCTCCATGGTACACTCGAAGCGCTCGATTCACGCATGACTTGCGAAGTCTGCAGGAATACGGGGCATTCGGGAATAGCTGCCCCGAGACCCAAGAGGACGTATGCTGGATGAACAATAACTCCAACGGATACCGTCCTCAAGGAGGCCAGCAATGGGGACAACGCCCTCAAGGAGGTAACAATTTTTATGATAATTCTAATCAAGTACCTCTTAGAAAATTAGTCATAGGGCAGACTAAAATTAATAAAGGTTTTACTAAAAAGCTAGCTGCCAATGACAAAACTTTAGAGAGCCTTAATTCTAAGTTAGATGGCTTATCTTCCTCTTCAAGAGTCAGCTTAGTTTTAACAAAATGTTAGAAACTCAGCAAGCTCAATTAGCCGCTTCTTTGCCTGCTATGGATTTTGGGAAGATACCGGGGCAACCCGATGCTTCCTTAGAAAATGTTAATGCGGTGACCACTCGTGGTGGCAAGTCCCTCGAGATCCGGCATATCCTGACCATGCAGCTAAGCCAACCCAAAAGAAGGAAGACAAGCCCTCCGACGACTCACCAAAGGAGAATGATTACGAGGGAAAGGGGCTGCTCCGCATGAGTTCTTTGACACAACCTTATGCCCTTCCCAAGTCGTAATAGGAAGCCGTCTGCAGATGAGAAGTTCACTCGCTTTACTGAGGTCGTATAGAAGCTCCACATCAGCATTCCCTTGTTGGAGGCGATGCAGGTTCCGACCTACGCTCACTACCTCAAGGATATCCTAAGCAACAAGCGACCACTACCCACCACAGAAGTTGTCAAACTAACGGAAGAGTGTAGCGCAGCTATACTCAACCGGCTTCCTGAGAAGAAGAAAGATCCTGGATGTCCCACAATATCATGCTCGACTGGGACATACCACTTCGACCAAGCCCTCTGTGATCTTGGAGCCAGCGTCAGCGTTATGCCCAAGATCGTATTTGATCAGCTCAACTTCATGGAGTTAACACCTAATCTGATGCGGCTTCAGCTTGCTGATACCACGGTCCGCCATCTAGAAGGAATTGCGGAGGACATTTCTATGAAGATTAGGAATTGCTTTGTCCCCGTGGACTTCGTCGTGCTGGACATGGAGGTTGATAAGAAGACGCCACTTATCCTTGGGCGTCCATTCTTGAGCACCGCTGATGCCCGCATCAATGTTGAAGCCGGAGAAATTCAGCTCCACATCAATGGGAAGGAGGAGAAGTTCAACTTCCAACCGAAAGTGGAGCAATGCTCCATGATTAAGATCAAGTACGGGCCGAACCCGTAGAAGATCAAGGAGATCGAAGTAACTCCGCCCAGAAGGACCCATTGATTCAATTCATGAAGAGCTTCATCGAGAAACAGAATCCTCCTAAGCCAAAGAAACCTGCAACGTACCAGCCAACTTGGTGGGCAAAAACCTCAACCCGCCAAGATCATGGTGTCCTCCACCACACCTAAACCAAAGAAGACCGAGAAGGTGTGGCGCAAAAAGGAAGTACAACCATCCGTGGCTTCATCTCCGACGCAGGACGTTGCTTCATCGAGCAAAACAAACGGTTAAACCCTTCCCGTCGGACTTCAAATGGTGAGACCTTGCTGACCGGATAAACGGTACGTATCCACATTTCCCTTTTATAAATTTGAGTTCAATTGCATCATCATATTTGCTTTCAAACCATCGCATGTTGAAAATTTATTTTTCAACCAAAAAGTATTTATTGCAAGAATTTGAGCCATTTCAAAGAAAAATATTTTCTGAGCAATTTCTAGTCGGACCAGTACCCCAGCTCTGGTTAATAGAGCTGTTGGGGGATGTGGGCCAAATATGGGACCAAGTGGGCCCACTCACAGGTCGGGCGACCCTCTAGGTTAGAGGGTTGGCCGACCTACTATGGGGCCCACAGACACCCATCTTTTTCCAAGGACTCTCTTGTGATTCCTGCTGCATGTTTTTGCTCATTGAAATGTTTTGCTATAAATGGAGAGGCCGAGGGATGGCTCCTTCACACATTCTTTCATTTGCTCACTCCCTCTCACTTGCTTTCTTGCTCTTGCTCTCATTTGCTGTCATTTTTAGCTCAAGAAACTTGTCCAAAAATATTTGCTAGACATATATCTCGTGATTAAGTGACTCTTGAGCAGGTGTGAAACTTCTGTTACACACTAACCCCGCTCGTTCGAGTAGTCACTAGCTTGTGTTTGTTTTCACGTGCAGCCATGAAGAGAGGAATGAATTTCCTCCGGAGGGCGACGAGGAGTGGTTCGAGGTGCAGGACGGAGCACCAACCTACGTACAAGAGGAAGGTTCAGCCGGACACGCACCATGCGTGGCTGAATGTTTGAAGCACAATCAGCGACTTAAAAATCTGGTGCTGACCGGAGTTCATGTGGCGGGTGACTTCGTCAGCTGCCGGGTGCAGCCGATTAAGCGGCGAGATCACCCGCCTATGAATTTCTGCCTCAAGACGACCCCATGGTGGAGGGTCCTCCGCTGGGAACAGCCGCCGTCAAACAACGGCTTTGTCGCCTTTTTACCCGCTGGACTGATTGGGTTCGTCTGGTGGGTATTCCTTGCTACTCTGCCGTGGCGCCTTGGCCTAAGTTTGAAGCGGATATCTTCTTCTGTTTGTGCAGGGCAGAGAGGCATTTGTTTCTTTGGCCCCCCTTCCAGAGACAAGCTCTGCCGTGCAAGTTTCTGGCGCTGCTGCGGAGCAAATGTCCCCTGCTCCACCATCTCTCGAGGATGTTTTAGCGGAAGCAGGCTCCGAAGTGGCCACACCGGACTCACAGGACTCTCCGATCCATTTTGCTCGGTCAACGGGTGGCCCGCTGTTGCCTACGTTGGGCCTCATGTATATCATCGTGTGGCATCATTTGTTTGTTCCGAATTATCTGCTTAGGCTATTTATTTTTTTCGTTGATGTGTTCAAGACTCGTAGTAGAAAAATATTATTCGTTCGTTCAGGTGGAAGCTCAGGGGGGCCCTGCTGTGAAGTTGCTCTATCTCATCCTCGTCCTCGTGTTCGGAGACGAACTTCCCCTCTTTAAACGCCATGGCCCCCTCTCTACCGTTTTTACTCGGTTTTGGGGGGTGATCGCCGACCTTCCTTGCCCTCTTCCTGATGCTAAAACTCCTCCTTCTCCTCCTTGTGCCCCACCTGTCTTACTTGCTGAATATGATAGAGCCGAACTTCGCGCCTCTTTTTTTTAGATCCCCCTGGAGGATCTGACCGGCGAGACCCCCATGGGTCGGGCTTCTTCGCCCGTGCTTCAAGACCCTCTCGAGCAACGAATTCTCGCAGGGGCTGAGGCAGACCCTACAGAGAAGGTGACGATGACGAGATCCGTTGTCCCTTCCGAAAGCTTGGAGAAGGCGGGGAAAAGGTAGGCCTCCAGGCCTCCGAGTGGCTCTTTAGCTCCCCAGCTGAAGAGACTTCGAATTTCTCAACAGTAAGTGTTTGCTTTCATTTTCTTGTTTTACTGATATTTTCTATTGGATATTCTTCCCTCTAAGTCATTACATCATACTTGCACAGTTGGGCTGAGGACGTCAATCTGTCGACAAGTTCGCCTCCTCTTCCGAGTGGTGGGGTGGAGTCATCGGACGTTGCTCCTACAATTGAGGAAGTCCCGATTGGCAGATCACAAGTTCAGGAGGTCCAGGTTGAAGAGCCTCTAGTTGAAGAGGTTTGAATGGTGGAGTCTCAGGTCGAGCCGATCCAAGTCAACCCAACTTGTGCTGAAGTAGAACCAACTAGGGCTCAGGTCGAGACGGATCCTTGCCAGAGCGTCTCTGATTTAGAGATCCTCCCTGTCGGGGGTGATGATGCTAGGGAGCTGCCGGTCCTCCCGTCACCTCTTCGGGCGATTTCTCCAAGTTGCGCTATTCCTTCTTCGTCCGACGATTCGGCGTCGTCGGAGCGTGTAGGGTCTTCTTTTCAGCCGACAGTGTTCCCGAAAGCAGAGGCACCTCCTATGAAGTGGTCATGGGACGACTCGATGGAGACTGCTTTGAGGAACTAGTTTTCCGACTATCTGACAAGGGTTGGGTTGGCAGGGCAGGTTCGTCTTTTGTTCGCTTATTTATTGTTTCGTTGAGGAAATGTACCGTCTTTGCAGTGTAAGTGCATTCTTCTGCAGGAATTGTCCTCCCTTTCCGCTCATAAGAGCGAGCTATTGAAGGAGGCCAAAGGAGTAGTCAGACAGCTAGAGGTCGACTCTGCCAACCTATCCCGGGCTAAAGAGGAGTTGTCTGGTGAGTTGATTAGTATCCACAAACCTTTTAGTTGTTAAAACCTTTCTTCATTCAGCCGATCATGAGAAAATTTCCACTTTAGATGTGGCTCTAGAGGAAAGCAGGCAGGCTCTCCTCGCTGTCGCTGACGAGAAAAATCTGGATGCAAAGAAGGCCAATATGGTCGAGAAGACTCGGCTATGGGAGGAGTGTATGAAAAAACACTTAGAGGCTTATCAAGGTTACTTCTGATTCCTTCTGTCTCTTCTTAATTTACCCAGCTAATAACAGACTTATTCTCATGCCTTGTTGTTTGCTTTATAGAACTCCTTGAGAAGTATTCAAGCCGATAAGCAAAATTTGAGGAGGAAATTGCAGCACTTGCGTCTTCTCTGGAAGCTGCGAAGAAGGAAGTCTTCGAGATTGATCAAAAGTACTCCAAAGGGGCGACTGGTAAATATTTTTTTCTTTGTGATTGATCTCTCTCTTCTATATTCATGTTTTTGTAACCGCCCTTCTTCTTGATTTTGTTTTGGTAGATGCCGCTCGGAAGTGATGTATTAAGCGGGCAGCAGAGAAGATAGCACTATCAGCTGTGCTGGTTCGCATTCGAGAACTGACCTGGTGCCTTGAGTGGATCGGGGCCTTCCTATTTACTGGGAAGGATCCAGTTGCTGAAGGCCTAACTCTAATTGAGCTCCTCAACCGTGCTCCTTCCTACATGAGGACGTTGCTTACCAAGGCAGCTTGCGATGGCCCTTGTCAAACTGTGGTAGTCACGTCGCTTTATCCTCGTGTCGGTCTTAAAAGAGTGGCAGAAGGATGGGCATAGGGTACCACCCTGGAGAGCGCTGAGCTTCTGAAGAGGTCAGTCCGGCTGCTCGGGACGTAGTGGAGGAGCTTGATCTGAGTCCTCCCGAGGGAGTGCCAATTCCTCCACCTAGTCCAATCATTGTTGAGGAGAACCCGTGAAGGGTAGTTTTGTTGGAGGATACACTGAACAACTTATGTAATATATATGCTTGTTTTTCTTTTTCCTTCTTTGCACGAGAATCCTTTTGTTCTGTCATCTGGCGGCTTAACCGACTGGCGGTTGCAAGACATGTGATGTGTGTGGTAGAAGATCTTACTTAGGAGTCTAGCTTCCTTGATGTTTTAAATGCATGCTAGTCTACTCAAACACACATCCCCAACTATGCCTTGGATTCGATCCGAGGGATAGCTTTTAGGAAAAAGCGAAGTAACTTATATTCTACATATTAAGAAGACATGATATCTGATACAAGAAAAAAGGGTCTAGGATGATGGCTAAGCATAAAAACGACGTAGCTGATCGATGTTTCAAGAGCTGGGAACTGGAGTTCTATCTTCCCATTATAGTCGATAGGCCCCTGGCCGGGTGATCTGCTTGACAATAAAGGGTCCCTCCCAAGTTGGTGATAGCTTATGTTGCTCTGGCTGGTGGTTTCTCGTGAGTACTAAATCTCCATTTGAAAAGCCCGTGTTTTGACATTTCGATCATGATATTGCCTCAACCCCTGTTGATACCACTCGGATCATATGACGGCCGTCTCTGTTGTTTCTTCTAGAATGTTGAGGTCGTCTTCTCTGCTCAGGTTCGATCACTGTTCGTCGTATAGCCGCACTCTATCCAACTGAAATGCTATTTCCGTGGGGAGCACAGCTTCGGATCCATATACCAAGGAGAAGGGTGTGCGACCGATTGCTCAGCTTGGTGTGGTGCGTAATGCCCAGAGGACGGATGGCAATTCTTGAGCCCATTTTCCTGCCTATGGCTTGAGTCGGTTGTAGATACGTGGCTTGAGGCCCTGTCCATTTGCTCTCTCTACTTTCCCATTGCTCAGTGGATGAGATCTGGAGGCATGCCATATTTTGATGTTCATCTGCCTACAGAATTCACGGAAGTATGACCTAGTAAACTGAGTACAGTTATCAGTTATGATTTCTCTCATGGCGCCAAATCTTGTGCAAAGTTGCTTGATGAAGATAGCAGCCTTGGCCGCTGTAATTTTAGCCACAGGAGCAACTTCTATCCATTTGGTGAACTTATCTATGTGACGAAAAGGTGAGTGTAACCTCCTTGCGCTGTTTTGAAAGGACCCACCATGTCAAGCCCCCATGTCACGATGGGCCATGTTATGGGGATCGTGGATAAAAACTGGACAGGTACGTGTTGCTGGCGAGCGAAGAACTGGCATCTGTCGCATTTCTGAGTGATATTATAGGATTTTGGCGGCTGACGGCCAGTAGAATCCTTAGCAGAAGACTTTTCCCACGAGGGTTCTTGCAGCAGCATGATTGCTGCAGATCCCCGAGTGTGTTTCTGCCAGTATTTTTATGCCATTGTTCCGAGTGAGACACTATAAGTATGCCCTAGGATCCTTTCTTGTACAAGTCATCTTCATCATGACATAATCCTGAATTCATCTATCTAGACGGATAGCCTTGACTTTGTCGGCTGGGAGCTGGTCCCCGACGAGGAGATCGATGAAAGGTTTCCGCCAGTCGTCCGTGCTAGGCTCATCACCTACAATGGCTAGAACTTGAGCATCCTCTTCTGGAGAGGTCTCCATTGTTGCTAGTTCATTTTCTTCAGTCGGGGGTGGCGTTCTGGTTATGAGTCTCTCAAGGATATGGAGGAATATGTTATCGGGTACAATCGTTCTTCCTGATCCGTGTCGAGCCAGCTCATGTCCTTCGGAGTTATGGTGGCAGAGAATGTGTTGGAGTTCCAGTAATGTGACAGGCCCGCCCCAGATAACTCAATCCGGGACGAATCCGTCTCGTCAGGATCCAGTTGGGCAATGCTCCGCGAAGCGAGCATACACATGGTACAACACAGGCAGGATAAACAGCAATCTTTTACAGAGTGAGAGAATTTAATACATCATGGTTCTATAAATTAAAATTAGGTCTTATAACATCAAAGTACAAATAGAGTTTTGAAAATCACGAAGTACAGCGAAAGCAATAAACAAGATACAGACTCCAACTCTCAGACTTAAGCAAAAGCATGAGCCCTGCCCAGTGGCACCATGCTACTCGCCACATAAATTTCACTGCGGCGATCACAACGTCCCATTGGAGGTTCCCGAACTCTGGACGAGGCTCTTCCCACTGGTAGGTATCATCGCAGGTATACGCATCGGCGCCGGAAAACCACGTATTCACAAAGCGTGAGCTTCTAAGAAGCTCAACAAGACTGACCCGCCAAAATGGCTAGCTATAGCGGACACCTAGACATGCTGGCTGACTCAGGGTAGGGAGCATTGTCAAAGGACTCGCATTACCTGAAGCTATTCTTGGTCAAGTTTTAGCTCGGGTTAAGTGTTTAGAATCATAAATTTAGTTTGCACTGATCTAGTCAATCATGAATAAAAGCAACATACATAAAATAATTATCATATCTCAGTCATCATCCGTATAACTCATCATCTTAATTAAACGTGGTGTGTTTCACAAGCAAGCTCACCGACTAGGAGCGACAATGATTCGAATCGATTTACACCTGCAGGGATAACCTAATCATATGACACGTGTGCGTCCCAGACCACACGTGGCAACCGTTCACACTAGGTCCTGCAAGTCAATTCCCTCCTATGCTGCCTTAGCAGTGCCGCATCCCACCAGAACACACTTCTCGGACGGTTTCTGTGGAGTTCCCATAACTGCCCACCCCAGATCGCCTCCGAATCAGATAGCGTAGGGCAGCTTCGACTTTGCAATCATTAGACTACGTAGGTTTACTTGGTCCCATTATACCCAGAATGTGATTAGTACATTCAATGCTCGATCAGACTCGGACCACACGGATCAGACAAGACTACGGTTACCCTGGACCCGGTCTAGTTGCCGACCTACTTTGTACCCTATCTGACCCTTCAGTTTTTATCTTTCCTTAATCATCTATAGCCATGTGTCATATGTTTCAGTTGATAGTTTCAATTATTTCCTATAAGTCGCGAGCAAAGTCCACTCTGCTTGACTTCTACCGGTAAGTATCGCGAAGCATAGCATAGTACATTGGTTACCTATACCAAGTACAGATAGGGTTTCCTATGGAAAACAGATGTAACTAGATTCCAATCAACTCCTAGAAACCTAATGCACATTCACGACACATGGTGATAAAAGAAAAAAACTTTAAAATGGGTTGTGCACCGGGGCTTGCCTTGATCTCCGGGGTTGGTGATGGCAATTCTTCGGGGATCGAGGACTCCGGATTAACAGCTACTTCGTTCACTTTGGTGTCTACATGATGCAACAAGAGTGAGGTGAGTTATGATTAGATAATGTAAAATGGTGTTTGCATCATAGATAAATGGTGTTTTCATCATTACAACTAGGGGTTTAGAGTTAACCTTAATTATTTTGACTACGTCATTTTATTAAAAGCATTTATTCTTAATGAGTATGGACTAAAATGAAACTTCATATCTTATAGGAGACTATTTTTAGTTGACAGTGCTCTCTGAAATATGAATTTTAGAATTTTGTTGAGGTTAAACTGAATTTTCTAGATTTAGTAAAAATTCAGTGAAGTTCTTGTTAATTAATCTTGTAAAATCAGAAATAAATACTAAAGCTTAGCGTAAAATCATGAAAGTTGATAGATGCACCAATAAGCACCTAAAATAAAGTTTCGACCAAGGGTTTGGATTTTTAGTCGACATTCATAATGTATTTTAGAAAATGACAAATTTAAATGGCAGTTTGGAGTATATTTAGTGACATTCATAGAACTTTGTTACTGTAAAATCCTGAAAACATTTCAGTGAGTTCACAATGCCTTGAGACAACTTTAGTTCAAATTTCAGCCCTAGAAGATCCCTGGAACTCCAGTTAAAAGTCAAAACCAGAAAAGATTAATCTATTTATTGAGGAAGTTCCATGAACCTTGTTGAAAAAGTGTTTCAGCAGTTAATTAGTATATTTTACAATGATTCCACGAAAGTTTGGTTTAGCATTTTTAGAATTTTCCTCGATTTACTATGCATTTTACAACATAGGCTAGAAATAATGAAATTGATTAAAAATTCGAAACGGGGAAGAACAGGGGAGTAGAGCGGGGGCGGCAAGCCGAGCTTCGGCGAGCTTCGCCGGCGGCGTGATTTCGCCGGGGCTGGCCAGACTAGTGCTCAGGGCACTGAGCCGCTCCCTTGGGTGCTGGACATGACTGCCGGCGATGGTCAGAGCTATGCCGGTGACATGCGCCGGCGACAGGATTGGTTTCCGGTGAGCCGTGCAGAGGAGGAGGGGGTTTAGGACATAGATGAAGGTTCGGAGACACCCGGCAGATATGAACCTAGTGGACCGGATATGGGGGTTCGACAGTGAGGTCACGGCGGCGGTTACAGTGGTCGAACAGTGGCGCGCAGCTTTCATCCTCACCGGTGACAACCTGTGGACGAAATCATGTCAAGGAGGTACGCCGTTGGGAGTAGTCGGAGAAAGGAATTGAACTGAGAAGGTACCACGACGACGAACTTGAAGACCTAATGCCGGCGGCGGTGCTCTCGGCCGGAGGATGAAGAAAGTGGCGTTCCCGGCGGAATAATGGGCCGGAGAAAGTCTTGGTGGTCCGGGGGCTGCGCGAGGACGCAGGGAAGCTGTCCGGCATGGTGGCGGGGCGGGAGAAGCTTCGGGCAGCGTTGGCGACGGAGAGGTGGCGACGGCGGCAATGGCGTCGGTGCGCTCGCGCGTGAGAGAAGAAGACGGGCGCGGGCGCTGGCGAGGGAGAAAAATAGAGTGTGTGTGGGGAGGGGGGGGGGGAAGAAGAAGCTCGGTGTGTCCTTAATGCCTTGCAGGGAGAGAGAGAGGGGGGGTGTGGTAGCACACAGTCGGTTGGGGGACCGTGGCGGTGGCGTGCGCTCGAGGAAGAAGCAGAGAGCAAGAGAGAGAGAGAGAGAGAGAGAGAGAGGAGCAGGCGAGATAAGGAGCAAGATTTGCTTCATCGAAGTGATGGTGCGGTGGGAAAAGGCGCGCCGGCCCGGTGCCTGCCATGGCTGCCGGCCGCTGCGGCGGTGGCCGATTTGATTTGATTTTTTTTTGAATTTTAGTAATTATCTCTAAAATCCCTTGTAAATTCAAGTAAAACTCATACTTCCTCAGCTTGGAGAATTTTGAAAATTTTTGTGGCCACTCAGCGAATTATTTGAAACAGCGTTCATTAAAAGATGAAGTCCTGATTCTACCTCTAAAAATTAGAGAATTTTCCAATTTAAATCAAGTTTGTTTGAATTTTTAATGGGGTTAAATCTTTTTCAAAATTTCTGATAAAATCTCCAAAATTCTATTTTGAAATGAACTTAATTGCCATGAAAAGACATTACTAGGGTTATATGAAATTTTTGATGGATTTTGAAAGAGGTGTTTGAATTTTTACCTGTTAAGGACTGATTTTTGTAGTGTGGGTTAAAAACTCCTGATCTGATAAAAGTTTTCAATAACTTACCAAAATTTTTATGGAGGTTCTTAGAAGTGTTTCAAACAAGATTGCTTATTAGCTCAAGTGTAACTTTTTCTTCAAAGTGCAAGAATTAATTCTTAGGGTTTACGATTTAGTCGATAAGTTTGCAGTGACACCTGGGGTGTTGCAGCCCTCCCTCCTAAAAGAAATCGCGTCCCGAGATTTAAGGAGGTGGTTAGGATAGTCATGGGTACCTATGGGGCTGGGAGTAACTCGAGGTTGTGTGACCGAAGGAATTCTGCGGACTCCCATGTGGTTTCATCTTCCGAGTGATTGCTCCATAAGACCTTGTAGAACTTGAGTGTTCGCTTTCTTGTAACCCGTTTCTTCTCATCCAGTATCTGAATGGGATGCTCTAGACAGGTTAGATCGGGTTGCTACCTATGGGGCTGGGAGTAACTCGAGGTTGTGTGACCGAAGGAATTCTGCGGACTCCCATGTGGTTTCATCTTCCGAGTGATTGCTCCATAAGACCTTGTAGAACTTGAGTGTTCGCTTTCTTGTAACCCGTTTCTTCTCATCCAGTATCTGAATGGGATGCTCTAGACAGGTTAGATCGGGTTGCAACTCTTCCACCTCTAGGATTGTTTGATCAACAGGTGCTTTCAAACACTTCTTCAATTGGGAGACGTGAAAAATATTGTTTACCCCAGATAACCTTTCTGGTAGTTCCACCTGGTATGCCACGGGTCTGTACTTGGCAGTGATGAGATATGGACTGATGTATCGGGGTTCTAACTTGCCTCTAACTCCGAACCGCTGAACTCCTTTGGTGGGCGAGACTCTTAAGTAGACGTAGTCTCCTATGTTGAAACTCAGTGGCCTACGCCTTCTATCCGCATAGCTCTTCTGTCTGGATTTGGCTGTCTTCAGGTTGCTCGAATGACTCGTACTTTCTCCTCAGCCTGCTGCACTAGGTCAGGTCCAAGTATAATTCTTTCACCTGGTTCGGACCAATTGAGCGGTGTTCTGCAGCTATGACCATATAATGCCTCGAAAGGTGACATTTGAATACTCTCTTGGTAGTCGTTGTTGTACGAGAATTCCGCCAATGATAAAGAACTATCCCAGCCTTTCCCATGCTCCAAAACACAAGCTCTGAGCATATCCTCAAGGATCTGATTTACCTTTTCAGTTTGGCCATCCGTCTGGGGGTGATAGGCAAAGCTATGGATTAATCTAGTTCCTAGCGATTCATGGAGCCGCTTCCAAATTCTTCCTACGAACTGGGTACCTCAGTCGGAAACTATGGTCTTGGGTGCTCCATGCAGACACACTATTCGGTCAATATAGAGCTGGGAATACTTCTTCATATTGTATTTTGTGGACACAGTAATGAAATGGGTGGTTTTGGTTAAACGATCTACTATGACCCAAATGGAATCAAATCTTTGAGCAGTCATGGGTAACCCAACAATGAAGTCATGCTGATATCTTTCCATTTCCAGGATGGAATGCTTAGAGGTTGTAACAAACCTGCACCTTTCAAATGATCTGACTTCACTCTCCGACAGGTGTCACACTCGGCTATGTACGAAGCGATCTTTCTCTCTTCATTCGTGTCCACCAAAACTTCTTTCTCAAGTCCTGGTACATCTTGTTGCTGCCAGGATGAATGGAGTATTTGGACAAGTGAGCCTCATCCATGATCTTTCTTCAGAGCTCGTGATCTTTTGGCACCATCAATCTGTTCTTGAACCACAAAACTCCGTCTTCGTCTTCCCGAAAGCATTGCATCTTCTTCTCGTTTAGCCCTAGCCTGATCTTTTCCGTGTTGGAACTGAGGCTAGATTGTATAGGGACCCATGGGGTAAACTCTCAAGGTTGGCTCTGGTTCTTCCATTGGTCTAGGTAATGGTAATGAGCGTTCGTTCAATGCATCTGCAACTACATTGGCTTTACCGGGATGGTAGTGAATCTCTAGTTCATAATCCTTGATTAGCTCCAGCCATCTGCGTTGCCTCATGTTCAACTCACTCTAAGTAAAGATATACTTGAGGTTCTTGTGCTCGGTGTAGAGGTGCACTAGATTTCCCAGTAAATAATGCCGCCACACCTTCAGAGCTAACACCATGGCTGCCAACTCCAAGTCGTGTGTTGGGTAATTTAGCTCATGCTTACGGAGTTGCCTGGAAGTATAAGCAATTACTCGACCCTCGTGCATCAATACGCAACCAAGCCCGATCCCTGACGCATCACAATACACGTCGAACAGCTTGCTCAATTCTGGTTGGGCGAGTACTGGGGCTGAAGTCAAGGGCTTCTTGGGAGTTTGGAAAGCCTCTTCACACTTTTCTGTCCATTTGAACTTTTGATCCTTCTTGAGTAGCTCTGTGATAGGTTTGGTAATTTTGGAGAAGCTGGGGATGAAGCGACGATAATATCCAGCTAATCCCAAGAAGCTACGTACTTTATGGACTGACGTGGGTGCTTTCCAATCGACAACATCTTGCACTTTTCCCGGATCCACAGAAATGCCTTCAGCGGACACTACATGACCCGAGAATTGGACACGCTCAATCCAGAATTCACATTTGCTGAATTTGGCATAGAGTTGATGGTCTTTGAGTCTCTGCAGGACTATCCGGATATGCTCTGCTTGTTCTTTGGCAGTCTTGTAGTACCACAAATTTGTCTAATTCTGGCATGAAAACTGAGTTCATAAGATATATGCAGTATGCCGGTGCATTAGTGAGTCCAAATGATATCACCAAATACTCATATAGCCCATATCTGGTTGAGAAGGCCATCTTCAGAACGTCTATGGGACGAATCTTGATCTGATCATAGTCAGATCTAAGATCAACTTCAGAAAAGACCTTTGCTCCAGCCAACTGATCAAACAGAGTGTCAATGCGCGGCAGGGGATACTTATTTTTGATGGCGACTGCATTCAAGGGGCGGTAATCCATGCATAGCCTCAAAGACCGATCTTTCTTCTTCACAAATAGAGCTGGACAACCCCAAGGTGAGGAACTGAGCCATATGAAAGCCTTGTCCAGCAATTCTTTCAACTACAACTTCAATTCAGCTAGTTCTTTTGGCGCCATCTTGTATGGTCTACGGGAAATTGGGGCTATGCCTGGCTGTAGGTCAATTTGGAACTCAACATCCCTGTCCGGGGGTAAGCCAGATAAGTCCTCTGGAACACATCTGGGAATTCTCTCACCACTGGTATCTCATCCAAACCTTTCCCGGTAACATGGCAGATTTGCTTGGGGGTAGATCTAGGATGATCTAAGTTTAAGGAAACAGACCCATCAAGTGGTGAGGTTGGGCGGACTACACGGTTAGCTTTATCAAGGAGGGCATTTTGGTGTTTCATCCATTTCATACCAATGATAATATCGATACCCTACCCGTCTAGGATTATGAATGAGATAGGATAGGTGTAACCTCCTAGATTTAGTGGTGTCTCCTCAAGCCGTATTGTGACAAGATATTTCGCCCAGGCGATTTTATGATGAAGGGTGGTTCTAGAAGGATAGTGGCGAAGTTTTTACCCTTAACAAAGTTTTTACTAATGAAGTTATGTGAGGCACCGGAATCAAACAGAATAAATGCGGAATGACCAGAAAGCGAGAATGTACCCGCAAGCACAGGTTCTCCTTCGGCTATCTCCTCGGTCGTGGTGTAGTTCACACGACCGGTTCTGTGGACCTTCTGACCCTTCTGCTGGCCATGTCCCTGGTTGGCCTGACGGCTGCCTCCAGACTGCTGGTGCGTAGGACACTCATGAGCGAAGTGCCCCGGCTGCCTGGAAGTGAAGCACGGGTTTCATGGTCCAGGTCGGGCGCCCTGCTGAGGTGGGCGAACATCCTGGTTCCTCTGTTGTGAGGGCGGTGGCGCACGGTAGCCACCCTGTTGCTGATGTTGCAGGGGCCGATAGGGTTGCTGCGGAGGGCGGAACGATTGTCCCTGCGGCGGTGCAGCCCTATACTTCCTACCATCCGGTGTTATTTACACCAAACGGTATTTTGGGGGGGGGAGGGCGCACTTGACTGGCCACCAGTAAACCGCTTCTTCTCCCGTTGTTCCTTTTCTAGGTATTCTTCGGCAATGAGGGCATTGCTCACAAATTCACTGAACGAGCCTTCTTGATTTAGGGCCAGGCGGCCCTGGAGTGGGATATTCAACCCCTCGATGAAGCGATGTTTCCACTTTGCATCCGTATCCACTTGCTCCGGAGCGTACAGAGCAAGCTGGTTGAACACTCGGGAGTATTCATGCACAGAACAATTTCCCTGAGTTAAGGCCATGAATTTCTTGGCCTTCCTCTGCATTAAGCCCGCGGGGATGTGATGGGCGTGAAACACTTCCTTGAACTGTGTCCAAGGCACTAGGGTGTTTGGCAGAAAGGTGGCAAGATAATTGGCCCACCAAGCACCTGCATGCCCCTGAAGCATTTGGGCGGCGAACAACTCTTCTGTTGCTCCGTGCAACGGAGCAGTCCAAATTTGGCCTCGATCGTGCAAAACTAGTGATCCGCTTCGATCGGCTCCCTTGCGTTTTTAAACTCAGGGGGATGCGTTGCCAGAAAATCAGCATAGGTGCTGTCTTGGTTCTGGTTCCTGGGGCCTCCGTACGGGCCGGCATTCTCCATTATAGCTCACAACATTTCATTGGTTTGCTGGCTGCTCTGCAACATGGTCGTCATAGCAGGCGGGGGTGGCGGGTTTGAGCCCTCAGCATCCTGACGTCCATCCCTAGTGTTCACCATGGTGAAAAAGCGAAAAGGTACCCATTAGTGCAGTTCATTCCATGATCCTGTCTTAGACATATGAAAAAGAATGTCATAAAGCAATGGACTGCACTGATAACTCATAAAAATCAACTTCATTCATTCCCAAAATTATGACAGTACATCAGTCCCACAAGCTTCCTAGACTGTCAAACAATCCATCCTTTACATCATGATGTTTAACATTGCCGCTATGATAGCCTTAAGAGAAAACACAAAACCGATCACGACAACGGTTACAACACACTCCTTATGTGAACAACTAAATGAACTCAATTTGGGAGAGTGCCTCCGAACTACTCCTCCTCGGGTTCTAGGTCTGAAGCATCAGGGTCCAACACTTCTGACTCAGGTGCGTCATCGTTCGCGGGAGGCGGTTGCTGTGCCTCTAAAAGTCCCTCAACCTGATGCTGCAGGTGATGGGTTCTCGTGAATGAGATTTTCAGCTATCTGCACGGCCTCATTCCGAAGGATCTCCAGCTAGTGAATGTGTTGCAGCATAATGTTGTAGTCATTATCCGGGGCATGCAGCCGAGCAGTCTTGATTGCAGAGACTTGCTCCAACTCGGCAATTTGCTAAGCTTGGGAGTCACAACGAGCACGCAGCCCATTGTTCCTGCTTTCCAAGCTCTTAATCCTCTCTTGGAGTCGGGTTAGCTCCCTATGAGCTCATCCCAGAGCCTGGCGATCAAATTGGGCAGTGAGGACTGTGTCCTCATACAAGTTGAGCATTGCCAAGCTCTGGATGAAAAGTGGAGTCACATGGTTTTTCTCCCCCTTGAGATTCTTGTCAATGGCATTCTTGACGTTTCGGTGCCAGGTACCGTCAATCTGGTGCCATATTGGAAACAGCGCCACTGGCTGATCTGTCAACTCCTCCAAATGCCCTTCATAAAGCTTCAGCAGAGCTTCGTGGGCAGCAGCCTCAATGGCTTCACTCTTGTCCGAACCAAGCGAGGTGATGGTCCAAGTCTCCCAATCGGTTCGGTGAGGGTGAGCGGGTAAAGTAAATACGGCTGAGTAGCGAGGTTGGCCATGCTATCTGAACTCCCAGATTCGGAACCAAGGAGCCTCTATATAGCTTGGCGACTGCATCTTCTGGCGGAGCAACTCAATAAATCCCCTGCATCCCGACTCTTTGGTGACGCGGGTGGGAGTGGAGTTTTCAATCCCAAGCTCCTCCTGTCCCTGCTCACTCATGTTGTCAGACATCTGCATCACAGAGGTGAACAATATTTTATTAATCAAAAGCCACATGTTGACACATAGTTTAAGGCATGCAAAAATTTTCTGATACGTAAAATATTCTCATCTCTATGTAAAAGAGTAATCCAAAATCAACATGCCTAATGGCACGAGTTTTGCTAATATGGCGATGACCACTAATTACCCAAGGTGCTTTACCATCTAAGTTGACCTGTCAAGGAGACAATCTTCTCATCGAGGACAGTACTGCAAAAGGCTCAATTTTGACAAAGGGTTCACCTCAGGACTCGGTTGGTGCCACGTATTCTCTAAGCGAGGGAGGTATCCAGGAAGTGTTCTTCTAATTCTGAAGGTGATACAGCCATTATTGATGGAATTTTTGCTCCTGGATGGTTTTAGTGTAAGTTGAACGGTTTTAACGTTCCAAGGTTTTGATAAACTGGGGTATTTGAAGATTTAGTTGCTTTACAATTTTAATATGCAATGCAATCCTTTATCGGCCTATACGTCCTTACCGAAAGTAAAAAGAATATACGTTTAGGGGATGGCAGATCACACTCAAGTTAGATGTTACTACACGTTTCTTACGATACCGTGGTTAGCGTACCTGTAGAAGAGACATCACAGGCAGTTGCAATAATATATATCAAAAGTAAAAATAACAACCCATATCATTGCCATATGGGTCGCCCCGAGTAGGCCATGTACGGGGATCACATTCCGACCTTCACTGCATGGTGACAGACTGCACTTCACCTCAAGCAGCGGAGGTATGAGAGTGTTCTGCAAGACCTAAGTTGTGACGAACAAACTCACCTCTTGTGCACCAACGGCACAAGACACCGCTGTTGCGAAGGTCTACATTTGCAACAGGTCTGTAACCCACGCCTCATACGGTAGAGGTCCGCTTTTCTCCCTAAACGGCAAGGGGGAGTACTATGTTACAACAAACATAATACCTTCTTCTGTACCACCATGGTACCGAACGCTACTGCTGCTGACTCAACAGGGATTTCCCGACCTTTTTCCGCCGTCGAGCAGCGTACCTTACCTGAGCATAGGTGCGTCGTTAGTTAGCTCCTACACTAGGTTAGCTTTGCCACCTGATACTACTTACTCTTATTAGGGCTCGTACCTCACTCACACGTAATTTTTGAAAATGTACCCTTAAATGTTGTACCAATTTCCAACACGGCTCTGATACCAGCTGTGCAGACCCGCCCTAGATAACTCAATCCGGGATGAATCCGTCTCGCCAGGATCCAGTTGGGCAATGCTCGGTGAACCGAGCATACACATGGTAGAACACAGGCAGGATAAACAACAATCTTTTACAGGGTGAGAGAATTTAATATGTCATGGTTCCATAAATTAAAATTAGGTCTTACAACATCAGAGTACGAATAGAGTTTTGCAAATCACGAAGTACAGCGGAAGCATTAAACGAGATACAGACTCCGACTCTCAGACTTAAGTAAAAGCATGAGCCTTGCCTAGTGGCACCATGCTACTAGCCACACAAATTTCACTGCGACGAATCACAACGTTCCCACTAGAGGTTCCCGAACTCTGGATGAGGCTCTTTTCACTAGCAGCTATCATCGCAGGTATACGCATCGGTGTCTAAAAACCACGTATTCGCAAAGCAGCTTCTAAGAAGCTCAATAAGACTGATCCGCCAAAATGGCTAGCTAGAGCCTACACCTAGACATGCTGGCTGACTCAGGGTAGGGTGCTTTGCTAAAGGACTTGCATTACCTGAAGCTATTCTTGGTCAAGTTTTAACTCAGAGTAAGTGTTTAGAATCATAACTTTAGTTTGCACTGATCTAGTCAATCATGAATAAAAGCAACATATATAGAATAATCCTCATATCTCAGTCATCATCCTTATAACTCGTCATCTTAATCAAATATGGTGCATTTCACAAGCAAGCTCGCCAAATGGGAGCGACAGTGATTCAAATCGATTTACACCTGCAGAGATAACCTAATCATACGACACGTGTGGTCCCAGACCACACGTGGCAACCGTTCACATCAGGTCCTACAAAGTCAATTCCCTCCTATGCTGCCTTAACAGTGCCGCATCCCACAAGAACACACGTCTCGGACGGTTTCTACAGTGTTCCCACAACTGCCGACCCTAGATCGCCTCCGAATCAGACACCGTAGGGTAGGTTCGACTTTGCAATCACTAGGCTACGTAGGTTTACTGGCCCCCATTATACCCAGTATATGATTAGTACATTCAATGCTCGATCAGACTCAGACCACACGGATCAAACAAGACTACGGTCACCCTGGACCGGGTCCATTTGCCGACCTACTTTGTACCCTATCTGACCCTTCAGTTTTTATGTTTTCTTAATCATCCATAGCCATGTGTCATAAGTTTTAGGTGATAGTTTCGATCATTTCCTATCAGTCACGAGCAGCGTCCACTCTGCTCGACTTCTACCGGTAAGTATCGCTAAGCATAGCATACTACAATGGTTACCTAATATCAAGTACTGATAGGGTTTCCTGTGGAAAACAGATGCAACTAGGGATTCAATCAACTCCTAGAAACCTAATGCACATTCACGACACATGGTGATAAAAAGAAAATCTTTAAAACGGGTTGTGCACCGGAGCTTGCCTTGATCTCCGGGGTTGGTGATGGCAACTTCTTCGGAGATCAAGGACTCCGGATCAACAGCTACTTCGTTCAATTCGGTGTCAAAAGTGAGGTGAGTTATGATTAGATAATGTAAAATGGTGTTTGCATCATAGATTAAATGGTGTATAGATTAAATGGTGTTTTCATCATTACAACTAGGGGTTTAGAGTTAACCTTAATTATTTTGACTACGGCATTTTATTAAAAGCATTTATTCTTAATGAGTGTGGACTAAAGTGAAACATCATATCTTACTAGGAGACTATTTTTAGTTGACAGTGCTCTCTAAAGTATGAATTTCATACGTTTGTTGAGGTTAAACTGAATTTTCTAGATTTTATAAAAATTCAGTGAATTTCCTGTTGATTAATCTTGTAAATCAGAAATAAATAATAAACCTTAGGGTAAAATCATGAAAGTCGATAGATGCACCATTAAGCACCTAAAATAAAGTTTTGACCTAGGGTTTGGATTTTTAGTCGAAATGCACAATGTATTTTAGAAAATGACAAATTTAAATGGCAGTTTGGAGTATATTTAGTGAGATGCATAGAACTTTGTTACTGTAAAATCCTGGAAAAATTTCAGTGAGTTTACAATGCCTTGAAACAAACTTTGGTCCAAATTTTCAGCCCTAGAAGATCCTTGGAACTCCAGTTAAAATGTAAAAATGAAAAATATTAATCTATTTATTGAGGAAGTTCGATGAACCTTTTTGAAAAGTGTTTCTGCTGTTAATTAGTGTTTCAAGGATTCTGAAAGTTTTGTTTAGAATTTTTTGAAGTGTCCTCGATTTACTATGCATTTTACAACACGGGCTAGAAATAATAAAATTGATTAAAAATTAGAAATGGGGAAGAACCGGGGAGCAGAGCAGGGGCAGTGGGGCCGAGCAACGGTGAGCTTCGCTGGCGGCACAATTTTGCTGGGGCTGGCCAGGCTAGTGCTCAGGGCACTGAGCCGCACCCTTAGGTGGTGGACATGGCCGCCGGCGATGGCCGAAGTTATGCTGGTGACATGCGCCAGCGACAAGCTTGGTTTCTGGCGAGCCGTGCAGAGGAGGAGGGGGTTTAGGACATGGATGCAGGTTCGGAGAGCTTCACCCGGCTGATAGAACCTAGTGGATGGTGCTAAAGCCTTCGGGGATGACCGGAGATGGGGGTTTGACGGTGAGGTCACGGCGGCGGTTACGGTGGTCCGATGGTGGCGTGCGGCGTTCGTCCTCACCGGTGACAACCTGTGGACGAAATCATGTCAAGGAGGTACGCACGGGTCGGAGGGAGTAGTCGGAGAGAGGAATTGAAGTGAGAAGGTACCATGACGACGAACTTGAAGATCTAATGCTGGCAGCGGCACTCTCGGCTGGAGGATGAAGAAAGTGGCGTTTTCGATGGAAGAATGGGCCGGAGGAAGTCTTGGTGGTCCGGGAGCTGCGCGAGGATGTGGGGAAGCTGTCCGACACGGTGGCGGGGCGGGAGAAGCTTCGGGCGGCGCTGGCGACTGAGAGGTGGCGACAGCGGCAATGGTGTCGGTGCGGTCGCGCATGGGAGAAGAAGGCGGGTGCGGGCGCTGGCGAGGGAGAAAAATGGACTGTGTGGGGGGGGGCGGAAAAAGAAGCTTGGTGTGTCCTTAATGCCCTGCAGGGAAAGAGAGATGGGGGGGGGGTGTGGCAGTGCACGGCGGTTGGGGGACGACAGGCAGTGGCGTGCGCCTGAGGAAGAAGCAGAGAGTGCAGGAAAGAGAGAGAGAGAGAGAGAGAGAGAGAGAGAGAGAAGCAGGCGAGATACGGAGCAAGATTTTCTTCGTCAAAGTGATGGCCCAGCGCCTGCACGGCTGCGAGCTGCCGCGGCGGTGGTCGATTTGATTTGACTTTTTTTTGACTTTTTGCAATTATCTCTAGATTTCCTTCTAAATTCAAGTGAAACTTGTACTCCCTGAGCTCAGAGAATTTTGAAACCTTTTACAGGCAGTAAGTGAATTATTTGGCACAACTTTTGTTAAAGGATGAAGTCCTGATTCTGCCTCTAAAAATTTGAGAATTTCTAATTTAATTTAAGTTTGTTTGAATTTTTAAGGGGGTTAAATCTTTTCCAAATTTCTAATAAAATCTCAAAAAATTCTATTTTGAAGTGAACTTAATTTCCATGTAATAACATTACTAGGGTTACATGAAATTGTTGATGGATTTTGAAAGAGGTGTTTGAATTTTCGCCTGGTAAGGACTGATTTTTGTACTGTGGGTTAAAAACTTCTGATCTGATAAAAGTGTTCAGTAATTTACAAAAATTTTTATGGAGGTTCTTAGAAGTGTTTCAAACAAGATTTCTTATTAGCTCAAGTGTATCTTTTGCTTCAAAGTGCAAGAATTAATTCTTAGGGTTTATGATTTAGTCGATAAGTTTGCAGTGACACCTGGGGTGTCACAAGTAAGCTGCCTCCCCTGAGTCTTCAGTCTTCCAATCTTTGTTTACTTGAGAGATGACTAATTTGGAATCTCACGGGACCTTGAGAAATGGCGATGCGTAGGCCATGGAGTAGTGCCTCATACTCTACTGCATTATTGGACGCGGGAAATTGCATTTGTAACGCATATTTGAGTTTCTCTCCTTGAGGTGATATAAGCAGGACCCCTGCTCCCGCGCCTGAGAGATACAACGATCCATCACAGTACATATTCCAGAATTCGAGATTTTCAGGCCTTGGGGGCGGCTGTATCTCCGTCCATTCGGCGATGAAATCTACCAGTGCTACTCCTTTGACGGTCATCCTGGACTTGAATTTGATGTCGTAAGCTCCCAGCTTTACAGACCATTTGGTGACCGTTCCTGTTGCCTCTCTGTTGTGCAACACCTCTTGCAAAGGGAAGGAGGTCTGAACCTCGATCGTATGTGCTTGGAAGTAGTGCACGAGTTTGCGGGATGTGATCAGCAACGAGTATAGGAGTTCTTGAACCTGAAAGTAATTTGTCTTTGATTCGGCCAGAACTTCACTTACAAAATAGACGGGATGTTGGATCGGGTGGATGTGAGCCAGATCTGGTCGTTCGATGACCAAGACCGTACTGACCGCTTGGCATGTTGAGGGCTTCCTCTAGTTCTGGCGCAACGAGTATCGGAGGTTTGGTCAATAGTTGTTTTAATTCCTTGAAAGCCTCTTCCGTCCACTCAAATTTGTCCGTCTTTCAAATCAACTTGAAGAAAGGAAGGCCTCGTGTTTCAAAACATGCTATGAAGCAATTCAGGCTTGTCATACATCCAGTCAGCTTTTGGACGTGTCGGATGCAAGTGGGCCAACTCATCTTCAGTATGGCATTGATTTTCGTGGGGTTTGCTTCTATGCCTCGGTTGGACACGATAAATCGAAGCAGTTTTCCTGATGGCACCCCAAAAGAGCATTTTTTGGGGTTCAGCTTCATGTTATAAGTCTCTACCAGGTCAAAGATGAATTCTTCCGAGTCTTTGGTCTTGATAACGACGTCGTCTACATATGCCTCGACGTTGCGACCGATCTGGGCCTCTAGGCGCCTTCGCTTACCTCTTTGATAAGTTGCTCCTGTGTTTTTCAGCCCGAAAGGCATGGTGATGGAGCAGTACGCTCCGAATGGGGTTATGAACGCGGTTTTGATCTGATCTTCCACCTTGAGTGGAATTTGATGATATCCTGAGTAAGCATCGAGAAAACTCAAGACGGAACATCCAGCAGTAGAATCGACTACTTGATCAATGCGCAAAAGACCGAATGGATCCTTTGGGCAAGCTCTGTTGAGATCGATATAATCGACATACATACGCCATTCTTTATTCTTCTTGCGAACAAGGACCGGATTGGCTAACTAATCTAGGTGGTACACTTCTCTGATGAATTTGGCGGACAAGAGTCATTTTATTTCTGCCCTAATGGCATCCTTCCTATCTTGAGCTAATCTACGGAGACGTTTTATTACTCGCTTTGCATCCTCCCTAACGTTCAGAGAGTGCTCAATCTTCTCCCTAGGAACACCCGGCATGTCAGTTGTCACATCCAATAGCTACCAATCTAGCCTCCAAATGTCCCCATTTGAAGCACTCTATGGGAGAAGTTATAGAACCCCATTGAATTGGTCTGAGTCCAGGGAACGACCTTTCTTCTGTCCTGATTTGGTTCGCGATGCTGAAGCCCAAGTGCGCCAAATTCAGGAATATCTCTGAGTTGCTCAATCCCGCCAAAAGTGCTACGCCGATCGTCGTCGGGTAGAGCTTTTCTTCAAGGTCGGAGAATATGTTTATTTGAAGGTTTCACCACTCCGAGGCACAAAAAGATTCCAAGTGAAAGGGAAGTTAGCGCCACGCTACATTGGTCCCTTCAAAATTCTTGCAAGACGTGGTAATGTGGCATATGAGCTAGAGTTACCAACCTCTCTTGGTAAGTTCTACAATGTCTTCCATATCTCGCAATTGAAGAAGTATCTCCGTGTTCCGACCGAGGCTATCTCCGTGGAGCATGTCGAAGTCCGACCTGATCTCTCTTATGTGGAGTATCCTCTGCGCATCCTTGCGCACTCGAAACGCAAATTGCGTAATCGTGCAATCAAGATGGTGAAAGTGCAATGGAGCAAACACACCGAGGAAGAAGCAATGTGGGAACGTGAAAATGCGGGAGGAATACCCGATCTTTTCGCTGAAACGTAAGTCTCCTCGTTTCCATCATATTCGCTAGTCACCATTCCATCCTTATCGTTGTTTTCTACCGCCCCTACTTAACCTGTAATCTCGAGACGAGATTATTTTAAGGATGGGAGGTCTGTCACATCCCCAAATTCCAGTCCTTTGTTCAGATGGAAATGAGCTCACTGGTTTGATTTTTGATTTTGGCATTTCCTGTTATTGGGGAGTTTCTGTTCCGGGTAACAAAATTGTTCAATTGCGGG
The DNA here is from genome assembly GCA_001182835.1 of Oropetium thomaeum. Lineage (NCBI taxonomy): Eukaryota > Viridiplantae > Streptophyta > Magnoliopsida > Poales > Poaceae > Oropetium > Oropetium thomaeum. The sequence continues at coordinate 1,895,860 of LFJQ01000034.1, forward strand.
TAACCCTTCTTATTGCTTTTGCAAAATCTTTTGTGTCGTAATGAAGCCATACCAATATTTTTGCATATTAATTAACTGCATATTAAAATAGAATTGGAGATTTTATCAGAATTTTTCAAATAGGCTTAACTCCATTAAAAATTCAAACGAATTTAGTCTAAGTTGAAAAATTGGAAACTTTTAAAAGCTGAATCAGGACTCCTTCCTAAAACGAAAGTTTTTCCAAATAAATCACTGAGTGTCAACAAAAATTTTTGAAATTATCCGAGCTCAGAAAGTGCAAATTCCTTTTGAAATTGGAGAGGGATATTGAAATTATTACAGAAATCAAAAGCATATCAGCCCGCCGCTGCGACGGCCAACCGGCGCGCCGCAGCGGGCAGAGAGCGGCAGACGCCAGAATATCCTCAAATCTCTCGCTCTCTGCTCCCTCTTTCTTGTCCCATCGTCGACCGGAAATCCCGCTCCGCCCGATCTGCTCTCTCTCGCGCGCGAAGAGGACGATGGCAAACGACAAAAGTAGTGCACCACTGCCATTTCTCTTCCCTGCGCGCGCGCCCATTCACTGCCCTTGCCGCCCCGTAACCCCCTCGCGTGGACAAGACGCCACGAGCGGTTTCCAAGTGCTCCACCGCGCAATTTAACCTTCCAGCCCTCTCCTCCAACTTCCACATCGAGCACTTCCTCGCTAGTCCACTCTCTCGCCGGGAACGCACCGTCTTCAATCTTCTGCCGAGAGCACCACCGCCGGTGTTCGAGGTCGAGTTTGTCCTCTCGGTACCATTTGGGTTCGATTCCTTTCTCCACCTAGCTTCTCTCGTCCTTGCGCTTCTTAGTGATAAGGTTTTGCCCACAGGAAGCCGCCGGTGAGGAAGAACTCACCACGCCGCCTCTACCGTCTTCGTCACCACAGCTACTCGTCGCCAACCAGTCTCCGATCATCCCCGTGATCTTCACCACCAACCAATCGACTCCACGCGACACGGTGATGCTCCCAGACATCTCAATCTAACCCTAAAACCCATCCTCCGCCGCGCGCATTGCTGGCGATGAACTTCTTCCGCCCCTTTGTTCTACTTTTGCCTTAGTTCTGGACTTCCAGAACTCTTCTGGAGTTGGAACTGTGCCAGAAGTATGTCATTGCACGTAGAACCATTGGTCCTACTTTTGCTGTACTTCTGGAGTTCCCAAACTCTTCTGAAGTTGGAACCATGTCAGAAGTATGTCATGGCAAGCAGTACCTCTTCTTCTGCTTCTGCTATACTTCTGTAGTTCCAGAACTCTTCTGAAGTTGGAACTATGTCAGAAGTATGTAATGGCAGGCAGAGCCTCTTCTTCTGTTTTTACTGTACTTCTGGAGTTCCAGAACCCTTCTGGAGTTGGAACCGTGGCAGAAGCATGTCATGGCATGCAAAACTCCTTGTTTCTGCTTTTGCTTTACTCCTGGAGTTCTAGAACTCTTCTGGTGTTGGGACTGTGCCAGAAGTGTGTCAGAAGCATGTCATGACGAGCGGAACCCCCTGTTCTGAGATTCTTAATGATTCTTGGTGTTCTTCTGGCTCACTTTGTAAAATGCATAACAAATCGATGCTAGCTCTAAAAATGGTGAACCAAAAATCCTCTAGAATCCTTGTGTAATGCTCTAACCTCTGATGAAACACTTTTCCATGAAAGTCCATGAAACTTCCTAAATAAATAGGTTTAGATGTTCTATTCTGATTTAATACTAGACTTCCAGAACTTTGCTGAAACTAAAACTTGCACCCGTAGTGTTTTAGCCTGCAGAACTTCCTGTCATTTTTTTCAGAATGTTAACCTTAACTAGATTCTTTGTACATCTGTAAATAACCTCCAACTGCCATTTAAAATGACAACTTTCTAAAATACATTGTGCGTGTCAATCAAAATTGTTTACACCTATTCTGAACCTCATTTCAGTAACATTCTAGTTCCTGTATCTTGTTTCAATTTATCTGGTCTTCGGTATCTCTTCTGGATTTTCTAAGTTTTAAGATCAGAACTTGTTAGATTCTTAATGAAATCTTGGAAGCTCAACTTGACTTAAAAACCTTTGCCAAACATCTGGTATTCAAGGCTGTTTTCAACATAACTTGAGCTGTAGACCCTTTTCTGACGTATTTTCTTTTTGCATTGTATTCATAGTCCTGGTAGCTACCTCTCTACACCATGTCACATCTTCTGTTTACATCATGTCATCATGGCATATTTTTTTCTCAGACCGACGCATTTTACTTTATAGAGTACGATCCATCGGAGAGTGACGCGGGTGCTGCTGAGGGAGGAGCACCAGAAGCTCATCAGGTTGCTGAGGAGAACACTGCTGCTATTGCTGAAGGCAAGCACCTCATATTGCTATCCTAAGTAAATATTTAATGTTAATATATATGCTTATGTATAGGATTGCATTAGTCAGGCATTAGTGATAATGTCGGAAAATCCTATAATTGTTGCATGTTACCCCTCCTTGATGTTGATTACGTCACCTTGTCAGCTGGGTAGTGTGTCTTTGTTCGAGTCACGAAATGCTTAGCCATGCTTAGATTAACGGTAGAAATCGAGTGGTAAGTCCGACTCGCATGTATAGGATTCACGCTGGTTACTTATGGACTTGTGGCGAGTTTATATGTTGATAAAAGTTGAAAAGTGTTAAACTGAAATCCGAACGGTGGAATAGGAGTACAGCAAGACGTGTAGGTCTTGTGTGCCGTAGGCCCCGTCTGGGTTGACCGAGGACCCGGCCGTGTTATTCTTTGCCTGAGCACTTTACGTTCATACCACATGTCGAATATAATGGTAAGACAAGCTGAGTATCTCACTGCGTACCAACGCTTGGCCGATAGCTGCACGGTGCGTGGAACAAGGGACTCACGTTTGCCTGTGAGGCCGTGGTACTCGACACCGTATGGACTTTCCAACCGTGTGGGCACAAGTGTGAAAAAGGTTGACATCAGCACCCCCTTGTGTGACTTTAGCGGGTTGCACGAGCCGTATGGTCCTTAGTCATGTGGGTACAGTTGGACTCCCCTGCAGGGTGTATAATTGGTTCGAATCCGCCGTGGTCTTCGTTATGATTAAGCTTAGTTTTCTTTGGATAATATTGTAGAGTTGACACATAACATGATGAGAAATGGATTATGGTTGATGGTATAATGATTTATGGTTACATGGTACTTATGGTCATGGGTTTTAGTAAGTGTTATGCCCACAGTCTTTTACTTTATGCTTATCCACATATGCTTAGTACAGCTTCAAGCAATCGAGTCCATCACTATGCCTTACTTACCTTGCTACTGCCATATTGCATTATTCTTGGAGTCGGAAAATAATTCCCCACAAGAGGGTAAGTCTTGCGAGTACCTTCGTACTCAACGTTTGTTGGTTAAGTTTGTTGCAGGTGAGGATGAGTTGGTGTTCGGCTACTTTGTCCCCGCTGATGTCGGCGAGGGCGAGGAGTAGTCCAGACGTTCATGTGATCGTGATTTGCGATGTTCGTAGGCTGGGCATTGCAATCCATTGCTATTTTATCATTGCCACCGCTGCGACCGCTCTATCCCTTAGAATCGCTTCCGCATTTTAAATTTCAGAACTTATGTGTTGAAGCTTCGGTCTGTAATATTACTTTAAAACTGATGTAATTGAACCATTGTGACCTGTGTGATGTATCAATCGTTGTTGTACCGACGTGCTTGGATCTTGAGCATTGCTTGAGAAGCATGTCGGGGGACTGTCGGGTTTACATTTCTTTTTATCGGGTTGAGTACTTGCATACCGTACATGGACAGCGAGTCAATTCGATAAACTTGAATGTAAATTGGACGGGTCTCTCACAGCGCTGGTATCAGAGCCAAGGTTCATAAATCACACCCTAAAAATTTGCTTAGCAACACGGGGTGGTTAGTTGTGTCTTAAAAATCACTAAAACCAACTAAAATTTGAAATTAGTGGTTGTGTTTTCTCTAAAGCTCTCGTATAACAACAAAATGAAAAGTTTGTTTTACCGTTGAAATGACTTGTTCATTTCTCCAAACTTTTGCTGCTGTTTTGTGTTAGGGGTTAGTGAGCTCATCAAACCTGAAATGTCGGTGTATGTTGATCGATACACCATGTCTTTCACCTCGTAGCAACAATTGTTGCCTTCGTGTCACGGATAGCGTTCCAGCATATCAATTTTGCTGGAAATCAAGAGACTGGAGTTCCTTGCTCTCAAGCAAGGAAATCATTCTGTGATGGAGTATGTGCACCAATTCAACTATTGCACAGTACGCTCGTGCCGAGGTGGCAACTGACGCAAGCAAGAGGAGCTGTTTCTACAATGGCCTTTCTGAGGAAATGCAAGACAAGCTGTCCGTCATAATCTCGGAGGTCTGCAGTTTTAATCAGCTCATGGATCGTGCCATTGTTGCGGAGGACAAGATGAACAAGCTTGCAGCCAAAAACCGCAAGCGTGCTGCCCCGCCGCCACAGAGTGGAAACCCACAGCGTCCTCGCACGGGCTCAGCTCAGCCGCAGCCTATGTGGATGGTACGTCGTGCCCCTCCTGCTGCTGGACAAGCTCCCAGGCCACCTGCGGGACAAGGTAGAAATCAAGGTGTTGGTCTATGCTTCAACTAGGGCCAGCGCGGTCATCTTTCTCGTGGCTGTCTGTACCCGAGGCGTGGAGCGGGGGCTGCTGCTCCAAATCAGCCACCGTGCCCACCTGTTGCTACTTCACCACAGCAGGGCAAAAGGCCCCAAGTTCCCAAACGTGGCCGTGTCAACTGCATGACCGCTGCCGACGTGCTCGTTGGTACGTTATCCGTCAACTCTCGTCCTACCAAAGTTCTTTTCGATTTTGGTGCATCACATTTCTTTATTAGGCGAGAGTACGCCACGCAATATAACCTAAAAATATTCCCTACTTGTACACCAAATATCATAGAATCCCCCGGAGCGAAAATCCACATAGATTCCATGGTTCCGACATCGTTGACTCCAATCAGCGGTGTTACTTTGCAAGCCAATTTCTTATTCCTGGATTTGAAGGGTTGGATGCTATTCCTGGGATGAATTGGATGACTTCCAACGATGCCCTCATCCACGTGGCTTCCAGAGTCGTTTCTTTGAAAGGCCCGGCCGGCAACCATTTTTTCGCTACACCTTGCAGGTCATAGTTCCGGTTTGTACCATTTACAAGGTACGGCCAGCTCTGAGCTTTCATCCATTCCTGTAGTATGTGAATATCTGGATGTTTTCCCTAATGATTTGCCGGGTATGCCGCCCGACCGGGCTGTTGAGTTTGCCATCGAACTCGAACCCGGAACAGCTCCGATTTCACAACGGCCGTATCCGATGTCTTTCGAGGAGCTAGCTGAAATGAAAAAGCAGCTGAAAGATCTCCTCGACAAGGGTTTTATCCGTCCAAGTTCTTCTCCTTGGGGTTGTCCCGCTATCTTTGTGAAAAAGAAAGACGACACATTGCGCATGTGCGTCGATTATCGTCCGTTGAACGTTGTTACTATTAAAAACAAATACCCACTTCCGCGGATCGATATCCTTTTCGATCAGCTTGCTGGCGCCCGCTGTTTCTCCAAAATTGATCTGAGGCTGGGCTACCACCAAATAAAAATCAGAGAGGAGGACATTCGAAAACCGCCTTTTCTACTCGTTACGGCTTGTACGAGTACCTTGTCATGTCCTTTGGTCTCACCAATGCCCCTGCCTACTTCATGTACTTGATAAACTCTATTTTTATGAAGGAACTCGATGTATGTGTGGTGATCTTCATCGATGATATTCTTGTGTTCTCCAAGTCGGAAATGGATCATGCTGTTCACCTCCGAATTGTACTCGGGAAGCTTCGTGAATACCGTCTTTATGCCAAATTCAGCAAGTGCGAATTTTGGCTACGCGAGGTGGCTTTTCTTGGGCACGTCATTTCCGAAAATGGTGTTGCCATGGATCCCACCAAGGTACAAGATGTACTTGATTGGTCTCCACCAACCAACATGAAGGAAATCCGCAGTTTTCTCGGACTTGCGGGTTACTATCGTCGGCTTATCAAGGATATCTCCAAGATTGCCAAGCCAATGACTAAGTTACCGCACAAAGGAGAGAAATTCCTTTGGTCCTCCTATTGCGAGCAAGCTTTCTAGATGTTAAAGACGTTGCTCAAAACAGCGCCCGTTCTTGCTCAACCCTACATCTACAAGAGCTTTGACGTTTATTGCGATGCTTCTCATATTGGACTCGGATGTGTGCTTATGCAAGGCGGGAGAGTCATTGCTTATGCTTCTCACCAATTAAGGCCACATGACGAGAATTACCCTACACATGATCTTGAGCTTGCCGCCGTTGTTCATGCTTTGAAAATATGGCGACACTATCTCCTTGGCAAGACTTGCAATATTTGTACCGACGACAAGAACCTCAAGTACATATTCACCCAAGCTGATTTGAATATGAGGCAAAGGAGATGGCTTGAGTTGATCAAAGACTACAAACTAGAGGTGCATTATAACCCGGGCAAGTGTCATGACCCGATTTTCGGTTCACTCGTGCATGTAGTATCATTCCCTGGATCGGTAGATGATACGCACCACAGAATAGCTCAAAGTTCATACTTCGTTAAATATAGATCCTAAATAAGTATTACATCATTGTTCCAGTCTCATAGACCAATAAACGGCTGACAAGCCAGCCGGGGTAATCACAAGAAACACCAAAGATCAGTCTTCAAAACCAGAGGCAAACTTGAGTGTAGGAAAGACTCTACTCGTCATCGCCGTTCTCAACGTACTTCTCTTCCATCACTGATGCATACGACAGCAAGAATGAGTACGAAGGTACTCAGCAAGCCCTACACTAATCAAGGGCGGCTAATAATTACATACAAAGGTGGCAGTAGCAAGGTAGGGGTCAGAGTTCACTTTGCGGAAAGCAAGTTTTTCAGCGGGTCTTCCTAAGCAATGGAAATCAGATTTGAAAACATGAGAAATTAATGTCATGTTTTAGTATATTGGTCCTCATGGGAGAATGAAGTCATTCCCAACCAGTCCCCATACTTTATGTAGGCCTTTCGATCTTCGGATCATAACAGCTCGGCTCACTAGCCTCATTCCAAAACACGGGTATCACTACCCACACCCACACACGCACACAGTTCAAAGATTTTCACCAAGTTTAGTTTGCAAGGAGCCCAGGTCCATAGTGCATCAATACCGTGGCAACGGCTGATCCGAATAGATTTATACACTTTGCAGAGGTTGTACACTTTAACCGCAGGCCAAGTACTCCTTCCAAGGGAGTAACATGACGCCCCGGCATTTTCCCTGCGTGTTCCTGCAAGTCCGCCATGGAAGCACAGGGGCAACACGACATTCGGAGACCACGTCTCGAACTTTGTCCATATCCTCACTTCTCCGCTCCTGGCTTCTGTCGCTTCACTAGCCTCCCAGCGGAACTTGCTTGCACGCAACACCAGAAAAATGGTACGGGGTCCCGTCCATCGGGTTCTACGGTTGTACTAAAGCACCAGGTTGAGGTCAAAGCAAACCATCCTTAAATGGCGGCCAGAGCGAGCGCACTTCTCTTATATCCATGAATCACGATCAACACTTGATCACCGTCCCTCACCCTCGACCAATTCACCACCAAATCAGATTTTTGCCTATTGTTAATGCACTACTAAATCCTTCCCAAACACACATTTTCACACTACCAAATCACTCACACTTATTGCACATTTTGATAAAGATAAATGTATATATATAAAGTGAGGCAATGTGATATCATCGCGAGGTCCTAAGCAATGCTAAACAAGGTATGTTATCCATTTGTTACTTTAGTAGCAAAGGACATTCCTATGGGTACATGGCGGTGGCAACAACAAGGAATCAAGGATGGATAATCATTCCATAAGCAACATATCAGGGCTAGCTACACAATCATTTAAATCAACACAAACTTTCAAATCATGCATATTTCATAGAAAGCCATCTATAGGAGCATGCAAAAATCGTAGGAGCAGTATGGTCAAGGAAAAATAGAGCTTGCCTTCCATGTCCTCGTCGAAGTCTCCCTCCTCGTAGTCTGGGTCTTCTTCGCCTTCCTCACCCTCGTCGTTGGCTAAACACAATGCAATCGCACAATTACTACTAAACATAGTGAAGAACATGGCAGCAAGAGTATCTTAAATAAATGGAGTGTGAAATCTGGGATATATGGGTGAAAGAACCAATGAAAAAAGGGGTTACAAGTCAAGAGACATCATCTTCGGAAGATTTCTGCTTATCTCTACTATTATTAAGTTCGTAACAACCGTCCGTGCACTTCTGGTGAGCGGAATAAGCCGTCGCGCGTCCATCCAGCCAGCCACTGTCGAAGAGTTCTGGAACGGTTCCGTCTGAGTTCTGGATCTCCAGAAGCAAAGAAAAAGCAGAGCAAGGGATTCCGCTTGCCATGACGTACTTCTGGCACAGTTCCGGCTCCAGAAGAGTTATGTAGCTCCGGAAGTAAACCAAAAGCAGAACAAGGGGTTCTGATGGCCAGGACATACTTCTGACATAGTTCTGTCTCCAGAAGAGTTTTGGAACTCCAGAAGCAAAGTAAAGGCAGAACAGGGGTTCTGATGGCCATGACATACCTCTGGCACAGTTCCGTCCCCGGAAGAGTTTTAGAACTCCAGAAGTAAAGCAGAAGCAGGACAGGGGGTTCTGATTGCCATGACATACTTCTGGCACAGTTCCAACTCCAGAAGAGTTCTGAAACTCCAGAAGTAGAGCAGAAGCAGGACAGGGGGTTCTGATTGCCATGACATACTTCTGGCATAGTTCCAACTTCAGAAGAGTTCTGAAACTCCAGAAGTAGAGCAGAAGCAGGACAGGGGGTTCTGATTGTCATGACATACTTTTGCACAGTTCCAACTCCAGAAGAATTCCAAAACTCCAGAAGTAGAGCAAAATCAGAACAAGGGGTAGTCGACTAGTGGCGGCTCATCTGCCGCGGCGGGGGCTCGCCAGAGATTGCCGCAGAGAAGGCCGAAGTTGCAAACGCGACCGTGCACGGAAGGGCTGGGGGTTTGAAGCTCGGTGAGTCACTACGAGGTGCAGGGAGTGCCTAGGTGGGGTGCGCGCGGTCAGTGGCACGCCGGCGGCGCGAAGCAAGGGCTGCGCTCGACGCGTGCGATTTTGCGACGTCAGGGCCGGCCGTGAGGGTGTCTGGCGCATAGAGTATCCCTAGGAGATGGTATGAGAGCGAGGAATCGGTCGGGGGCTCACCGGAGAAGGAGAATTGCAGAGGCGGCCGGGGTCGCAGAAGAAGGTGGTCGCCTATTGATTCGCCACGTCCGGTGGTGCTCGGGTGGAATTGATGTGTCGTGAAGAGAGGAGAGGTGCAGGTGGTGCTCCGGGCCAACTTATAGGCGGTGGGGTGGAGCGAGTCGACGGAAACGCGAGGCTAAGCCGTGGCGACGGCAACCACTCAAGTGCGTTCTACGGTCAACTCTGCTCGGGACGCGACGGGTGCTAAAAAGGGTGCTCGAGTGGGGCTTGGCATGCACGTTTTGCTTGCTTGGAGGCGGCTGGGTCATCGAAATGGCCGGCGGCAGGGGCGGCAAGCGCGGCCGGATTCAATGCACGCTCTGGCGGCAGGGGAAAAGGGAGGGGGAGAGGGGATTAATGGCGTCAGTCGGCGGCGGCGGACTGGTCGGGAGGTGGAGAGCTCGGGGAAGGCTGCGGCGCTGGCGCTGGCACGGTGGGGCAGACGGCGCACGCACGCCATGGCCTGACGGCGGGTACTCTGGCGCGCGTACTGGCCGCCAGAAGGAGGAAGAAGGGGCCAGGGAAGAAAAGACAAGGGGATTTTGTCAAATTTGTCAAAATTTTGTAAATTCAAATGTGATTTGAATTTGAGTAGGCCGATTTAAACTCTAGGAAATTTCAAACCAAATGTTTGAACTCAATTAAGCCAAGAAGGTTTTATGCAAAATTTCAGACCATACACTTGCACACGTTCAATTTTAATTTTTAAATTTCCAATTCATTCCTAGTGGTGCTAGGTTTGATTAATCTTTGAATTTTGGAAAACCTGCAAGGTGGGAAAATTCTACAAGTTTTGGTTATGGTGACTTTAAAGATCTTGAGATTTTTCAGGAGTGAATTTTGGGAATTGGGATGTTACAGCAAGGCTAATGTTGTGGCCGATGCGTTGAGTCGCAAAAGCCGCTGCAATTGCCTAATCGAGAAGACCCGAAACCACTCCATATGTGAGGATTTCCGAAAACTTAGTCTGCAAATGGTGGAAGAAGGTTTCCTTGCTAACCTTGAAATAAAATCCACACTTTTGGATCAGATCAAGGAAGCCCAGAAAAATGACAAAGGCATGGCTCGTATCCGGGAGAAAATGAAATCGGGTAAAGCCGGGTGTTTTTCTCTCGATAAGCAAGGCGTATTATGGTTTAGAAAACGCCTTGCGGTGCCGAAAGTGCATGAGCTGAGAATGAAAATTCTCGATGAAGCTCATGATTCCTTGCTGTCCATACTCCCAGGAAGCACAAAAATGTACCTAGACTTGAAGACTAAATTTTGGTGGACTCGCATAAAGCGGGAAATTGCTCGAAGGAGACATATGCCAGCGGGTGAAAGCTAGCCACCTAAAACCCGCAGGCACGCTGCAACCATTGCCTATTCCATCATGGAAATGGGAGGATATTGGCATAGATTTCATTGTTGGTCTGCCTAGAACTTCAAGTGGTTATGATTCCATCTAGGTGATTGTTGACCGATTGACAAAATCTACACACTTCCTTCCGGTCAAGACCACATATTCTTTCAAGGAGTATGCAGAGTTGTACCTCACTCGCATCGTGTCTATGGTGTTCCAAAGACAATCGTTTCAGACCGAGGCTCCCAGTTTGTCTCTCGGTTTTGGAAAAGCCTTCATCAAGCATTGGACACCAAGTTAATTCATAGTTCGGCTTACCACCCGCAAACGGGAGGACAAACCGAACGTGTCAACCAAATCCTCGAGGACATGTTGAGAGCTTGTGTGCTAACCTATGGCAAGAGATGGGAACTTTGCTTACTTTTGCGGAGTTCTCTTACAACAATAGCTACCAATCTAGCCTCCAAATGTCCCCATTTGAATCACTCTATGGGAGAAGTTGTAGAACCCAATTGAATTGGTTTGAGTCCGGGGAACGACCTTTCTTCGGTCCTGATTTGGTTCGCGATGCTGAAGCCCAAGTGCGCCAAATTTAGGAACATCTCCGAGTTGCTCAATCCCGCCAAAAGAGCTAGGCCGATCGTCGTCGGGTAGAGCTTTTCTTCAAGGTCGGAGAATATGTTTATTTGAAGGTTTCACCGCTCCGAGGCACAAAAAGATTCCAAGTGAAAGGGAAGTTAGCGCCACGCTACGTTGGTCCCTTCAAAATTCTTGCAAGACGTGGTAACGTGGAAATGAGCTAGAGATGCCATCCTCTCTTGGTAACGTCTAAAATGTCTTCCATATCTTGCAATTGAAGAAGTGTCTCCGTATTCCGACCGAGGCTATTTCCGTGGAGCATGTCGAAGCCCGACCCGACCTCTCTTGTGTGGAGTATCCTTTGCGCATCCTTGCGCACTCGGAACACAAATTGCGTAATCGTGCAATCAAGATGGTGAAAGTGCAATGGAGCAAACATACCGAGGAAGAAGCAACGTGGGAACATAAGGATAAGATGCGGGAGGAATACCTTGATCTTTTTGCTGAATCGTAAGTTTCCTCGTTGATTCCATCATATTCGCTAGTCATCATTCCATCCTTATCGTTGTTTTCCGCCGCTCCTACTTAATAGGTAATCTCGGGACAAGATTATTTTAAGGGGGGGAGGTCTGTCACATCCCAAATTCTAGTCCTCTGTTCAGATGGAAATGAGCTCACTAGTTTGATTTTTGATTTTGGCATTTCCTCCTGTTATTCGGGAGTTTCTGCTCCGGGTAACAAAATTGTTCAACTGCGGGTAACCCTTTTTATTGCTTTTGTAAAATCTTTTATGTCATAATGAAACCATACCAATGTTTTTGCATATTAATTAATTGCATATTAAAATAGAATTTTGGAGATTTTATCAGAATTTTTTGAAAAGGTTTAACCACATTAAAAATTCAAACGAATTTAGTTTAAGTTGTAAAATTGCAAACTTCTATAGCTGAATCAGGATTCCTTCCTAAAAAAAAGTTGTTCCGAATAAATCATTGAGTATCCACAAAAATTTTCAAAATTATCTGAGCTCAGGAAGTGCGAATTAATTTTGAAACTGGAGAGGGATATTGAAATTATTGTAGAAAATCAAAAGCATATCAGCCCGCCGCTGCGACGGCCAACCGGCGCACCGCAGCGGGCAAAGAGCGGCAGACACCAGAATATCTTCAAATATCTCGCTCTCTGCTCCCTCTCTCTTGTCCCCTCATTGACCGGAAATCCAGCTCCGCCCGATCTGCTCTCTCTCGGGCGCGAAGACGACGGCAAACGACAAAAGCAGCGCGCCAGACTCCTCTCTTCCTCCTCGTAAAAGCTCCTGGCGCACCACTGCCGTTTCTCTTCCCCGCGTGCGCACCCATTTGCCGCCCTTGCCGCCCCGCAACCCCCTCGTGTGGATGACATGTCACGAGCGGTTTCCAAGCGCTCCACCGTGCCATTTAACCTTCCAGCCCTGTCCTCCAACTTCCACATCAAGCACTTCCTCACTACTCCACTCTCTCACCATGAACGCGCCGTCTTTAACATTCCGCCGAGAGCATCGCCACCAGCGTTCGAGCTTCGAATTCGTCCTCTCGGTACCATCTGGGTTCGATTCCTTTCTCCACCTAGCTTCTCTCGTCCTTACGCTTCTTAGTGACAAGGTTTTGCACAGGAAGCCGCCGGTGAGGAAGAACTCGCCGCGCCGCCTCTGCCGCCTTCGTCACTACCGTGAGCTGCTCGTCGCCGACTAGTCTTCGGCCATCCCCGTGATCTTCATCACCGACCAATCGGCTCCACGCGACACGGTGATGCTCCCAGACATCTCAATCTAACCCTAAAAACCTCCTCCGTAGCGTGCATCGCCGGCGATGAACTTCTTCGGTCCATTGTTTTGCTTTTGCCTTACTTCTGGAGTTCCCGAACTCTTCTGGAGTTGGAACCATGTCAGAAGTATGTCATGGCAGGCAGAACCTCTTCTTCTGCTTCTGCTATAGTTCTGTAGTTTCAGAACTCTTCTGAAGTGGGAACAATGTCACAAGTATGTCATGGCAGACTAAGCCTCTTTTTCTGTTTTTGCTGTACTTCTGCAGTTCCAGAACCCTTCTGGAGTTGGAACTATGTCAGAAGTATATCGTGGCAAGCAGAACCCCTTGTTTCTGCTATTACTGTACTTCTGGAGTTCCAGAACCCTTCTCGAGTTGGAACCGTGCCAAAAGTATGTCATGGCATGCAGAACCCCTTGTTCTGCTTTTACTTTACTCCTGGAGTTCTAGAACTCTTCTGGAGTTGGAACTGTGCCAGAAGTATGTCAGAAGCATGTCATGACAAGCAGAACCCCCTGTTCTGAGATTCTTAATGATTCTTAGTGTTCTTCTGGCTGACTTTGTAAAATGCATAACAAATCGATGCTAGCTCTAAAAATGGTGAACCAAAAATTCTCTAGAATCCTTATGTAATGCTCTAAACTCTGATGAAACACTTTTTCATGAAAGTCCATAGAACTTCCTAAATAAATAGGTTCAGATGTTCTATTCTGATTTAATACTACACTTCCAGAACTTTGCTGAAACTAAAACTTGCACCCGTAGTGTCTTAGCCTGCAGAACTTTCTGTCATTTTTTTCAGAATGTAACCTTAACTAGATTCTTTTGTACATCTGTAAATTACCTCCAACTGCCATTAAAATGACAACTTTCTAAAATACATTGTGTGTGTCAACCAAAATTGTTTACACCTGTTCTGAACGTCATTCAGTAACATTCTAGTTCCTGTATCTTGTTTCTTGAATTTATCTGGTCTTTGGTATCTTTTCTGGATTTTCTAAGTTTTAACACCGGAACTTGTTAGATTCTTAATGAAATCTTGGAAGCTCAACTTGACTTAGGCCCTGTTTGGTTGTGACTTTCGGAGCTATAGCTTTATTCAAAAAGTCTAAAAGCCAACCAAAGGGAGTCCCGCTTCACGACGCCTATGACCGAACGCAAATGGACAGCTTTTACCGAATACCGATCGAACTCTTTACCATATGGCCATCGAATATGAAACATACCGCACTCTCTCGCTCTCTTCTCTCGAATCCCTCACCAATCCCGACTGAGGTCCACGGATGTAGATGCATTATAGAAATTTTCTTCTCAAAGCTACAGTCACAGCTATTTCAACCAAATGACTTTCAGCTTTCTCCACAGCTCAGAGTGCACAGCCGCTTTTCCCATAGCCATATCCCACAGCTAAAATTTTCACAGCTACAGCTCAACGAAACAGGGCCTTAGAAACCTCTGCCAAACATCTGATATTGAAGGCTGTTTTCAACATAACTTGCGCTGTAGACCCATGTCTGATGTATTTTCTTTTTGCATTGTATGCATAGTCCTGATAGCTACCTCTCTGCACCATGTCACATCTTCTGTTTGCATCATGTCATCATGGCATATTTTTTTCTCATACCGACGCGTTTTACTTTATAGAGTATGATCCGTCAGAGAGTGACGAGGGTGCTGCTAAGGGAGGAGAACACTGCTGCTATTGCTGAAGGCAAGCACCTCATATTGCTATCCTCAGTAAATATTTAATGTTAATATATATGCCTACGTATAGGATTGCATTAGTCAGGCATTAGTGGTAATGTCGGGAAATCCTATAATTCTTGCATGTTACCTCTCCTTGATGTCCATTATGTCACCTTGTCACATGGGTAGTGTGTCTTTGTTCGAGTCACGAAATGCTTAGCCATGCTTAGATTAACGGTAGAAGTCGAGTGGTAAGTCCCACTCGCATGTATAGGATTCACCCCAGTTACATATGGACTTGTGGCGAGTTTATATGTTGATAAAAGTTGGAAAGTGTTAAACTGAAATCCGAACGGTGGAATCGAAGTGCAGCAAGATGTGGAGGTCTTGTGTGCCGTAGGCCCTGTCTGGGCTGACCTAGGACCCGGCCGTGTTATTCTTGGTCTAAGCACTTTACGTTCATACCACATGTCGAATATAATGGTAAGACAAGCTGAATATCTCACTGCGTACCAACTTTTGGCCGATGACTGCACGGTGTGTGGAACGAGGAACTCACGTGTGCCTGCGAGGCCGTGGTACTCGACACCGTGTGGATTTTCCAACCGTGTGGGCACGAGTGTGAAAAAGGTTGACATGAGACCCCCTTGTGTGACTTTAGCGGGTTGGACGAGCCGTATGGTCCTCAGTCGTGTGGGTATAGTTGGACTCCCCTGCAGGGTGTATAATCGGTTCAAATCCGCCGTGGTCTCGGTTACGATCAAAGCTCAGTGTTCATTGGATAATATCGTAGAGTTGACACATAACATGATGAGAAATAGATTATGGTTGATGGTGATTTATGGTTACATGGTACTTATGGTCATGGGTTTTACTAAGTGTTATGCCCGCAGTCTTTTACTTTATGCTTATCCACATATGCTTAGTACAGCTTCAAGCAATCGAGTCCGTCCGTATGCCTTACTTACCTTGCTACTGCCATATTGCATTATCCTTAGAGTCGGAAAATAATTCCCACAACAGGGTAAGTCTTGCGAGTACCTTCATACTCAACGTTTGTTGCTTAAGTTTTTGGGAGGTGAGGATGAGTTGGTGTTCGGCTACTTGGTCCCCGTCGATGCCGACGAGGGTGAGAAGTAGTCCAGACATTCGTGTGATCGTGATTTGCGATGTTCGTGGGCTGGGCATCGCAATCCTTTGTTGTTTTATCATTGTCGCCGCTGCAACCGCTCTATCCCTTAGAATCGCTTCCGCATTTTAAATTTCAGGACTTATGTATTGAACCTTCGGTCTGTAATATTACTTTAAAACTGATGTAATTGAACCATAGTGACTTGTGTGATGTATCAATCGTTGTTGTACCGACGTGCTTGGATCTTGGGCATTGCTTGAGAAGCATGTCAGGGGACTGCCGGGTTTACATTCCTTTTTATCGGGTTGAGTACTTGCATACCGTACATGGACAGCGAGTCAATTCGATAAACTTGAATGTAAATTGGACGGGTCTCTCACATCAGTAGGCTTCCATGCGAAGATATCCCTATTTTCCTAGAGGAAAAGAGTGAGCGCGAGTTCGTATTTTCCAAATGTGCACCGATCTCGGTGGATTTGGAGAGATCGGTGGAGTCCAGGTTCCCCGTTTTGGTGGGTATCTTAGCCGGCTGGAGTGTCCTCTTCGGTGCTTTGTGTGCCGGCATGAAAGTTTCCCTTCAACTCTTCTACGTATGTCATCTCTTCTCGGAACTTATCAGCCTCTGCTGCTGCCACCATGGAATCTGCCTTCTCCACTGTCTCTTTCTCACAGTAAAAAGAGCGCATCACGTCTCCTTTGACTGTAATGACTCCATTCGTACCTGGCAATTTCATTACAAGGTATGTGTAATGAGGAATCGCCATAAACTTGGCCAGGGCTGGCCTGCCAAGGATCATGTGATGCGCCAACATGAAGTCTACGATTTTGAAGGTGATCTGCTCGGTTCAAAAGTTTTCTCTTGATCCGAAGGTCACAGGAAGAGTGACCTGACCAAGCGGGTGGGCCTGCGTCCCTGGGACGATCCCGTGCAAGGGAGATGTGCTTGGTTTAAGAGAGTCAACCGGAATCCCTAGTTCTCACAGAGTGCTGGAGAACAATATGTTGAGGCAGCTTCCCCCATCAATCAGCTTTCTGCTCAGCTTGGCCCTGTTGACCATCGGAGCACGGACTAGGGAGTTTCTGTCAAGCCTCAGGAGAAGGTCTGGGAGATCGAGACTTCTTGCCAATGAAGGTATTGCGGTGTGCTAGGCTGGGCGGCGTTGACTTGTCTTTCAAGGGTCTTCATCGTCCCTTTGGATTGGTAAGTGTTGAGCCCTCAAAAGATGTAGTGGATCTCTCGCTCTGCATCTTGATATCCTTCCTCGCCTTCCTTTCCCGGTCCAGCACCGTCGCTCCCCTGTGTGGCCTCTTTTATCTTGCTTGAGAAAAGCACGACAGAAGCCTTTGAGCTTGTAGCCGTCCTTGACCAGATGGGTTGCTTTCTCATGGATAAAGCACGATTTTTCTAATATGTCCGAATGGGCTAGATTGTTGGGCCGTGACTGGCGCGGGTTTCTTCTTGCGACAGGCCGATCCGTGGTGGCAACCATCCAGTCGGTCTTCGTCTTCTTGTCTTCCCTTCTGCCGTCTCCTGCATGTCCATTGTCCCGGTCTCGGCCTTTTGATGATGACTGTCCCGACGGGCGTGATTGCTGCCATGCATCGTCTCCTACAGCATAATCAGAGGCAACGGAGAACATTTCCTTTGTTGTGGACGGATTTTTACTACCAAGCTTGCCTATGAGCGGCTCATCCCTTAATCCTCTAATGAAGGCTTGTATGACAGTTGGATCGTCAACATTTGGGATTGAGTTCCTCTTATTGCTGAAGCGCTGGATGTAGGCCCGTAGTGATTCATCCCGATGCTGCACCGCCCAGGAGAGGTCCCAGGCTGATCCGGGTCGATCATAGGTTGCTTGGAAGTTTCCTACAAATTGGCGGCATAGCTCTCTCCAGGAACAGATTGAGGAGCAGGGCAGGCCCATCAACCACGAGCGGACTGGGTCTGTGACGCAGACTGGGAGGTAGTTGGCCATGACCTGATTGTCTCCGCCGCTGCTAGTACCGCAGTGGCGTAATCTGTAGCCATTGGTCAGGGTCACTCTTCCCTTCATACTCGAGGGCTACCAGACTCATCAGAGTTCTTAAGTGAATGCCCTTACCCCAGATTCGTCTGGCGAATCGGGCGGTAGGGCTCTATGCTGAGTTCTTCGATGGTGCCGATCTGGTGACGGAGATTTTTTAGAGTAAGGCGATTCGGAGTGATTACGAAGGAGGTCTTCACACTCGCCATCTCGAGCGATAGCTCTCTCTCTTCGCTTGGCTTCCATGTCTTCTCCCGCATCCCGGCAGAGTACTTCTTGAAGGTCTCCTTCGATCCTACCCTCAAGGCGTTGGGAGATCAGTCTTCTTCGGTGGCGATCAGTAGATGACGCTGATCGTTCTCGTCTATTGCGATCGTATTCAGTCGTCTTCTCCCCTTACCTCAAGCGGGGTTCGTCAAAGTATCGGTACTATGATTATGACCGACTGATTCGTTGTTCTTCATCTTGGGCGATGGCGGCGAGTAAGGACTGCCGAGCTGATTGAATCAGCAGAGCTGCCTGGGGCGTTTCTTGGAGTACGGCCTCTAAAGCCTTCAGACTTGCCGCCACAGCAGCCATGTTGTTAGCCGGCATCTTGAAGATTTCCTCCGATCCCTCCTGAGATCCACCGTGGTCAAGTTTCTTCTTACCCCGGGCGTTTGACGCGGACATGCCCCAGAAAACTTAGTCCGGGACGGATCCCGCATCTCGTCAGGATCCTATTGGGCAATGTTCGACGAAGCGAGCATACACATGGTATAATACAGGCAGAATAAACAGTAATCATTTATAGGATGAGAGAATTTAATACAACATAGTTCCATAATTTTAGCTTAAGTCTTACATCATCAAAGTACGAATGAAAGTTTTGAAAACACAAAAATACAGCGGAAGACTTTAAACGAGTTACAAACTCGACTCTCATAATTAAGCAAAAGTATGGGCCTTGCCCAGTGGCACCATACTACTAGCCACACAATGTTCATTGCGACGAGTCGCAACGTTCTCACTAGAGGTTCCCGAACTCTGGGCGAGGTTCTTCCCACTGGTAACTATCATCCTAGGTATACGCGTCGGGGCCTAAAAACCACGTATTCGCAAAGCGTGAGCTTCTAAAAAGCTCAACAAGACTGACCCATCAAATTGGCTAACTACAGCTAATACCTAGACATACTGGTTGACTCAGGGTAGGTTTCTTGCCAAAGGACTCGCATTACCTGAACTAATCTTGGTCAAGTTTTAGCTCAGGTTAAGTGATTAGAAACATAACTTTAGTTTGCACTGAACTAGTCAATCATAAAAGAACAACATATAATAATTATCATATCTCAGTCATCATCCTTATAGCTCTTCAACTTAATTATAATGTGATGTGGTGCATTTCACGAGCAAACTCAAAAACTGGGAGCGACAGCGTTTCGAATCGATTTACACCTGCAGGGATAACCTAACCATACGACACGTGCGCGTCCCAGACCGCACATGGCAACCGTTCACACCAAATCCTGCAAAGTCAATTCCCTCCTACGCCTGCATTAGCAGTGCCGCATCCCACCAGAACACACGTTCCGGACGGTTTCTGTGGAGTTCCCACACTACCACCCCAGATCGCCTCCGAATCAGACACCGTAGGGCAGGTTCGACTTTGCAATCACTAGGCTACGTAGGTTTCCTATGGAAAACAGATGCAAGTAGGGTTTCAATCAACTCCTAGAACCTAATGCACAATCACGACTCATAGTGATAAAAGCAAAAACTTTAAAATAGGTTGTGCACCGGGGCTTGTCTTGGTCTCCGGGATTGGTGATGATGACCTCTTCGGGGATCGAAGACTCTGGATCGAAAGCTACCTCGTTCACTTCGGTGTCTACATGATGCAACATGAACAAAATGAGTTATGATTAAATAATGTAAGATGATGTTTTTATCATAGATTACTATGATGTTTTCATCATTACCACTTAGGGGTTTTAGGGCTAACCCTAATATTTCGACTTCGGCATTTTATTTAAGCATTAAACTTTTACTGAGTGTGAACCTAAGGGAAACTTAACATTTTTACCAGGAGACCATTTTTAGTTGACAGTGCTCTCTGAAATAGGAACTTCAAAATTTGGTTGAGGTCAAACTGAATTTCCTAGATTTTATAAAAATTCATTAAATTTTCCTGTTAATCAAATCATAGGCTACAGTGAAAATTCAGATCCTACCAGGAGGTCATTTTTAGGTGATAGAGCTCTCTGAAACATGAATTTTGGAGTTTGGTTGAGGTCAAGTTGAATTCTCTAGATTTTATAAAAATTCAGCAATTTTCTGTTATTTAAAATTATAAATTCAAAAATAAATACTAAACCTTAGTGTAAAATCATAAACTTTATACATGTACTAGTGAGCACCAAGCCTAAAGTTTTGATTAAGGGTTTAGATTTTTGGATGACTTTCATAATGTATTTTAGAAATGACAATTTAAATTGACAGCTTGGAGTATTTTTAATTACCTGCACATAACTTTGTTGCTGTAAAATCCTAAGAAAATTACAGGAGGTGAACACTGTTATGCTACACCCATGGTTCAAGTTTCAACCCTAGCTCTTTTCTGGAACTCCAATTAAAATTTAAAAATAGAAAGGAGTAATCTATTTATTGAGGAAATTCCATGAACCTTTTTGAAAAAGTGTTTCAGCAGTAAATTATTGCATTTTACATGAATTCCAAAAAAACTTGGTTTGGCATTTTTTAGATTTTTCCTCGATTTACTAGGCATTTTACAAAACTGACTAAATAATAGGAAACTGAAACTAAATTGGAAGAATGGGCAGAACACGGGAGGCGGCGGGCTGTGCTCCTGCGAGCGATTGACGGTGGGTGGAGCCTCGCCGGGGGTAGGGAACGACGGAGGGAAGTCCCCTGAGTTTGCGCACCACGCGGGATTCCTCGGAAGAGCGACGGCGACCGGCGGAGCACGATGGAGCATAGCGAACGACGGCGGTGGTACAAGTGCGAACTCCGGCGAGCAATTGGCAGTCGGCGAAGCACGATTTTGCTCGGGGTTTGGTCCTAAAGCTCCCACGTGCCCTGGAGCGGACCGGCAGCACCACAACAGGGACCGAAGCTCACCGGAATGTCGTTGGCGACAGTGGGCGTCGTGGCGGACGGCGGCGGCTTCGAACGGGTGGACCGGAGAGGGGCTTCATGGAATGGGAGCTGCGCTAGGATGAGAGGAACACGTTAGAAATGGTGAGAAGCGGGGAAAACGGACGGAATACGGGGCTCACCGTCTGTCCTTCGGGCGGCAATGGCGGTGGCGGTGTCCAAACGGAGGGAGAAGAGAAGTGGCGCGCGCGCTGCGGTAGGGGAGGAATGGAGAGTGGGCGAGAAGTGGGGAGCTCGGATGTGCCTTAATGTGCCCAGAGAGAGAGAAAGGGGAGGGCGTGTGGCAGTGCTCGTCGGTGAATGGCGAAGCGCGGCGGTGGCGTGTCTCGGGGAAGGAAACAGAGAGAGGGAGAGAGGTCGCCGCTCGCAGGAGGGAGAGAAGGAGGGAGGAGAGAGGAGGGGAGGATCTTGGTGGATCCTTGCCAGCGTAATGGCACGAGAAAAAGTTGTGCCCGGCCGGGGCCTGCCACGGCTGCCAGCCGCTGCGGCGGTTGGCCATCGGAGCGGCGGCCGAGATTTGATTTGATTTTTTTGTATTTTATTCAAAATCTGGATGTAAATTCAGTTGAAATTTATAATTTCCAAGCTCAAAAATTTTGAAATTTCTTGTGGGTGCTCAGCGAAATATTTGGAACAACTTTTGTTAAAGGACGAAGTCCTGATTCTGTCTCTAAAAATTTGTGAATTTCCAACTAAATTTAAGGTTGTTTGAATTTTTAAGGGGTCTAAATCTTTTCCAAAAACTCTGATAAAATCTCCAAAATTCCATTTTGAAGTGAACTTAATTTCCATGTAATACTATTGCTAGGGTTACATAGGATTTTTGATGGATTTAAAAATGGATGTCTAAATTGTTTCGTGCTAACAAATAATTTTGGTACTGTGGGTTGAAAGTTTCTAATTTGATAAAGTTGCTCAGTTATTCACCAAAATTTTTATGGAGGTTCATGGATGTATTTTTAACAAATATTTCTTATTAGCTCAAGTGTAAATTTTGCCTTAAAGTTTAAGAATTAAATCCTAGTGTTTAAAATTATCGATGGATTCTGCAGTGACACCTAGGGTGTCACAGCGTTGCACTAGACGGGACGCGGGGGTGACGTTGTTGATCGGTCGCCTCTGGCTCTTCTGTCCTAGGGGTGATCTTGCCGGTTTGATCTTTTGCACTTAATGCTGCCTGCCGGGCGATCTCCTCTAGTTGTATCTGCTTGTGTCGCTCTTCCAGGGTCCCTCCCGATCCAACTTCGATGGTCATGACGTATTTGGGATAGTCGTCATCGGAGTCGGAATCCCCATCTTGAGCTTCAAACGATAGATGAGTCATGTCCGAGTCTGGCTCGTACGCGCTCTCCCCGCTTTCGTCGGAATCGAAGTCCCAAGTAAATACGAGAGAATCTCGAGCTTGTTACTGGAGGCCCTAATTTGTAACTTTAGATAGACGCGAGCTTTGGGTTTCTTCGAGAACTTCTCTTGGGGTGTCCCGTCATCACCGCTGGGATGATTTGACTTCTTTCCTCTCATTCAGTTGTCGTCACCTCCTGGGTGAACGATCTTTCCCGCTCGGCAGCTGTAGGTGATGAAGCCTCCACTTGGGTCCCGTCGTTTCAAGCTATGAAGGTTAGTGTTCCAAAGTGGAAAATGCTACCAGGAGTGTAGATGCGCTTCCCGGATGTCAGATTGCTTGGAGCCATCGATGATTTGAGCTGTTTGCACGACAGCCCCTACCAGGCACGCCAACCGTCAATGATTGGGTCGACAATAGCAGCAAGGGTATGTGCTGCAATGTAAAAAGGATGGATGCAGGAGACGCAAGGGTTTATACTGGTTTGGGCCTCCCGAAGGATAATAACCTATGTCTAGTGCTTGGTGGACTGTATTGCTGATTGTGGATGGATTTGAGGGGGGTCCCTGCCCCTCTTTATATAGTCGGGGGTGTAGGGTTACATAGTAGAACCCTGGTCGGTAACAATACATGAAATTTAGTGACAGCTATTTCTATATCTATAACGAAGCCTTGGTCGCTAAGTTTTAGCAGAAGCAATCTCCTTCCTTCTTACAGGTTCCGAGTATCTTCGGTGAGTGTGACATCCCGTGTGTCACATTAACTGTAAGAATCATCACGAAATAAAAAAAATCAAAATTTTAACGTGGGATTATGAAAAATGACTCAAGAAAAAAGCTTAGCAAAAACTTAAACAACATGAAAAGGGGTATAGAATGAGCATATTTTAATCTAAATGTAAACCATCTATAAGTGTTTAATAAAAAGGAAAATTTGGACAATATTTCTAGTGAATGGAATTCAAGTTAATTTAAAATTTTGAAACTCTGTTTAAGAACTTAAAAGGGGTTTGAGAATAATCTCAACCTGTAACCTAATAATCAAAACCTAGAAAACAAATGGTGAAAACTTAGTAAACATTTCAAATTTTCTATTTAACAATATAATTAACTTTTATTGTCTAAGTTCATTCAAAGTCAAAAAGTTATTTCAAATGAATACTTGAATTACAACAAGTTGACTAGTAATTAAGAAACAACAAGTAGTGGTTCAATGTTCAAATAAATATACAAATACATGTGGATCCTTTTTGGACTAGTATTGATTCCAAATTTAAAAAAATTTGTATTCAAACTCAAATTCAAATGGATTTCTACTTGAAAGAATCACAATTCAAACTTCTAATTCATCTCTCAACTGAAATTTGTAATTTTTGAATTCCTATTTGTTTAGATAATTTGAGTGGGACCCACTCTTTAAATGGGACCCACAGGGCAGTCTCTGTTTGCTCTTAAAAGATACTCAGAGGGCTTGAAGCGTGCACTTTGCCTCGTGCCGCCTCCGCGTTAATATAGACCAGGAATAGCCCCTGGTGTGGCTCACAGGAGGGAGAGCGACGCACGTCAGGAAGACTCACGAAAGATGCGGCCTAGCGTGAGTCACGGCGATGGTTTCCCAGTTTGTTGCCGTGATTACTAATTACATACTTTTCTATCTTTGATATTCTAACTATAGCAACAACCTAGGCCCCATCGTATCGTATACTTTACATGCATGGCAGATTTGTCTAATATGTCTAATACACCCCCTCAATCACAACTTTCCTAAGTTGAGATGGTGCTTGAAATTCTCCAGCTTTCCTACATTCAACGCTTTAGTGAATCCATCTGCCACTTGGTCTTCCGAAGGAATAAAATCAATTTTGAGTAATTTGTTATTCACTCGTTCTCTAACAAAGTGATAATCCACTTCAATATGTTTGGTTCCGGCATGAAAGACGGGATTAGATGCAAGATATTTTGCTCCCATATTATCACACCATAGTCGTGTTGTTGACGGACTTGGTATTTTTAATTCTCTCAATAAAGTCTGGATCCATATGATCTCAGCTGTTGCATTAGCTGACGCTTTATATTCAGACTCAGTACTTGATCTAGATACTATAGCTTGCTTCTTGGCATGCCATGACACTAGATTATTTCCAAAGAACACTGTAAAACTACCTGTGGATCTTCTATCATCAGAGCAACCGGTCCAATTAGCACCAGAGTATGCACTCACCAGACTTGATTGTGATTTAACAATTTTTAGACCGAGTTGCATACAAGACTTAAGATATCTCAATATTCTCTTTACAGCTGCCCAATGTATAGTGGTTGGTGCATGTAGAAACTGACATGCCTTGTTAACTAAAAAGGCAATATCTGGTCTTGTTAATGTGAGGTACTGTAATGCACCTACTATGCTTCTGTATCTTGATGGGTCTTCAGAACCAAGTGGTATTCCTTCATGAATAGAAAGCTTTTCACCGGTGGACAAAGGTGTGCTTACCGGTTTGCAATCTGCCATGTTTACCCTTTTTAATAGATCATTCACATATTTTTCTTGCGTCAGAATAATCCCCCTTGGGGTTTTGTTAACTTCTATGCCAAGAAATAGTGTAGATCACCCAAGTCTTTTAATGGAAAATCACCATAAAGGTCCTGAAAAAAGTGCTGCTGTTACTGCTTCTTGCTTGGAACTCACCACAATTATATCATCAACATAGATTAACATGAACATAGTAACATCATCTTTGTTATAATAAAATAGAGAGGTGTCAGCTTTGGAACCTTTAAAACCGATATCATAGAGTTTCTTACTGAGTCTTGAGAACCATGCTCTGGGCGCCTGCTTTAATCCATATAGTGCCTAGTCAAGCTTGCACACATAATCAGCTCGAGTTTTATCTTCATAACTAGGAGGTTGCTTCATATAGACATCCTCTTCAAGAATTACATGTAAGAATGCATTATGTACATTAAGCTGTCTAAGAGTTCACCCTCTGGATATAGCAATAGAGAGAACGACTCGAATGGTGACAGCTTTAACAACAGGACTGAAAGTATCTTTATAGTCAATACCATATCTTTGTTTAAAACCTTTGGCTACGAGACGAGCCTTATATCTATTTAGGCTACCATCTTGCTTACGCTTAATTTTATATATCCATTTGCAGTCAATGATGTTGCACCCTTTCTGAGGAGGAACTAAATGCCATGTATTATTTTTCATGAGTGCATTATATTCAGCGTCCATAGCTTGTTTCCAGTTGCTATCTTCTAATGCTTCCAGCAAATTATGAGGCTCTCCAGTAGATGTGAGAAAAGAGTATTTAACCGTACCATCGGTGTATTGCTTTTCCTTGCGAATGCCACTCTGTAAGCGAGTGCGTGGTCTTGATTGCTGTTCGCCCCCAGCCGTACGAGCCGCAGAAGATCCTGGATGTGCAAGCACGGAACTAGGAGCGCCAGACGCACGGAGCCCGGAGTCAATCTCACCGAAACGATCAGGCGGGAGAACTCCTCCGCCAGCCGGAGCCTGACGCGAGGCAGAAGATGTGGGCGCGCTGTTGTACGTGGATGCTGCGTCGGAGCTCGTGGCTGCTGTTGGTTCGCCCACCGTGGCGCACGGAGCAGGCCCGCTGGATCCGTCCACCGCGTCGCTTGGACGCGTGGCCGGTAGAGACGGACTCGGTCCAGCATGTTGGGCGGGTCTGGCTGACGCGTCGAGGCCAACGCCTTGGCTGTTTGCTCCGTGCCCTCGTCCATCTGATGATGATTGCACCTGTGATTCTGCATTAATCTCAAAAATATTGTCAGCAGGATTAACTGGTAAATCAGCCGTAGGACCATTCATGTTACTAACCCCAGAAGTCGTTGTACAGGGATTTTGTAAATGGGATGGCAGAAGATTAAATTCGTCCTGAAACCTACGACCAGCATTAGGACCAAGGTGTTGGAAGGGAAATAGAGATTCATCAAATGTGACGTCTCTAGAAATATAAACCCTATCGGTATTGGGATCAAGGCACTTAAAATTTTATGGAACTGACTATACCCGAGGAAAGTGTATTGTTTTGAACGGAATTGAAGCTTATGATTATTACAATAGGCACACCCAAAAACACGAAGGGAAGTATAATCTGGTTGTTGTTGAAAAAGTCGTGCCAAAGGTGTGTCGTAGGAGAGCACTCTACTAGGGGTGCGGTTAATGAGATACACGGCTGAGAGAAAAGCATCACCCCAAAATTTAAGGGGCATATAGGAGTGAGCGAGGAGAGCAAGTCCCACCTCGATGATGTGACAATGTTTGCGCTTGGCTGATCCATTTTGCTGATGTGTGTGAGGACAGGAAATACGGTGTGTGATGCCAACCTGAGCAAAGAAAGTGTAAAGTTTCTGATATTCACTTCCCCAGTCTGTCTGCATGGTTATAATTTTATGATTAAAAAGACACTCGACAAGAGATTGAAATTCTCGAAATTTGGAAAACACCTCGAATTTAAACTTGAGAAGATAAATCCAGGTGAACTTACTGTAGTCGTCAATGAAACTCACATAATATTTGTGTCCACTGACTGAATTTGGTGCTGGGCCCCACACATCAGAATAAATAATCTCTAGTGGATATTGAGAGACAGTATTGGAATTAGGAAAAGGTAATTGATGACTTTTAGCTTTCTGACACGCATCACACACTGACACACTGAATAACACACTGAATGTTTATTCGAGTCTGAAGAAACAGGAAGATTAAATTGGCTAATGACTTTCTCCACAATCGGAGTAGCCAGATGACCTAAACGATGATGCCATCTATCAAAAGAAATTCTTGCAGCGCCATAGGCTTGCTTTATTCGATGATCACCAGGAAGAGGATAGAGCCCACGATCACAGCATCCTCTAAGCAGAGTTTTCTCGTTGCCTGATCCTTAATTAAAAAGAAATTAGGGTGAAATTCTATAAAGACTGAATTATCAGAGGTGAGGCGATGAACAGAAACAAGATTTTTGCTACCATTAGAAACATAGAGGACATCTTTTAAATGAAGATCACGACCAGGGGTTGTAACAACAGGACGACCAATACGGTTAATTTCCATACATGCTCCACTTGCTGTGTGGATTTGATCATGGCCCTTGTACGTGTCATGCATGGACAGCTTCTCTAGATTGCTTGTTATGTTGTCTGTAGCACCTAAATCCATGTACCAATTGGTGTCTACTCCATAAGATGTAGTTACACCTGTATATTTTTCATCTGGTGCATACTGTTCGTCAAATCTGTACCAACAAATAACAGCTTCGTGGCCCTTCTTTTTGCAAACCTGGCACCTGGGCCTCGTGTCCGGCCCACGCTGCTGCGAGGGGTTGTTGGCGCCGTTCTGGTTCTGGCGCGGCCCAGCACTCCGGCCACGGCCGCGACTCGGCACGCCCCCACGCGATCGGCCTCCGCCTCGCGGGCCTCGCGATGCGCCACGCCCTCGGCTCGCAGAATTTGCCGAGGAGCGGACGTCAGGCTGGAGTAGATCCATCCACTGCTCAAAAGCGAGGAGCTGCGAATACACCTCCCCGACGGTGATTGGTTCAGCCCTGGCGACAAGGGCTGAAACAATCGGATTGTAGTCGAAGTCGAGACCGGCGAGGACGTAGGAGACCAGCTCGTCGTCGTCAATGGCCTTGCCAACCGACGCAATCTCATCTGCGAGAGACCGCATCTTGCCGACATATTCGGCCATGGTGCGATCGCCCTTCTTCATTGTGGCGAGCGCGATCCTGGTGTTGACGGTGCGCGCTCGCGACATCGAGGTAAACATAGCCTCGACAGCACTCCATGCTTCAGCAGCAGTCTTGCATGCAGTTGAGACAAAATAGTCGGAGTGATAGAAGAGAGCAGAAACCCCAGGACCTGTTGATCTGAAGCTACCCACTCCGTGTAGGCGGGATTCGGAGCCTCCACTCCTTTGCCATCTTTCGTCGTCGTTTCCGTAGCCATGGGGGTCTTGATGGTGCCTGTGAGGAAGCCCTCCAGACGTGCGCCCCTCACGATGGCAAGGACTTGCATCTTCCACAACGCATGGTTGTTCTTGGTCAGCTTTTCGGTGACAGCTTGACCAAACAAAGGATTCATGGCGACGGCGGCATAGGATGTTGACATGGTGAAGAGTAGTGGTTCTAATCTATGGCTCTGGTTATCATAAAAGATACTCAGAGGGCTTGAAGCGTGCACTTTGCCTCGTGCCGCCTGCGCGTTAATATAGATCAGGAATAGCCCCTGGTGTGGCTTACAGGAGGGAGAGCGACGCACGTCAGGAAGACTCGCGAAAGATGCGGCCTAGCATGAGTCACGGCGATGGTTTCCTAGTTTGTTGCCGTGATTACTAATTACATACTTTTCTATCTCTGATATTCTAACTATAGCAACAATCTAGGCTCCATCGTATCGTATACTTTACATGCATGGCAGATTTTTCTACTTTGTCTAATAGCTCTTACCCTCTCTGTTTCGCTCACAACAGAGAGCACCGCTCATAGCTTTCACCGCCACCACCGCACCCGCTGGCCAGGCAGGCTGCGGAGCAGCTGTGTGGCAGCCGCGCCCCTGCCAGCACACTGCCACCAGCACCGCTCAACGGAGGATAAAGCCAGCAGCAGCAGCAGCGTCTCTCTCTCCTCTCTCTTCCCCTGTTTCTTCTCCGCCGGGCCGGCCAAAGGCGCAACAAGCAGAGCTCGCCTTTCCTCTTTAATTTCCAGCAGATTGTGCTTGATTAAGTGCGCCTGATCTTCCTCACCGATGGAATTTACTGGAATTTGAGGCACTTTCACTTCTCTGTTTTCTAACCACCTCCGCAAGGGCTGAGCAGAGCTCATCCATTCTCTCCAAATCAGTCTCAACGCACCGCAAATAGGTGTGCCAGGAGGTTTCCAACAATCTACTGAGAGCACGGAGCAAGCCATCGCCGGAATCAACGGCAATTTGAGTCGCCTCGCCACGGGTTCACGCCGTCTCCATTGAGGCTCACGGTGAGACCCATGCTCCACCCATTCCCTGCCCAAGAAACATTGTCAGTCGAGTTTACCATGTCAATAACCAGCTCACAGAGCCCTTCGTGGTGTGCTCCTCCGCTCAGGTCACCGGGAAGACCGCCGCGTCGAGTCCCCTGTTTCCGGCCACCGTCGCGGGTTGCGGGCCTCCTCGTGGCCTTGATCCTCGACGCTGAGCACCGCGAGGACGAGGCGCAGCTATTGGGCAAGGAATCAGAGCTTCTCATCGCCTCCGTCGTCCCCGCCACCTCGCCGGACTTATTTTGGGACGCCGCCGCGTCGCCTCACTTTTCCGGTGATCATTCTACCTCGTTATGGTGTCTTCGAGATTATCCGTGTCGCGTAGAGCGTGTAGGATTTGGTCGCGGACGCTCTCGAGCTCCGCAGCGCCGCCGCGCCATGACCGGAGTCGAGCTCGCGCCGCCGCTTGCCGCGCCGCCATTTCCGATGGTCACCGCCCGCCGCTATCGTGCTCACCGAATTCCTCGCAGCGCTCTCGAGCTGTTGGTACCCTTTCCGAGACCTCCGGCGCCGGCAAGGCCGTAGCCGCCGCTCGCCGGAGCTAGGTCAGCTGCCCTAACTATTAGGGTTGGTCCCTATTTCATTTTTCTTTTGTTTTAAAATTTGCAGAAAACTTCAATAATTCGTTATATAGGACTCATAAAAATATAATTCCAAATGTCATAGACTCTTTGAAAAATGTGGTTTCTAGAAAAAATATAAGACACATATATTTGGAAAATAATTATTTGGAGTCTTATTGAAATGGTTAAAACACTCAATAATTCATACAAAAATGGTAGTAAACTCAGAAAAAGATAATTTTAGTTTCTGGAGCTTTCTAATGATTTCTAGTTTGCATGAAAAATATTAAACATAGATGTTTGCAACATATTATGTTTATCAGTAATCAAATGCTATTTTACTCGATAATTATATAATAAATTCTTGAGATAATAAATCCATGAAACATTATAAATACGTCATGATAAATTCCTACAAAAAACTGTAACCCTAATATATAGAAGTGATTGCATAGTCAGTTGTTAGACCCGTCAAATAATTAGTCATTATCTTTAAATACCATTTTCGTTTAATAGTACAGCAAAGTGTTTTATAATACGAATTACCAACAAAGCTAATAAGAGATTATTTGAACTAAGTATTTACCTTAATCTGACTTAAGTAAGACTTGTTCAAGTATTACACTTGCTCCAGTAAATAATACCTAGTTACTTGCTTAACTGTGATAATTTTCTTTTCCATTCATATATTAGGCATTTTCTCACTTATTGTTTTAGGACTTAATTAATCAGTTTCTATGTTTACCACTAAAAGTTGTAAGCAACCCAAAACATTTAAAATGTTGACATCATCGTCATGTACAGCTTAATTTAGTTCAATAGCTATACCAATCGTAATCGATAATTGTATCTAAGATGAAATCAAATAATTGCTCCATTGAGTTAGGTTAATCATTTATTTATACAAGCTAGAAGTTATTAGCTAACAAATGTCCAATTCAGTAAATTTCTTAATCATTCATTATTCTACATCGTATAGACTCCACGGTGGACGAAGTAGTCATCGAGCCGGAGTCAGGGTTCGTAGAAGAAGACCTATAGCAGATCAGACAGAGCAGCCACAAGGTAAGCTCTAGTGCACTACCATTTTCAAATTTTTTATCACAATATATGAATCGTATCTGTGCATTAAGTATCATAAGAGTTGATTGAAACCCTAGTTACATATGTTGTGGTAGTACCAATTTTTATAATATTGGTACAGGTAGCTAATGTATATGCTATGCTTAGCAAGTCGAGCAGAGTGGACGCTGCGTGCGATATGATAGAAATTGGTTGAAACTTCTACCCTTATGGAGAGCTTATAGCTAGTTCATATTTTATGGACAGAAACCGGGATCAGACAAAAAGTTGTAGGTTGGTCATAGACAAAAAGTTGTAGGTTGGTCATAGTACATAAGTCCTGTGTGTCATAGTTCTATCTGATCCGTGTGGCAAAGTTGATCAAGTATTGAATGTACTGGTTATATACTGGAATATATGGGACCCAATAAACCTACGTAGTTTGGTGATTGTAAAGTTGAATCTACCCTACGGTATCTGATTAGAGGCGGTCTGGGGGTGGGCAGTGTATGAACTCCGCAGATACCATTTAAGACGTGTGATCTTGTGGGATGCGGCACTATTAAAGTAGCGTAGGAGGAATTAACTTTGTAGGATCTAGCGTGAACGGTTGACACGTGTGGCTTAGAGCAACCATGCGTCGTGTGATCAGGTTATCCCTATAGGTGTAAATCGATTCAAATCGCTGTCGCTATTAGTCTATGGGTTTGCTTGTCCTCTCTATCACATATGTTATGAAGTGAACAATGAGAATAAGATGAATGACTCTGTAATGATTACTATGATAATTATTTGACAAACATGCTTGTTTAGCTATAGTGCTAACTAAAGTTTTATTGTTTAAAACTCAATTGGATCTAAAATTTGAAAACTAAAAATCTATTAATTAGAGCGTGTCTTTTCTGCACTTATTCTATCTCGAGTCAGCCTAGTATGTCTAGGTGTCGGCTGTAGAGAGCCACGTTGACGGGTAAGTCTTGCTGAGCTTATTAGAAACTTACGTTGTACGACTTGTGATTTTCAAAAATACTGTTATCATCGGTAGTAGTGATAGCTACCTTGGAAAGGAACCAGTCCCAGGATGGAGAAGCATCTAGGGAGAGTAGTTAGAGTAGCCGCTATTTGTGTTTAGCTAATAGAACAATGTCTTTGGGTAAGACACGTGCTTTTGTTTAGAATTAAGAGTCGGAGTCTGTATTACTTCCAGTCTTTCGTTGTATCCGAGTTTTCAAGAGAATTGTATTGTATCTTAATCTAAAACGTTCCGTTGTAATAAATATTGTAACTTTCGTTGTAGTAATCTTCTTATCTATGTAAATTTGTGTTATTTTTTGTCTGTGTTGTACCATATATATGTTCGCTTCGTTGAGCATCGTCCAGAATGGATTCTGGTGGTCTGTCATTAATGTGTAGGGAAGAGGTTGGGGGGGGGGGGGGGTTGCTTGCTTTTATTTGAGGATTTCCTTTTCTTACATGTGGGTCCCAAGTAAAAGGTGCCGCATCAGATACAACAGTGGCAAAACAACTCAAGAAAACACCATAGATATGGGGTTAAGTATCCGGTATTGTAAACGGTATTGTAAAGATTAGAGGGTTAAGAATATGGTTAAAGGTCAGGGGATGAAGTATTCGTGAGCCCATAGTTTGAGGGGTTAAGTAGACTGTTTTTCTTTTTTATTTTAAGATAGAGTAAAGTACGTTGGAGATGTCTATACTATTTGTGTTGTGTTATTTAGGTCCATAAACTCTTAAAGTGACTATTTGTGTTTCTAAATTATTTTTGATGTGTTAAGCTAGGTCCAAATCTTATACGAACACTAGAAATATAACATGGATATTTTAGTATGGATTAGCATGCATGTGTATTGTACATGCACTAGAAAATATGATCGGGATTTCAAAACCAATGAAAACCTATTATTTTTTTTGCAAGCTAGGTTCAGTTCGGTTATTAAAATCGAACTTATGTAATACGATAAAAATAGTTTTTTACTTATTTTTTTATTTTGGTTTTTACAATAAAGATAAAATGATGAAAATATGAACATTTTATGGGAGTGGTAGATAAAATTTACAGTTTTATAAGTAAATTAAATGATTAAATATAATTTTTATGATCTGAAACTATATTTTTTACACTCTTGAAATTCTCACTAGCAAATGCCTCTAATACCAAATCATAGAAGGATAAAAAAATAAAGTGAACATGTGAAAAAACATGAATACTTTATCATCGTGATAAATGATATTTATGGAACTAAATACTAAATAAGCTATTCAGTATATAGGGTGTCAAATAATCCTATCCTATATATCTCTATCTCTATTCGTTATTATTTTTTTAACTATCATCCGTTCACCTCTTAATATAAGGTGTCAAATAGTCCTATCCTATATATCTCTATCTCTTTTCTCTTTACTTATTATTTTTCTAAATATCGCCCCTACACCTCTTAATCCGCTCCGTCCTGCCGCTGAGTGTGCGTCGTCGCCCTTCCTGCCTTCTTCCGCTTTGTTGGACTCGGCAT
Organism: Oropetium thomaeum; assembly: GCA_001182835.1. Lineage (NCBI taxonomy): Eukaryota > Viridiplantae > Streptophyta > Magnoliopsida > Poales > Poaceae > Oropetium > Oropetium thomaeum. Next base: position 1,929,435 of record LFJQ01000034.1, read on the forward strand.
GGACTTTCCTTATGATTTTCCGCCTGTTACTCAGAGTCCAGATAAGGAATCGATTCAAAGGAAAAGAACTAAGACAGGGGATTTCACCCCAAATCAAGATTGTGGCCACCCCTTGCCGCACTTCCTAACCACAATCGATTTCACTGTAAAGAATCTACACTATACCAAAGAAGCAGAAGAACTCTAATTAGGAACAGAAGGTGGAGATTTCACCCCAAATCCATCCAGATCAAGAATGTTTTTCCCCTTGCCGCAATTTGCTATAAAAATCAATATGGGCAGTTCCCCCAATGAAGAGGAAGAAGAATGGAGAGAGACCTATGCCGTCGGAGAGAGAGGTCTCAGTGTCTCACCACTCTTTAGCTGGAGGGAGAGGGGCCCTTCAAGCTTGAATCAGCAGCCACGGTGGCGAATGAAGCTTTGGTGGGAGGTGAGGCTGAAGAGAGAGAGAGAGAGACGGTGGGAGAGCAATGTGTGAGTCGTATAGTAGGGAGAGGATAAGGTGGAAATAAAAAACAAAAAAACAAACCACCTTATCCTCTTTATTTCGCAATCTGACTATCAAACTAATGACCTCTTTATTTCAGCTTTAGATTATGATATCCAGATAAAAATTATCGACCATGAAATCTGACAATCAAAATATGGAGGGTTGTTTGTTTCTATGAATTTTGCAATCCAACTACTCTCACGTGCAGTTGTTTATGATGGCAGTTCCGTAAATATTTATGTCAATCTGATAAAAATTGTCTTATTTCAGCTTGTGAGATTGTTGAAGGACTCGGATTATGAAATCTAATTCTACAATCTGAACTCTTTGTTTCACAATCGAGATTGTGGAGATTTCACGATTCATAGAGAAACAAAAGACTTGTTTATTTACTTAACAGATTATATAATCTAGATTATGACTATTGAAATTGGCATGGATAGTGGGTCCTTCGCATTAAATAAACTGAAATAAACTTTTCTTATGTAGATTATTAGATTCTATAATTTATGGTGCTAGATTATTTGTTTTTTTAAAAAAATTGTCTATATGTTTACCTTCTAAATTATAATCTGGACAGGTCCAAATAGTTTGTTAAAACAAGTGAGATTTTAGAAAGAATAGGAAAATCTAGAGCACAAATCTCCATAATCCCATTATCCTCACGCGGACAGTTAATTCTGGATCTTTGGTATGCATCTGTACAACCTGCCTCTTCTTGTCTGATCCCCACTAGAGAAAACAGTTAGAGACATAGAATCTGTAAATGGAATCTCATGATCCAAATGGGTGAAGTTTTAAGTTCCTGAAATCCTAGATTCTACGATCCAGAGATCTTTTATATTTTTTTTAGATTCAAACGGGACCTAATTTTATTTTATGGTTACAATACATAAGCACGACCATTCTATTTTGTGGATGTTTTTAACAACTACCTTAAAATATAACAAACCGATTTTACCCTCTTATTCAAAGTTATTTTAAAAGGTGGATGACTATAGGAGTAGTCTTATGTTTATTTTCTCTAATTTAGTAAATATGAGAAAGATTTAAAGATTTACTTAAAAGTAGGAAATAATTTGAGATAGCTGGTTTGAGATTTTTTTTTCTAACCATATCTTTGAGATTTCTAATGATTTCTAAGACAACTATTGAAGATGCTCTAAGGTTCCTGAATTGAATCATCATCTCGAACATCAACCTGCCCCATACCTATGATGATGAGGCTGCCCCATACCTATGATGATGAGGCCGTTCTTTTTTAGCCCAGTACTTCCTTCCACCAAATCACAGTTGCGATCGTCCGTGCTTTTGATTTTTGTCACGCTTGCTTTCCCAAAATAATAAATTTCATAGAAGCGGCGAATTAAAATCCCTACTCCTCATCGTGTCACGCTTGCTAGGATTTTGGTCCAAGGCCTCTGGTCATTTTATGTCGTGTCGAGCCGATCGTGGTCGGCCATTGTCGTGTTCCTCAATCAATGGCCTAGATTGATCCTCTTCATTGCCGCATGGGCTGAGCTGTCATTGGACCATTTTCTTTTCGGCCATCTGCACTGGCAAATATATTCTGAGCTTGCTAACGAACATCTATTATTTTTAGTAATTTATTTCTCTTATTAAGTAATGATAAGATGCATTTTTTGGCTAATTTGTCCACTAATGTCAAATAAGGATGAATCTAATTAAATGGAACAAATGAGCATTTTAATTAAAATATCTACAGTAATCTTACATCCGTAGCAACGTACGGGCATTTTACTGGTATATATACATATATATATATATATATATATATATATATATATATATATATATATATATATGTTCGTATGATACGTGCAGCCTCAAATTATTACTGTTTCTATATTAGTGTATACGATTGGTTTAGGCCGTGACGCCGTGTTCGTAGCTCCAGTCGAATCCAGCGGGAAGACCACATGGCTGAAACTCAAAGACTTTGATGAACAGAGATTGTGGAAGAAGAAACTGACGAATGATAGCGGGTCGGCGCTGGCTTTCCTTTGGACCTGGAGAACGTACGTTTTAATTCGTGACCCCACCTAAAATAAGGGAAAGACGCGCGTAATTTCAGGGAGCCGGTCATTCCTCTGTCATCACTGCTCCTTCCCACACGCTCCTCCTCGACGTCATGCATCTTCTCTTGTTTTGTGGATTTGGACCTCCGTAGTCACCTATCTCGTAGTACAACAGTTTGCCTGCGTCCGCCCAAATAGTAGCCAAGAATCGATTGCATTTGTGCGCATCTATATATCGGGGGTGTTGGTTTCCTATGGTAAAATTTTTGTAATGTCACATCAAACGATGTTTGAAAACTAATTTAAATTATTAAACATTGATTATTCATAAAACTAAGTTGCTAAACTCTCTAGGTCTTGTTCTGGGTTCAATTCCCACATGAGCGAATTTTAGGTTGAGGTTAAAAAAAATCTCCTTGTCCGGCTACATGTTAAAGCTCTGCTGAAGGCTCGGCCCACGCTCACATGGGCAACGTGGCCTCCGTGTAATGGTGGAGGAAAGGAGGTTCTAGGTTTTTTTAATCTGCGTGAAAGACCTTCTCTATCATAAAATGCTTGGGGTTGTCATACTCTCCATAGATCAAGTTTTTTTAGACTTAAAAAATTTCGTGTAGTGGATTACGATGCTCTTATGTAATTAGTTTTATAAATAATCGATGCTTCGTCATCTTAGTTAGCATCCAAACGTATGACGTAAAGAGCAAAAATTTTGCTCCTCCATCCAAATACCCTCATAGGAAATTAAATCTAGGCTGTGTCAAACTCCCGTACCATGGAGAATTAAGGTGGCCCATATCACTTACATGCATAGAGAGTGTCTAATTTTCCATCCACTGAAGGTTCAGTCATGTTCTTCCAATCCTCTCCTGCACCGTTGCCCCCTTCTTCTCGCTGCGCCGCTGACCAGAAGCTTCTGTGTCTGTCAGCGACGGATACCGGACAATCCCTATACTCTAAGCCGGTGATGTCTTCCATCACAAACGACGCACCGCCCGCACTCATCCGTCTCCGCCACCGCGCCGTCCAACACCGCAGACAACCGCACCACCCACACTTATCCGTCTCCGCCACCACGCTGACGCCCTCCACCCCGCTGGCAACTGCACCGCCCGCACTCACTTGTCTCCGCCAACGGGCCAGCACCGGCGATAACCGCCACCCACGACACGGCTTGCCGCCGCCACGCCGCGCCCACCTGGCTCTGCCGCCTCCCAACACACGCGTGGCCCTTGTAGGGTGCAGGTGTCGATTGAATCATTCTATCAATTCAATTGATTGAAGAAAAGAGGATTCCCAAAGTAGTAAACTAGGTGACGCGCCAATTTTTTTTAAGAAAAATTATGAATTATTGGGACTGGAGTTTATTTTGCTCCATAAAGTGTTCAAAAACCCCTTAATCAGTTTTTTTACCATATATTTTTGTAAATTTGTTGTAGATGCTGTTAATATCCTGTATGCACGTGTGTTTTTATCGAAATGCGTATTTTGGTGGGCCTGTGTGACATCCCAGGTGTCACTAGGGTTAAGTCGACATATTAAAACCCTAATCGACGATTCACTCGCTTAAAAATAACAATCAACACTGGAAGTAATAAGAAATAATATTTAAAATGCTCTAAAGAAATCACCAGAAAAACTTTGGCACACAACAGAACACTATAGCTAGTTCGGAAAAATTTCCACCAACAGTATCGAAATCCTATTAACGGGAATTAAATCCAAACCCCAACTCATGGCTATCCAAAATTCCACAAAACCCTAGCCATATTTTTATATAAAAATTAACTACACATTAAAATAAAATTTTGGAAATTTTATCAAAATTTTTGGAAGAAGTTTAAACCCTTTTAAAATTCTGACAAATTTGAACCAAGTTTAAAATTCACAGACTTTTAGGAGCTGAATCAGGGAATGTTCTTATAATAAAAGTTGTTCCAAATAATTCACTTGGCTCACAGAAAAAGTTTCAAAAAATTTTGAACTCAGGAGCTAGATTTTTCAATTGACTAAATAGAAATTAAAAATATCTGTACCGTGAACAGTAGCCGCTCTGCTACAGTGCGTCCGGTACGTTTGCCGTGCTTGCAGCCGATGCAGCGCCGCGCCATTACTCCGCCGTGGCATCAAATCGTGGCAGGAGCTCATCCTTCTCCTTCCTCTCCCTCCCCTCCCTCTCTCTCCCTCGCTTCTCCTCCCCGCACGCCACTGCCATACCGGCCACAGTGCCCTCGTCGTCCGGTCGCCTGCCACCGTACGGGAGCCGCCGGCCATAATCATCATCTTCGTGCGTGCGCACGGCAACCTCCTCACCCTCCCTTGCCTGTTTCTCCTTTGCGCATAAAACCGAGCCTCTCCTCCCTTTTTCCTTCCCCTGGTCTTTCTCCCTCCGCGCGCTCCAGAGAACACCGCCGCCATAGCCGCCGCCACCGCCTCCACGACGCCGGCGAGCTCCAGCCATCCCCTAGCCCCGACGTTGTGCCGGCTAGGCTCCACTCCTCCTCCTATTGCTCTCCAAACACCAAGAGCCCCGGCCGCGCCGCCGTTTGCCCGGAACGCCGCCGCCCTGCTTTTCGGCCGAGAACCTCACCGGCGGCCACCCTTCTCCGAAATTCGTCGTCGTGGTACGATGCTTTTCCAATTCCTTCTACCGGCTGCTTCCTCTAGCCCTAGTGCCTCCATTTGACAAGGTTGTGGCTGCAGTTCATCGCCATTGACGAAGAACACCTCACGCCACCACCCCGGCCACCATTGACAGCCGCCCGAGCTCACCGTCGCCGACCCTGCTCCCCTCTTTCCCGTGGGCTTGATCCTCTTCAAATCAGTGCGTTGGCTCACGGTGATGCTCCACGACACTTCCTTTTCCTCGTTAACCTTCTTCCCCGGCGAGAATCTCGCCGGAGCGCCGCCGTGCCCTAGCTCTGCCCCGCTCTGCTACTGTTCCATTGATTTCTTCAGTTTTCAGTAATTAGCCAGGAGTTGTCAAGTGTGCAGAAAATCATAGAAAAATCTAAAAATGCCAAACCTAATTTTATTTGAATCCTTGGACCATGAACTAAATTTATGTTAAAACACTTTTCATGAAATCACTCAATATTTGCAGAAATAAATAGAACACTCTTTTCTGTTCTTGAATTTTAATTTAAATTATAGAGCATTTCCAGGGCTAATTTTTGATCTACAAGTACTTAATGACCATACGCACCTTCAGTAATTTTATTGGGATTTTAGAACCACAAAATTGTATGTAATACTTTCACAATACCCCAATCTGCCTAATAAAAATGCCATTTTCTAAAATACATTGTATAAGTCAGTAAAAAGATTAGATCCCAAAAACAAAGTTGTAGATTTGGTTCTCCTGAGTAACACCATAAAATATCATAATTTTAATCCAAGATTTACACATGGTTTCTGATTTTATAAAATCTAATAACAGAAATTTTGTTGAATTTTTATAAAATCTAGAAAATTCACCTAGGCCTCAACCAAAGCTTAAATTTCACATTTCAGAGAGTACCATCCATTAAAAATAACTTTGGGGTATAGTTAAAACTTTTATTTTTAACATAGATAAATAGTCGTAGTTAATAAACGATTAATACTCCAGGAAAAGTCTCAATCTAACCCTAATTCCCAACAATGAAACCCTAGCTAATCTTTAATAAAAGCATTGTGACTCCTTTCATTAAACAATTCATTGCATTTCGTCATATAGGGACCGACCAGGAACTTCCGTCGGTGAACGAGAGTCCAGAAGAGGCACCCGTAGGAACTAACTCCTTGTTTGAGTGCTCTGACCATTCTGCAAACCAAGGCAAGCCCCGGTGCACACCTATGTTTTACAAGTTTTCCTTTTATCACTATGGGTGTAGGAATTGTTTGTGCATTAAGTTTCGAGAAAATTGCCGTGGAAACCTAGATGCATGACTCGGTAGGTTTCCTATGGACTATTTAGGTAGAGCCATCGATAGAATGCGATGCTTAAAGGACAGGAATCCGGTAGCATCCGAGTAGTATGGAGACTACTCGTGTTTTAATTGAAGAAGGAAAAATATCGAGCAATATGTTGACCTTAATCGTGAATAAAAGTTGAGAACCCTGTCGGGTGCGGTTGCATTGGTCAAGTTTGAGGTGTGTACCGAGTGCATACTGGTATATGGGACCACGAAACCGATGTAGCTCACCGTGTTTTGTTGGACAATTGGCCATCCCTTTTTCTGGGTGAACGGACCAGCAAGGTGGATGCATTTGCTTTTGTTTTCTTGAGCTTGTGCTAGTGGGAAAGGCTTGGGGCCGTACAGGGATGCAGGGCATCGCCTGGAGGACCATGTCCTTGGAGGGATGGATGTTGAGCCAACACTGTCACGATGTTGCGAAAGGTAGCCACGTGTGACTCAGTTGAGTGTGCGCGTGTCGTGTCATTCGGGTTTCTCCTGCAGGATGTAAATCAATTATAATTGCCACTCCTCGTGGTTAAAAGTAGCACTTGCTCCTTTCTGCCGCAACGATATGAAAATAGTGGATTATTGATGAAAGAGACTAATTTCACTCTGCTTTGTTGCAATGAATTCTTGGTTGTTAGAATAGCACACATTTAGTAAATTCACAGACTACTGTTAATTTGGCTAAAAATTGGAATAGAATATTAGCGCTGTTTTCGTAATACCCGATCAACTTCCACCATATCCCTGCATTTTAGGAGTCGGTCAATAGATGACCACGTTGACGGGTAAGTCTTGCTGAGTATTAGTTGCTCAGGCTTTGTGGATTAATATTTTTGCAGGTGATTCTTCTAACCTTGCTTCGTATGGTTGTGGTGGTTGGGAAGGGGAGGCACCCTCGGAGTGGACCTTCGAGTGGGTTCCCGCTTCTCCGACCTATGAAGATTAAGCACCCGTGGGCTGGCGTGCTTAATTGTAACGTCGAGTTGTACTTAATAGCTTCCGCTGACTTTCGTTTGTTTTCGAACTACGTTTCCGCACTTAAATTATCCGAACCAATGATGTAATATTAAGAATTCATGTACACTCTAAATCATGTTTTGCGTGTCCTTGTTAATTATTGTACTGTATGGTCGCTTGCTTCACCAAGTGGCACTCCGAATGATCCTGGATGAGCAACCGTACGATTTTATCGGACGGGGTTGCGACAGCTTGTAAAAAGATTTCATGGTTGCGACAGCTTGTAAAAAGATTTCATGTTTTACAAGAAGGAAAAGAAAAATGAAATTGTGGTATGCGTCAGTCTTGCCTAATAATATGGTCCCAAGCAAGTTGTTTTGGATTATTCAACGTGAAAGTCAATTTGGTCACTGCCCCTGTCCTTGATGTGACGACTTTGGTCCTCTCACCGTAATGAAAAGTTCATTCCTGGTCTCCGGGCTACCCAAAAAACACCTGGCCTAATCTAAAGGAATCTTGTACGTATTTCAGTCCTTCTATATATAGGAACATTAACTCATTTCCAGTTTTATCATTTCAACGGCTATATATTTGCTTGTGGAAGCACGAGATAATTTTCCTTAAATATTAATTATCTTTGGTTTTCCAATGGCTTCGGTTTTCTATTTTCAACTTTTGAACATGCTAGTTCTGGAATAAAACTGATGAGTCCCTCGTAAGAGCCAACTCTTTCAGAGGTGGTGCATGCAAAATTTGATCCGTAGTTGGTAGTTGCACTCCAAATGTGACGTAGTATTAATGAGTCCAGCTTGTAATTTTGTTTGCTTATTTGCACCTCCGCCCATCCATTGTGAACAGTTATTATTAATAAAAATAATGTGGTGAGAGCACGAAAACATTATACATGTGAACTCCTATATATGCCATTTTTTTAACAAAAAAAATTCCTACTTCTTTATCAGCCAGATCTCAGGTTTTTCATCCTCCTCTCCCGAGTTTCCAAACTTGTGAGTCCTCTTTGCTACCTCTCTCTCTCTCTCTCTCTCTCTCTCTTGAGCATCTTCCATCCATGGCGCCCGATCTGTTGAATCCGAGCAGTTCCTTCCACTACATGATTGTGCGTCAGCTGCTCGCCCGGCTGGTGTTCTCTCTTGGGATCGACTCCTCCCTTTCCATGGAGATCGTTGCCTTCTGGCTGTGGGTTCAAGGAAATGGCCATGCTGATTTCCTTGCGCGCGTAGACTCCTTCAGTAACGATCACCTCAGGGAAATTGCTGCTGCGGGGAACAGGTTTATCGAGGCCTTATTTCTTAAAGCTAGTGATGATTTCTTCTTCAGCGGTAGATCTGCAGAGGGACGAAGCTATTTTCAGATAGAAGCTGTCGAAGGTGTTGTTTTCTACACCAAAAACGTCTGTTACAAGGTGTTCCAAGATCTCCAGGAGATGGCTAAGATTAAGGAGCCCGCCATCTACAGTAGTACTGCTAGTCAAGGTTACCACGAAAACACCAGAAAGGGTAAAGCTCCCATGAACACGGTAAAAAATTATTTTTAGATATGCTAGTCGTCTGGGGGATTTGTCAACAACATGCAGTTTAGTTTTTAAATTTCCTAATTACTATCATTGCAGAAGGATCTCTTAGCCAAGATCAGGGCTGCCTATGTTGCTGCGAACAATGAAGAAAAAGAAGGCACAACTTCCTCCAGTCGTATGCTGTCTTCGAGAAATCATATCCTCGAAGATGTCAAGTGCACTATTGATCAGAATCCATCAACATACGGCTTGGCAAATCTTATCGATACTCTCAGCATAAGGGACATGCCAGATCCGGCAGTAAGAGTATCACTATTTCATTAACGCCATAATCTCTCAGATTTTCCGTAAAGAACTTACATACTTTTTAGTAGTCAGTTTGTTCTCTACTTGTGAGAGAGATCTAACACTTCAAATTGGCTTGATTTTGTGACAATGCTACAGGTCCAGATCCAACAGCACACCAGTGTGCCAAGTGATGAGAGAACTCTCTTCGTGACTTTCTCCAATGGCTACCCACTTACTAAAGATGAACTATATGAATTCTTTATGCGGTAATATCTAATCCTGCCAGGCTTATCTTACTAGTAATGCTTATTTAGACGTAGAATTTTGATGTTGGTGACTTCGGAAAGACACATAATAATGGGACTGTTGCAGCTGTGATGTTGGTGTCTTGCGTAGATAAAACTTACACATTTGCAGAGAGATGCCAAACTTGACCAGATATTGGTTAATCAACTTTCGAAGATATATATATGATGGATCTATGCATACTGTATATTTTATTTTCTTATCAAGCGTTAATTGTACACTTGTCTACAAGCTTCTCAAAATCGGTGCAAAGTTCTTTCATAGCAACTGAATGTCCAGAGGAAGCTATGCAGTATGGATGACCATCAATGCTTTAATTTATTCCTCCGTTGAGGTTTTGTTGCTGTTTCAGAGAGAAAATCTGCTTGTAGCTCTATTTAGTTGGTCGGAGCCAAATATGAATGGACACAGGCGGAGAGGGCCTCTGCCACCTCCCGTCACCCCCCCTTTTAAATCCTTCTCATTACATATAATATTACAACATGACACCCTCATACTCATTTTCTCTCTCCACCCCGGGAGGGAGTAGGCACTAAAATGCAACAATTTAATGATGTCGTGCATCTGGCAAACAACACGATAGTGTACCAAACATTTCATTTCTATATAAGATCGGCTATACATGTTTGTTACTGTGCAAACAGTCACTCACTTTGTTATGCCAATTATCCCTGTCATATTTGTGTAATTGTTTGAATTGTTGCATGCAAGAGGTATATTTCTCAAAAGCTATATATCAGTTCTGCAACTGTATCCATGATGCAAACCAAATAAATATAGGGTTAGCCACTTGTGTAACCACTACCCTTAGAGAGCTTGTTGCTCAACTGAGGGTGATGATTACACATTGTGTTAGGTCTCAGAAGGATTTACTACTTGTTGGTGAATAAGGCGTGTGTGGAGTATTTGACTAAAATATGGTTGCATTCTGGACCAGATTTTGTTGCTACTGCAAAAAGAACAAAGAAAAATAATTTATTTTGTGTGTCTGACATGACCTACATTGTATTATTCTGTTCCTTGCATTTTTATTTCGTTCTTGTGTTTTTTTTAATATCACAGGAACTATGGAGATGTCGAAGAAATAAGTGTAGAGGAGCCTATCGAATCCAGGCCGCCACTCTATGCACATGTCACATTTTTCTCACAGATGACCCTCTTCAATGTCCTTGATGGTAACAAGAGAGTCAAATTTGTGACTAGAGGGAAACATCTGTGGGCTCGACAGTTCGTCCCAAAGAAGAAGAAAGTTGAAGAATAAGCCAAGCTCAGTGATAACCGGGATATTAGGAGCCTTATATATGAGTTATGATGATGACAATATTGCAGATAAACGTCTGTCTTGTGTGTTCCACTCCTTATATGACCATGCCCACTTGGTACCATATTAGCTCAACACTGGCGTGCTTTTCCATGAGGCAAACATGGATTTGTAATAATGGTTAAAGACTTGACTTTCTGTCTGTGTCATGAACAACTTTCTTATTAACTTCGTACTGGTGTATGCCTGTTGATGTGTAATGAAAGAACATGGTGTTGAAGCGTCTGTGATTTCCTAGAAGCAAATTTGGAACATGTTTAATTTCGAGTGTACTCGACAGTCTATTCTACCGTTTTGTGGTTACTTGCATCACATCTTCCCTTTCTTTAATTAATTGTTCTGATCTTCTACCATATCTGTTTTTCGTATGTTGTTTAGCTGTTTGGACTTTATCAACTCCATCGTTAATATCTTGTGATGGTCTTTGTTTGTGTAAATTGTTTTTAACAGATCTTACATCACAATAAAGGAGTAATAGAATAATTAGACCGCTGGCATTTCTGGAGATATTTAGAACTGATACTTGCCACAGCAGATTTTAATTCATTGGTCTTTCATGCATTAAGTAGAGAGCTTTAATTTATAAGTTACAGAAACCAGATTGAAACTAGGGAAACCTATATGAGATCTCTTCGTGCAGGAAACCAAGAACATGTGATTGGTCTCACAAAGGACAGATGAAGGTGATGGAAATGGGGAGTGAAGCCACCAAGAATGAAGAAAGAGGAACAATCTAGCAGCCCATAACGAGATCACAGAAAACAACTCTATGCAGTGGGCTACAAGCTGCACTGACACAATGCGTAAGCTTCATCTCGTACATATTACTTTTATCAAACTATATAACATTACACACTGTGAATGCTCACTCTTAGGATTTTGCTAATATTTTCAGACAAGGGTATATATATCTACATTGGGGCCTTTTGTTGATGTCATGCAATATTCAAAAAACTAAATCGCCTTTTGATATTACTCAGTCCACCAAAACATATTTTAGTATTAAACAATCATGAAACCGGCGTAAGGCCCGACCTGTGGCTGTTCATACATGGGTTATGGTGCTGTGGTGTAAGGGTGAGGCACAGGTTCAACATGAGAATATCTTCTTCTTAGAAAAAAAATGTCTGGGACCTGTCTTAAACCGGACCATCGAGAATAATAAAATGGGGTCTCCCTAAAAAAAGAAGATGAAAAAATTGAGGACTTCATGAGAGGTAAGAAACCCTTTTAACATTGGAGTGAGACCTATAGCTTTTTAAATAGCGCAGTCTCCATCTGGAGGAGGATATACTATGATTAATAGTGTCTTGATTGAATCGAATCGTACGCCAGAGTATTGTAGAATAAGATTGTAATACAATAAATAACCTAAGATGAAGATGGATGCAGTGTTTCATGGAAAAAGAGAAATAAGGCATTTCAGCATAATAGTCCTTTCCATTTCCGATCAAGATAATGCTTGGTAACATTTTTTAGTTTATTTTTAAGCTAACAGAATTGCATTTATGGCATCGCTTTTTTATGGGAAATCTACATCATCGCTTGTATCATCAGACTAGACGAAAGTATAGTTTTAAAGTTTCTTGTGTAAATAAAAAAGAAATGTCTCAATCAACTAGAAGGGTCCAACATCGTCCTCCAATAACAGGAAATTGTTTTATACCAAATTCATGTTTCAAGTACCAACATAGCCAATAGAGTAATTAAAAATTGTTTAATAATGAAAATATAACTATGAAGCAAAATTTTGCAAATGGAATCTGAGGAAAATATTTGAACTATCAATTCTAACCAAAGTTAAGAGAGAGGATGTGACCATTGTTTGACAAAACATATAGTTTTCTCTGACCTTCCCCATAGACAAATTTTGTAGAGAGTAATAAAAATTAGCACTAGGGATGACTCACCAGTTACCTCTGGGCAAGATTTGAGGGTGACATAAAAGTGATTTCAAGGTTATCCTCAGATAATAAGAAATTGCTTTGTACCAATTCTAGTAGTCGATCGATCATGTGAGTTTTTCAAATGAAAGCTACGGTTTAATTTCAAGGTTGTTAGGTCGTACTTTAGAGTGGGGGCCTTTCAAAGGGGAGATTTGGGGCTTGCTAGGCAAACGGTGGTGCACCATGGGAGTCATAGGTACATATGAGAATGTGGCAGGGCTTGTGAAAATCAAGAGGCAGAAAATTTTCACATGAGGAGATTGGTGGTAGCATCTATTGTAGAACAACTGAAAATGAAGGTCAAGGATACGAGTCAAAGAGGAGGGGCTCGGGAGGAGGGGGGGAGGGGGAGGGGAGGGAAGGGGGGGGGGAAGGGAGGGGAGGGAGGATAGGGAGTCAATAGGTTGAGGTCATCAACATCGGAGACAACGTTGGGAGCAGCTATAGGAGGCGGCGATAGAGTGACTAGGGTTGGGTGGAGGTGGGGATAGGGACAAAAATGCCTTTCGGGAGGAAAGAGTAAGATACTGAAAGGGGAACCATAGAAATAGATATTTTTTTCATTTGCGGTAGCATGTATGAGGAAGGCTTACCGTAAGAAATGTAGCCTCTTATATGACGTATTTTGGTAATTGGATTGTAAGAAGATAAAAGAGAGATCCGAGAAGCAAGTAATTTGTGATGCATGACATGTTTCTTATGCACACTCTTAGAGTAAACTTTTGTCATTGTTCATAGATTGTTACGTTAGATAACAATATCTTTCTAAACTAAATCAGTGTATAAATATAATGAGACCCCAATTCTGCACTTGGGGGCTTTTAATTAGAGAGAAACAACTACACTTGGAGCATTAAGAGATTGTTTTTTCAATCGTCATTCAATTTTAACAATTTTAATATATGATACATCGTGGAACCCTTTCTGTTTAAAGATGGTTAACACTAATTTTTTTTCACTTCATGATTACATCTGATTTTTGAAAATTTAAGTAGTAAGTTAGGGTCTATAATAGGATTATAGAAGTCATTATGCAAACTGATTATAACCCTAAATGATTATGTCTGCCAAACATCTAACACTCATAAGTGCATATAATCACATGCACCCATAAGCTTTTTTCTTTTAATTTGTACTATCATAATCTGTTTTGGATAAGTTGAAAATAGTAGTTTTTTATAGTTTAAGGATGGACATAGTCACAATTTTCATAAGCTACTTGGTCAACTGCTTAGACCCTGTTTGATAGGGATTAGACACAGTTTATCAAAACTGATTATGGTCTATAAGTGATTATGGCTGCCAAACACCCAAATAATCGTATAAGTGATTATGCCTACAAATAGGATAACCAAAATTTTTTTATTTATACTAGCATAATCTATAGTAATCCATAAGCTAAAAAATAGCTTTTCTCCTCATTGTACTATCATAATCTGTTTTGCCAAACAGTCATAGAAATAAGAAAGTAGCTTATGCATGTAATATGTTATAAGGAGATAATCTATTTTTTTTAAATAATCAACTATAAACAGTTTTATAAATAGGGCCTGTTTTGTAAGATTATGCAATTGATTATGAAATTGTTTATAGCTAATTATTCAAAAAATAGCTTATCTGCTTATTACAACTTATGTGCATAATTTATTTTCATATGTTTGAAGCAGATTATGTGACCCATAACTCATAAAAAAAAAGCTAATATTTGCTCAGCTTATCCAAAACAGATTATGCTAGTACAAATTTAAAAATAGTTTATGGGTATATGTGACCATAATCACTTCTGAGTTTTAGGTGTTTAACAAGCATAATCACTTATGTGCTTTAATCAGTTTACATAATCACTTCAATAGTCCCTATCAAACATGCCCTTGGTTGTATAATTCATTTTAGACAAGCACTTAAAAACATAAGAAAATATATTATGCACATAAGTTGTAATAAGTAGATAAGTTATTTTTTTAAAAAAATATCAGCTATAAATAGTTTCATAATCAATTATATAATCCCTACAAAATTTGTTCTTAACTTTGCTCCTAATCTAAAGTAAATGTTTCTATAATGTATATGAATGATCACGTATTGAAAGGTCCTAAAACATCTATTTCCAATTCAACGAATCTAAGATGGTAAAAAAGGTAAAAAGGAGATGCCTATGAGATAGATTTAGGTTTTGTCTGGATACAAAGTAGCTTATGAAGTTTTGGAGAAATAATATGGCTTCTTTTAAAAGAAAACTTTGGTTTTGAAAACTGTCGAGGTTCGTTACCGTCGACTAATGAATTTATCGTGGGGGGTGCGTTTTGAGGCTTCGATGGTTCGCGAGAGGACACAAGGTTTATACTGGTTCAGGCAACGATGCCCTACGTCCAGTTTTCGTGCTGCTTGTATTACTCGCGACAGGGATTACAAGGGGGGTTACAAGCGGGCGAGAAGGGAAGAGTGTTCCCCGTCTCTGAGTACGTTCGTGGTGGATGCGCTAGGGCTAGTAAGAGCTAGAGAGTGTCGTGAGTTTTTTTGTGGGATGACTTGTGCGCTTGAAGACTCTCCTCCGCTTCGTCTTCGATCTCCCTCCCCTTTTATACGACGACGTGAGGAGGGCCGGTACCGTGGGGCTGACAGCAGCCGTACTCCAGTTAGGCCGGGCCGTGATGGGCGTTGCCTTCGGTCTGCTCGTGCCGTTCCTGTTCGACGGAGTGGCCTGTGCTGTCGTTCGGTGGAGTTCCATCCGTATGGAGAAAACGCCACTGTAGGAGCCAGCTTGATGACGCCGTGGTTGTGGCCGTCGCTCCGGGACGTCATGTCGCACAGGGCGATGAGTCTCTGACAGAAGCTGCAGGAGAGACGCCCATCCCGTGGACGGTGCACGTCGTGTGCATTTAACGCCCACTTGCCTGGGTAGCGGGCGGCTCTACATGTCAGCGGGCGTGGGAGTGTCAGGCATTTATTTTCCAATTGTCGCCGTCCGTCCTACTCGTGGAGTAGTAAGCGATTCGCCCGACCCTGAGGACGGGCGAGGCAGAGGCGCGTTCGCTCGACCCCTATGGAGACGGGGTCGAGCGTGCTGTCCGAGCGTGGAGGATCCGACCCCTCCTCGAAGGGGTCGAGCGAGGCGGAGATCGCCTGTTGGCTCGGCCTGCAGCGCGCCCGTACGATACGGAGGCTGGCTTAGGCGGGGATTATTTATACCCTGATCACGTTATTAAGGTCGAGGGTCATTAAGGCTAATTACCTCTGGTATTGACCCTCAACAGTAGCCCCCGAGTGAGCCTGATCTCCTTGTGAGACGGAGTCTGGAGTCACTCACATCGGGAGTGGCAATCTCGTGACGGTAGGCTCGTGTCGAGCACTGTTGAGTTTGCATGTTCTGCGATCCCGTAATAGATCTCTTTTTGCGATTCCGTTCCCGAGACTACCGCTCGTTGCGGTGATCCGATCGTGGATACGGTTCGGCTTGTTTCGCTCCTCCAGCGCGTCTGTCCACCAGACAAGGAGGTTGAGCCGGGCCACGCTTTACCACGGAGGCCGAAGCGTGACGCTCGTCGAGTTGCTAACGGGAGAGTTCGAGTGAAGCCCGGGCTCCCTTCGGGGGCAGCTCCGATGGACCAGCTGATGGTCGACCTCAATATTCCTGGTTGCCGTCCCAATTTGGTACCCGGATGCCGTTGGCTAGGCGCCGAGGGCTCGCTGCCTTTCTGCGGTGAAATACCCATGGGTCGACGTGAACCGGGACTCGAACGCGGACCGAGATGCCCTCGGCGCTCGCACGCCAGGGTATTGGCCGCTAGCGGGCCCATCTCTATCCACCCCTCGCTCTATTTGCGCCCTAAGAGGCTGTCGAACCCGTCTGTGGGGCCAGCCTTCGAACTCTATGGGCCGTCGGGGCATTTTTCAGCCCAAACCCCTGTCTGCCAGAATTTATTTCGTGGCAGCCGCGCAGCAGAGGCGCCTGCCGCGACGGGACGTGCGGCAGGGATGTTAGTCTTCGCGGGTCATGAGTACAAACACGCGTGCGCTCGACCTTGCCGAACGGGCGGCCGCGTGCGTCCCTCCTGCAGCGACTGGCGGTAGGCGCCATACAGGCGGAAGTAAATGCCGCTCTGCGCGAGACGGTGGCATAGGTCCTGCTTGCAGTGACGGAGGGAAAAGTGTCCGGCGGGCGGGAAGCTTCCCGCGCTGCGCGGGGCGGTTGAGAGAGGGCCCGTTGTCAGCGAACGATGTGAGAGGAAGTCGAAGCGATGGAGTCGCATTCGTGCGGGGCGAACTGGTCTGGCGGGCCCCACCTGTAGCGGTTCAGGAGTTATTTCCAGAGGGCGGGATATTTCCCGCGCTGCGTGAGGTGGTTCTGCGGGCCCAGCTGCAGTGAGCGGTACGAGAAGAGACTGGGAAGGAGAAGAGGCGCCCGCGTCGGGCGGGATGACCAGGCGGGCCCCGGTTGTGGCGAGAGGAATGCCAGACGGGTGAAAGGTATAAATACGCACCCTGCATGCCCGTTCGCTGCATTCGTCACTTGCGTCTCTTCTGCCTTCCGCGCCGTCTCGTCTTCTTTTTCTCCTTCGCCTTTCGTTCTTCCGCGCTTGCGCATCCCTCTTCTCCGCGTCTTCCCCGCATTCTTTACTTGTTTTCCATGGCTTCTTGGCTAAGATCCGATATCCGGAGGGCGCCCCTCGAGGGCCTGGTTAGCCGTGGCCTCCTTGTTGCCCGGACGGAGGCGAGGGAGTGGCTACTCCCGGGTAACGAGGAGGTGCCCGCGCCGCCGGAAGGTTATGTGGTGTCCTTTGCCCACTTCCACGAGCGCGGGCTGGGAGTCCCCGCGCACTCCTTCTTGCGGGGGCTCCTTCACTACTACGGCCTCGAGTTGCAGCACCTCAATCCCAACGGGATGCTGCACATCGCCATGTTTGTGGCGTTGTGCGAGGGCTACTTGGGGATCGCCCCCCACTTTGATCTGTGGCGGTACTTTTTCTCCGTCTCGCTCCAGACGAAGGAAGGGCCCCACCACCCCATCGCCTGTGCCAGCATTCACCTCCGCGGGAATCACGCCGGCTCCTACATCCCCCTGCGGTTGCGGAGCTCTCACAGGGGCTGGCACGGGCAGTGGTTCTACCTCAAGAACGACGCTGCCGGGCCCCTGCCTGATTTTACCGGGCGTATGTTTGACACGGCGCCCGAGGTGTGGAAATGGGGGCCGCCGGCCAAGGAGCGGAAGCGGCTGGATGAGGTCCTTGACGTTGTGTGGCAACTGCGGACCCGAAGGGTACGCGGCGCCGGGGTCATCGCCGCGTTCCACGCCCGGCGTGTGCTGCCGCTGATGGCGCGGCGGCTCCGGCTCTGGGAGATGGTCCCCGGCTCGGATTTCTCCGGGTCGGTGATGTCGGCTGAGCCGATCTCGGAGCTGGAGTTGAAGCAGCGGCTCCGGGAGTCCCTCGCCGCCGAAGATCTCGAGGATCCGGTGGACGACCACCCGCCGATGCGCCCCGCTGAGGGGAGCTCTCTTTTGGTAAGTGCGACTCCTATCTTGTCGTACCTCTTAGCTTCTCTCTTCCGGGTCTGACATTTTTCTTTTGGCTGGCAACAGAAGAGGGAGCTCGCGATCCGGCCCTCTCGCCCCCCCATGCCTGAAGACGCGGCCGTCCGGGAGGCCAACCGCTTGGCCGCCGAGGAGCACAAGCGGAAGAAGGACGCCCGGAAGGCCAAGCGGGCCCTCAAGCTCCGGGCCAAGCTGGCCCGAGATCGGCGTAGGCGGGGGTCGGGGGACGACGACGACGACGATGAGGAGGAGGAAGAGGAGGAGGAGGTCGTGGAGATCCCTCCCCCCCCCTCGAGGCAGGAGTTGGTGCATGCGCGCCAACAAGGCCCAGGGCCGGAGCCTCGAGGGTCGGAGGCTCGAGGTTCAGAGGCGGCACCACCTCCGTCGACGACGTTCCCTGTGGAGCGGTCGGCCCTTGAAGAGGGGACGCCCACGCCGAAGGACGTTCGTGCCCGCCCCGAACCGGCGGGGTCGGGTCCGTCGGCCTCTGGGCCAGCATTAGTCCGGGCGGCCGGCCCAGGGGTCGGCGAGAAGCGGCCGACGGCGGAGCAAGTGGGGTCGACCCCGAAGCGTCGCCGTACTTCGACGCGAGGGTAAGTGCGTTGCGCGAGCCTTTTTCTCTTTCTGCTTGTACTTAGTGTTTTTTCTTTTGCAGGTCCGCGGCTGGGGGAGGGTCGCTCCTGGTGGCGCCGCGCAAGGCTCTGGCGGGACAGTGACCGCACGCGACTTCGCCTCGCTCGACCCCAGGGTCGGACGAACCGCCTACCACGCCGCAGATAGGTAGGGCGGCGGTGGTTGGACAATAAATACTCATGACGCCCACATCCGTGGACGGGTGAAGATAGCGACTGCTCAAACAAGTGGGCAGTAAATACTCATGACGTGCGCCGGCCCAAGGACGGCCGCTGCTGCGGCAGCTCCTGCCAGAAGCCCACTCTTCCACTAGGACCAGACGTTTCTGAGCGACGGCCACGACGACAGCGTCACTCCGTCGACCCCCGCCGAAAGCCGTTCATCCATACAGACGGGACGCCCCGATTGACGGGCGCTCTCCACGCCACCGGATCAGGAGGACGCCGCCATACCGATGACGCCGTCCACAGCGACGAAGCCCAACTTGGAGCGTACGGCCAGGACCACCGCACCGCCATGTAACCCGGGTCATCCGTCTTGCGGTATAAAAGGGGAGAGACCGGGGATCAGAAAGGGGTGGGGGCGCGTGGTTTTCCTTAGACAGAAGAACAACCAACACTTCTGTGCTCACACGCTTTCATCCAGAGACTTGGGTAGCCGTCCCTCTCTGGCCCGTTTGTAACCCTCTACTACAAACAATCGTAAGTAACATGAGCAGCTCAAAACTGGACGTAGGGCACAATTGTCTGAACCAGTATAAATCCTTGTGTCCTCTTGCGCACCATCAGAACCCCAAAACGCGCATCCCACGATAAATCACTCGTCGGTAGTAACGAACGCCGACAGCAATCATCTCCGAAGGATGATTCCTCTTCTGATGATGAAGAAGGTGATGATGTTGATGCAATTCCAATTATTACTGGAATCTAGTGGGTTGAGTTAACTCTAAATGATCCGGTGAAGTGCTTTAACATGTCTAGAATGAGAAGGTCAATTTTCTTGCAACTTCACGACACATTGGTAAGGAACCATGGATTGAGATCGAGTAGGAAGTTTAGTAGCAAGGAAGCATTAGGGGTGTTTGTATGGGCTTGTGGTGCACCTCAGTCGTTAAGGCAATGCAACAAGTTTCATCACTCACTAGAAACTATTAGTAGGAATTTGAAGAGGTTCTTGATGCTGTTATTAGCTTGGCTGCTGAAATTGTAAAGCCTAGAGATCCACAGTTCAACATGGTTCATCCTAAACTTCAAGAAGATAGGTTCTGGTCTTATTTCAAAGATTACATAAGTGATATAGATGGAATACACATAACTGTTTCTTTAAGTGAACAACCAAATACATTGGCCGTCAGGGATATGCTTCACAAAATGTAATGGCAGTTTGTGACATTGATCTAAGATTCACTTTTGCTGTTACTGGTTGGTCTGGGTCTGTTCATAACACTCGTGTGTTGTTGGATACGTTATTAACATAACAAGGATCAGTTCCTAAAAACTACTCAAGGTAAAAACATGTGTTGCCATAATTTCTTTCGAATCAATTATCTGAATATCCTAAATTTATAAATGTTATATGCAGATAAATACTACCTTGTGGACTCTCGATATCCTAACAGAAAAAGGTTTCTTGTATTCTATAAGGGTCAAAAGTATTATGTCTATGAATGGCATATAAAATTGAGCTGCATTCATCACTTAGAAGTATTTAATCAAGCACGTTCATCACTTAGAAATTATAATGAGCGTGCATTTGGAATCCTAAAGATGAAGTGGTGCATTCTCTTAAGCTTGCCAAGCTATCCAGAAAATAAGCAATCCAAAATTATGTATTCTTGTATGGCCCTTCAAAAGTTTGTTGGGGGCATGCTTTGAATTACGCACATTTTCAAGTGGACGTTGAAGGCAATGGTTCTCATCCGTCGGAAACTATGAATGTTGGTATTTCAAGAGATGACATGGCATAGGGCTGTACCAGATGTTATTTCTGCAGCAATGGTTCCATGAACCATTTCTACTCTAATCGCTAGTGTATTAGATTATGAAATTAGTATATTTGAGTGAACTATTAATATTCATTAGTATTATAATATTATTTCTACTTATCAAACTCAAATATTACAATCAAATTGATAAGTGAAGTTTAGATAAGCGTATCAAATGCCCTGCTTATTCAGAGTCTCGCTTATTCAAAAAGCAATATGACCGAAAAGGCTTTTCAAATAAGTGAAGTCTAGAAAAGCATAAACAAACAGGACCATTGGAACCCACCCCAACCCATTTGAACCCAACTTTAATTTAAACCCATAATTGGAGCCCACAATAGGGGCAATCGTGTAATTCTGCCTTTATATTAAATCCCATTTCAATCCATTTTTTGGGTTCCCGAAAGGAAACCCAACCCGCTCAACCCATTTCAACCCGGCCCATTAGCAGGCCTACATGCCCAACAGTCAACCCAGCAGTCAAGGCCAACAGATGGAGTACATTGAAAATTAACTAGATGCGGGTTCATCAGCATGCCACCAATATGATCTATCTATTGCAAAAGATATTTCATAATGGTATGTATCTGCATAGCAAAAACTACTAGAACACAACGTTCGTGAGACAGCGCAAGACTACGCAATTCATACATGGCAAAGCATTTCTGGATATATACAGCCTGGCGTCCTCGATACCAAACAAATTAAATATGTACAATCCAGGTATAAATCAAGCTAACAACTGAGCCCCGAGTACAGATCATCCAACGCTGTGTACAGAAACTTAGCAGCATTTGGTCTTTCCACATTTCCCATGAGAATATCACTAGTCGTTAGATACGGGTCACCATAAAACTGCAAGTTAGCATCCATTCGTGTAGAAACAATATTCCCTTCTAATGAAACGCCAACGAAGGCACCTGTGAAGTTTACATAAACAGATTAGACCCTGTTTGGATCAAAAGTATATTTGGAGTTTTGAAGAAAAACTATGGTTTCACAACACACATAGTTTTGGGAAACATGGAAGTGTTTGGATGTAAAAGTCTTGCAGTCATTTTGGAGTTTATGAAACTCGAATCTAGACCTCTCCAGACCTCTTTTGTACAAACCATTGAATTCCATTCTTTTGTACTTTCTTAAACCATTGTTTCTGTCATGGGCAGCCTATTAGGGGTCTTGGGCCAGGCGTGCTACAGTAGCGCCTAATACTGTAGCGGAACCTACTGTAGCAGCGCCTGTGGTTAGGTTGTCCCATCTTCTATACAAGAAGAGGTTAGGGAGTCATTAGGGATTAGGCAAGAACATTTTGGATCTAGTATCCCCTACTGCAGCCGCCATTGGAGAGGCTGTGCTCCTTGGGTTCGGGGCCAATTAATCTAGGTTCATGACAGTTATTGATACTGTTGTATTGAAAACCATGATATTCAAACAGGCCTTGTGAATCTTGTTTGTAGCCACTAATAGCTACAGATACATAACTATGATGGAACATTATGAAAATGAATGAAAATATTCTATATTCACAGGCTATGTTTTCCAGTTCAAGAAAATGTTCTGGTCATTGAAAGTTTAATTTCCCAGATTACAAGACTGAGTCAATAGGAGAGACTGAACATTTCAATGTAAGACAAAACTATTACCTTTGCTGCAGCTGTAAGTGTAGCAAACTCCTGATCCTTTATCACCAGCTCTCAAGTCTGCTTCTAATACCCTGCCAATGGGTCCTACTGCAGCACTCACACCTGCCCCAAGCGAGAAATGTATGTGGCTGCTGAATGCTTGCACAGCTTCTCGACCATGGAGCACTATAATGAAATCCATAAGTTGTCCACCAACCTGTATGTACAAAAGATAGAATGTCAGCATGAAACACGAAATAACCTTATGCTGAGGCAGGTTGGACTCCACATTCTATCCCCACAGCCAGATGGAACTTCCTTTGATACATGGTGGGAACGTATGAATATTGCAGCAAATGGCTTATATCAGGATGGGATTAATTCCTTGATAATTTTAGGGGCATGGGCCTTTGATGGCGATACTCCTAACATTGTTGAAACCTTGATTATGGCTGGAGAAGAATATAGAATGTGGATGATGGCGGGTGCCCAAGGATTGACCCTCCTTTTGGCAACCCTGCCTGGAGATTAGGTTGTTCTCCCATCTTTACATGGGCACTGAGTGTGTTACTCATGTAAATGTGAGGGTGTGGTGTCTGTTGTACTGGATTCTTGTCCCATTTTCTTCTTAATATAATGAAGCGCAGCTCTCCTGCGTTTTCGAGAAAAAAACACGAAATAACCTTGCAGTCCAGGGCCATTTATGGATCAAAACATAAAATGTTATCAGACCGTTAAACATTAGCACAAACAAGACATTACAACTCTTTTCACCAAAATCCACTCACAGATCACAGTCCTACCATTTTCTACAAAGAGCAGCAAGTTTCAACCATGTTCCTGTCCAAATGAAAACTTGCTGAACGGCAGGCAACAGAGTTGTAATGCCAAATCAAAAGGATTAAATTTATAACAATGGCACATTTTTTTTCTCAAAAATGCAGGAGAGCTGAGCTTCATTATATTAAGAAGAAAAAGGGACTAGAATCCCGGTACACAACACCCACCGCACCCATCACCATCACCACTATGGTTTAATAACAATATCGCGTCAGATTGAAAAAGCAAGTTAGGATAAAATATTCAATGGCTGCACGATTCCTATAAATAAATGAGATGATCCACAGAACCATGACAATTTATTCTTTCAGTCTAATCAAGAGCATAAAATCTATTGGACCAATGATGACATGGACTGAATCTGAGAATGGGTGATTGACAGAACTGACATTAAACCATGTAACCCGGTTTCTATAATAAGCTAGTAAGAAGATATGCCATAGCATCTACAAAAACACTGCACATATAATTAATCCTACATTAGAAGATTTAAAAAAAGGGGCCTGTTCGGCTGCACTTAACAGGCTGCTGCTGTTGCTGTTTCTTTTTTGTTGCTACAGTATTTTTAAGTGTGAGGCTGTAGCTGCACAGCATAAGCCACGGCAGCAGATCAGGCCCAAGGAGATTGTACCACTATTCATTAAGTGCCGATAAAGGACAAGTTAATGATGTAGAAGGGGAAAATAGCACTAAATTTACTACCTGTGCTCCCCACCCAAAACCAACTGATGCTATAGAAGATGGAGCAGACCACGATCCATCAGATTTTCGAGCAACTACTAGGCCTGTTCCAACTTTGTAAGTAACAATAGCACCAGCTTTTAGAACTGTCAAGATAGCAAGACCACTAGCACCACTAAGAATTGTATGAGGAATGGACTTCTCAGGGTCCAATCTTGCAGCCTGCACTAATAATACATTTAATCAAATATAAAATTAATCTATTGTTAGGGACTGACAAGTCAATCCAGAATTTAAATGTAAGAAACAAAATTTAGAAACCTGACTGTAGATCTTGAGGGAATTTGCAGCCTTATATATCTCATGCTCCATTGTTAACCCAACAGGTAAATTCAACCACCCTCTTGAACAAGTCCAATCCATCACATCATGCTTAGCAGTTTGCGAGGCATTGCTGACAGAGTGAATCAACAAATTCTGAAGTGGATCAAGACGGTCATAACAAGCATCACAAACCCTTTGTGGATTCCGCTCACGGAACTTGACAGGCAATAGGCAACGTCCTTTCGAACATAACCTACAAAATATCCCTCCGCAGAATCGGCAATGATGCCTTCCACGGGTAATTGCAGTGAAAGGAGCAGCACACTGCATGCATGACCTAGTATAACTGTCAGGAAGCCATTCTGGTGGTTCTGCTTCTATTATAGTTCTAAAAGTGTTGTAACTCAAGGATTCTTCATTGAGCAGTGGTGGAGCACTTGGCATTGGCATGTACACAGAGGAATGCAAGAACGTATCTCCGTTATCACTAGAACCCAAGAATGAGATGCTACTCTTAGTCTCTTCTGTTGGTTCAACATCAATATTTTTGCAACTACGAGCAATCATTGCAGCTATACCACCCAGCACATTCTTAAGGTTCACTGGATTCTGTGCCTTTGGTGGTGCAGAGCCATAATACTCATCAGGGCACTCGTACTCGTCAAGAAAATCATCTTCCTCACGTGATGCAAACTCCTTTTGCCCACTCCATTTTGGCTCAAATGAGTTGATGTTTCCAGCTGTTCCAAACGCACCTTCTATATGCTGAGGCAGTGACTTTGGATCAAATGAGCCAATTGCGTTTCCGACAGTTTCCATGACTTTAGATTGGATTTCATCCTTTAGGCTGTTCACCACTCCAGGTGCAGGCAACGGATGGTAACTCATAACCTCTCTAGGTGATGCCATGTTTATTATTGGTGACTAATGCATATCTTTCTGAACAAAAGAAAACCATAAATGAAAGCATGCTTAAAGTATGTACCGGATGTAGAAACATCTATAAAGAAAATGTGAGTAAAGTGATTAATGAAAAGGCACGCATATACACGAATGAGGACATTTCCACGATCCTGCAATTATAAGGCGGGAAGAGGAGGATTCTTCGCAGTTTGTATGGCTGCTCCGCACTCTCTAATCTTAACAATAGATGTATTTTAAATTTACTGAACTGACGAATGGCTAGGGTGCGCAGAAACAGTGAAACTATGCAGGGGGCAAAGCCTGTGCCGCGGTTGTCGTCTAAACTCATGAATCCACAATCTCAACAAAGACACGCAACGCAATTGGTGAACGCAGGTGTAGCTTCAATTGAACTGCTTCGGTATCGCACAACAGAAAAATCCCCAAAAAACATACAGGGAAAATTAAAATCTTCAATTATTCCACCACGCGAAGAAAAATCGAAGGTCCATTCCAACCCTTCCAACCCTAAGTTAGGGTTAATTATGAACAACAGAAGAAGAGGAACAAACCAGCCAATCCGTGCCCAGACGAGGCGAAGAGCCCCGCGCAAGGCGCAGGTCCGGGACCAGTAGATGGGGCGAGGGGGAGAAGCTGAGGAGGAGGAGGGGGAAGGCGACAACACGAAGACGCTCCGGCAGACGGGGGAGGGCAAACTAGTTGGAGTCAGTTGCAGGCGTGAATGAGAGGAGGAAGACAACACGGCGACGCGACGATGTAGCGGAGAAGGTAAAATACCTTGGTTTCTTGGTCCCCTAGTTTTTCTTACATGGGCCGGTGGCTTTCAAACATACAGCCTGGCCCACAAAGGCTACTCGGAAGACAAACTTTTGGTCAGGGTTGTGTGATACGGAATGTAAATTCCTAACACAAAAATTTGCTTCTAATTTTCTGCTAAAACGACTTTGTGGAAGCAACTAAAAAACTATGAAAGATTACAAATAAGGTTTCTTGTTTTAAGATAAGAAGGAATGTGGCATCCAGCTTTTAGTTATTTTGAAGATCATCTAATAGCATATTGCCCACTTTTCTTCGATTTGTTGAAGTATAAGCCGATTGTCCATATTTTCTAAGCTCGTGAGTAAAAATTAATATGACATCAAATACAGATGAGTTCGAATCTTAATAAAGATAATTTTTTGTAATTTATGTCCTTTGCTTAAAAATATCTTGCACCATGCGGGAGGCTAAATGGATTACCCATATTTTCCCGCTAGGTTAAACTCGTGGGTACAACCAATTGATATACATGAAAATACAAAGAGCTTTGTTATGGTGCTTATAGGTACCTTCTAATCTCAATCATTAGTATTAAAAAGTTAGTACCAGACCCACCAATTTTAGTATCGGTCCATAACTTAAAGTACCTTTTACTACGTAACTCTCTATTTTTAACCTTAGATCTGATTAATTGAACGGTTACTATTAAATTCAAGCATCAAAACAAATCTCAAATACAAATAAATATATATATCTGAAAATTACCAAAAGTTTATAAAATATTACTATGCTTATTATCTCTAATTTTTCTTTGTGTTCAGCTTATTTTTGTTCTCAAGGACTTAATATGTTCAGCAAAAATTTCTTTTATGTTGGCCTATCCTTTTTACAGCAAACTTTAGCACTATAACTTTTAGGGTGTGTTTGGAACCAAGAAAATTCAAAGAACTTAAAGGATTCCATTTCTAAGAAATTAATGTTTCATGTTTTGAATGGAGGAATGATGCTTTCCTTTCAAAGGAAAGGAATTCCTTTCTTTAAAAATTGGAGACATTTGTTTACGTGTAGCAAGTTGGATGCATGAGAAATGGCATAAGCACCTAACTAATGTCTTAAATATATTAAATTCGATGAGACAATACAAAGAGACATTACAATATTATAAAAAGAAAATGAATAGTTTAAAGGATAAAAATATCACTAATTTTATCTAAGTGTTAAATTAAGAGATTACAATGATTAATGAAGTTCGAATTTAAAAAGATAAGGTGAGGCCAGTATGTATATGAGAGCAATTTACTAACAGATGTCGTTCTAATTAAATAGTTCTAATATATAGCCACTAAATTAAGATATTGAATAACAATATAGCTACCAAATAATTTATTTAGTGTTAAATTAAGAGATTACAATGATTAATGAAGTTCGAATTTAAAAAGATAAGGTGAGGCCAGTATGTATATGAGAGCAATTTACTAACAGATGTCGTTCTAATTAAATAGTTCTAATATATAGCCACTAAATTAAGATATTGAATAACAATATAGCTACCAAATAATTTATTTAGTAGAAGTAATGTTTATCTCTTGTGCTTTTATTCCTATATTCTAAACACCATAAAGTTTTTCCATTTCTCTGTGTTGACGCGAAGATCGTGCCGTTAGACACGAGCACGCCCTTGTGCGAAATCCGCGCGACGAATCCGCAGAAACCGTAGCCGCCGGTTAGCTCGAATCCGTCGGAGTAAGACCAAGGATCGCCACTCCGGGAGGGACCCCGTCAGGAGCGACACGCCGTGGGTTGCCCTAGACGAGCTAGGGCGCCTCCTTGCGCAGCCGGTGCACGTAGAGGACAGAATTAGGGTTTAGAGAGGGGATTAGGGCAAAAGGGATAAAAGAAAAACTGAATTTGATAAAAGTAATGTTTCGATTGGAGTTGATTGTCCTCAATCGGCTGTGGACCCTTTACTTATATAAGGGGGGTGATAAGAACATGACACACATGCATACGACCATGATTGGGTCATGCATTAGTGAAAGAGGAGTCCAACAAGATTGTCCAAGTCATGAAGGAGGCCCAAGGCTAATCCAATTCGAGTCACCAAGGTGGAGGCCCAAAACAACACAAGTTCGAGCCCATCTCGGAATTCAGGAGCAGCTTACGATGTTTTGGTCGCCCCGGCCACATACGGAGTCCGTTTTGGACATTCTACATATGGATGGAAAGCTAAGAAGACACACTTTCCAATGGCAGCAGTTTCATGCCCAAATTCCATCTGAGTCAACGGGAATCTTTGAAACAAGTGGACGTACAGAATCTGCCAGGGCGCTGCGCCGCCGCCTTTTGGGCCGTTGGCCCATGTATCGTGTTGGAGCCCATAGGGGCGTGACCAGGGGGGTAGGCCACAACCTAAACCCTATATATTCAGTAGCCGCCGCCACATTAGGGTTGGGTTTTGTTTAATTGATAGCTTTAGCTACAGCCGTCATACGAAGTGTATTCAGAACCCCACCTTTGAGCGATATCAGATTGCTCGCTTTATCATAATTCTTGCTCGTTCTTCGATCGCGTGCAGGAATTGATCTTCGTGATCAGGCTGATCTTGTAATTCAGCAAGGTTAGTAACAATCGGGAGTTGGTTCAGCGATTGCATTGGCGCTTCGGGCTTGCTCGTCGTAGTCGGATCGTGAGGGTTACCTTCCACCAGATCGAAATTATCTCCACTCACCGAAAGATCGGGCACTCCAGTTCTATCAGGGGGGGTGGTCTTATTCCTTTCCAAGCCCAAAACGAACCGAATCGCGCTAGATCTGAAAATCCGA
Organism: Oropetium thomaeum; assembly: GCA_001182835.1. Classification (NCBI taxonomy): domain Eukaryota; kingdom Viridiplantae; phylum Streptophyta; class Magnoliopsida; order Poales; family Poaceae; genus Oropetium; species Oropetium thomaeum. Next base: position 1,958,379 of record LFJQ01000034.1, read on the forward strand.
GTCGGTATTGAGACCCACCGGACCCTCCGGTCAGTCACCGGAACCTCCGGCGTCGGACCTCCGGTCACATACCGGACCTTCCGGAGAACCCGTCTCTGTGGACTCTGGAAAAGACGCCAATTTTGGTCGTCAACACCCACCGGAACCTCCGGTCGGTCACCGAAACCTCCGGCGTCGGACCCTCCGATCACATACCGGACCTTCCGGAGAACCCGTCTCTGTGGACTCTGGAAAAGACGCCAATTTTGGTCGTCAACACCCACCGGAACCTCCGTTTCGGTGACCGGAACCTCCGACGTCGGACCTTCCGGTCGCATATCGGACCTTCCGGAGAACCCGTCTCTGCGGACTCTAGAAAAGATGCCAATTTTGGTCGTTAACACTCTGTTTTAGATTCTTATAGTTTTCATCATTGCTATATTTTCCTTATTCATGTGTTTTTAGTCTAAGGGCGATGGTTTTTTGAAATAACTCATCGGCCGTACCAATTCTACGTCCGATATTTATTATATCGGCTATGTATGACTCAAGCACTTTGCCATATGCTAGGATGATACTTTTTCAAGTATCTACCATTCAAAGCCCTAGGCAAACGCTCACCTTGCAAGGTCTCTACCATATATGCATTGCCAACGATTACTTTGACAATTTTGTATGGACCTTCCCAACTTGGAGACCACTTGCCGAACCTATTGTTTTTCAACCCGAGTGGTAAAATCGTTTTCCACACCAAGTCTCCTACTTGAAACGATTTCGCCTTTACCTTCTTGTTATAAGCTCTAGCAACTCTAGATTTGTCTCGTTCAATCTCCTTTAGAGCTTCCAATCGTTTATCGGTTACTTCATCAATATTGTCCATCATCAAGTTATGATAGTCAACAACCGATAAATCGTTTTGCATAGCCAATCTATAAGCACCCAAGTTAACCTCAACGGGTAGCATGGCCTCTTGTCCATAAACTAACTCAAAAGGAGTAACCGGTAGCTCCATGTCTAGATATCCTATGAGCCCATACAGCTTCCGACAAGACTTCATGCCATCTTCTAGGGTTATCTTCTATTTTCTTTTTTATCAACTTAATCAAGGTTTTGTTGCTGGATTCAGCTTGACCATTAGCTTGAGCATAATAAGGTGATGAATTAAGCAATCTAATCCCATAAGATTCGGTAAATTCCTTCACTTGACTAGACACAAAAGAAGTACCTTGATCCGTAGTTAAAGTTTGAGGAATACCGAATCTATGAATAATATGCTCAGTTATGAAATTGATTACCTCCGCATGCGTCATATTCTTGAGAGGTACCGCTTCGGTCCACTTTGTGAAATAATCCGTAGCCACCAACACGAAACGGTGTCCTTTTGAAGAAGAAGGGTGTATTTGACCAATGAAATCCAATCCCCATCCTCGAAATGGCCAAGGCTTGATAATGGGATGCATCATAGCTGCAGGCACCATCTGAATATCACCAAACTTTTGGCATTGTTCACAACCTTTGTAGTAACGAAAGCAATCAGCTATCATAGTTGGCCAATAAAAACCAGCCCTCCTCAAAAGCCACTTCATCTTGGGAGCCGATTGATGTGTACCACAAATACCCTCATGAACTTCCCCCATAGCTACTTTGGCCTGCTCTGCATCTAAACACTTAAGGAGCAAATCCTCACCGGTTCGACGATACAACTCATCATTAAGCAAAATGAACTTGAATGCCCAACGCCGAACTTTCCTATCAACTTTCTGACTTGGATCACGTAAATAAGCAATGATAGGTGCCCTCCAGTCATCTAGTTCGGTTGTATTTTGAATAGAATCAGAAATAACCAAAATCTCAAGCTTTCTAGGAAAAACGGAACCAGAAACCGGAATATCCTGTTTCCTCAGGACGGTATTTTTGACCACATCAAGCATCAGTTGTGAACTAACTGAAAAATTCTTTTTGCTAACATTATAACCAGACGCTTGCTGTGCCAAAGCATTAGCTCTAACATTATTTTGCCTAGGAACATGATGTATGGAGAAATCGTCAAAATAACCTATTATATCTAGGCATCTATCCAAATAAGCATTTAGTGATCCATCTAAACATTGAAAAATCCCCGTAACTTGCTGCACCACTAATAATGAATCACCAAAAACTTGAACATGCTTCACACTCATGGATTGTAGAATTTCTAAACCGAAAAGAAGAGCTTCATATTCGGTTTGATTATTAGTGCAAGGATATTCTAATCGGCTACAAATTTCAAATAAAGCACCATTAGGTGAAACAAAGACAACACCTATGCCATGACCTTCCCTACAAGCCGATCCATCAAAATACAATTTCCATGGTGTAATAGCAACATAAACAACCCCTGCACCATCATCTGTATCTATCCGATGCTCAACAATAAAATCTGCTACAACTTGACCTTTCATTGATTTTAGTGGTTCATAAGCAAGATCATATTCAATCAAAGCATATGCCCATTTACCTATTCTACCTCTCAAAATTGGCCTATGTAACATGTGTTTAATGACATCGGTTTGACAAGTCACAATGCAAGTACTAGATAAAAGATAATGCCTCAACTTGGTACAAGCATGATATAACGAAAAGCATAATTTTTCAATAAATGCGTACCTTGTCTCGGCATCAATTAGTCGCCGACTTACATATGTGATGATATGCTCCTTCCCGTCGGCTTCTTGAGTCAAAACAGCCCCAATTACTCCATCTTCCGCTGCAATATAAAGCCTAAAAGGGATCCCACTTCTAGGCGCCCTAACCACCGGCGGCGAAGACAAGTATTGTTTGATCTTCTCAAAAGCCTCTTGCTGTTTTGCCCCCCAAGCGAATTTGGTTTCATCTTTTAACCGAAGGATAGGAGTAAAAGCATTGATTTTACCCGACAAGTTAGAAATAAATCTCCTTAAGTAATTAATCTTGCCTAGGAATTTTTGCAAATCCTTCTTACATATAGGCGCTTGGACCTTTTGGATTGACTCTATTTTCTTAGGATCTATTTCTATGCCTTTCTCATGAATAATAAAACCTAAGAATTTACCAGCCGATACGCCAAAAGCACATTTGAGTGGGTTCATCTTCAAACCAAAACGACGCATCCTTTCAAAAGCCAAACGCAAATCGGCCAAATGAGGATCTAACCCAGCCGATTTGACAACTATATCATCAATATATACTTCTATAATTATACCAAGTAAATCATGAAAAATTAAGTTCATGGCTCTTTGATAGGTAGCACCAGCGTTCCTTAATCCAAAAGTCATAACAACCCATTCAAAAAGGCCAACAAAACCAGGACATCTAAAGGCCGTTTTGGCTACATCCTCTTCGGCCATAAAAATTTGGTTGTAACCCGCATTACCATCAAGAAAACTAATGACTCTATGTCCCGAAGCATCATTAATCAACATATCGGCCATAGGCATAGGATATTCATCTTTAGGAGTAGCTTTATTTAAATTTCTGAAGTCAATACATACCCTTATTTTGCCGGTTCCTTTCTTCTCCACCGGCACGATGTTGGATATCCACTCTGCATACCTGCAAGGTCTTATAAACTTGGCCTCAAGTAACCGATTGATTTCTTCTTTAAAACGGTCATTAATATTAGAATTAAACCGCCTCATCGGTTGTTTATAAGGTCTAAATCCATCTTTGATTGGAAGCCGATGCACTACAAGCTCACGGCTCAAACCAGGCATCTCGGGATAGGACCATGCAAAACAATCAGAATACTCCTTCAATAGCTCGATTATTTTAGCCTTATAATCGGCTGTCAAATTCTTGTTTATATATGTCGGCCTTGAAATTGTGCCATCCCCAATATCAACTTCTTCCAAAGGATCAGCCGACGTAAAACCTTGACCTAATTTGTCTAAATCTCTATCTTCTTCTATCATCTCACAAGTATCGTTCATATTCGAACGATATTGCTCTACTCTATCTTGCAACCATTTTACATTGGAATCCATCTAAATTACAATGTGGTTGAACCGATTTTCAATCGGTTTTGCTATGATGGGAACAAAGCCATCTTTAGACACACTAAGGAAGTCATAATCCGAGAGATCTGTGACCGACAAACATTTAACCGTATCTAATGGTAAAGCAAGCGGATCCGCTAAAGCAATACAAGCCGGTGTTTCTCCATGAACCATCTCTACACTATCACCGACCCACTGTATCAAGAATTGGTGCAAGGAGGAAGGGACACATCTATTTGCATGAATCCAATCACGTCCCAAAATAACATTGTAGTTACCTTGCACATCCGCGACGAAGAAGGCTGTGGCAATCGTCTTGCTTCCAATAGTGAGCTCCATGGAAGCGACTCCCTTGGCACTGATGGGCTTGCCTCCCTCTACACCGGTTACCGTCATGTTGGTCTTGATTAGCTCATCATCACTCTTGCCAAGCTTCTTGTATAAGGAGTATGGCATCAAATTGACCGCGGCACCGCTATCAACAAGCATACGTGACACCGGTGAACCATTGAGATGACCCCTCACGTATAAAGGCTTGATATGGTTCTCCGATTCTCTGGGCTTCTCAAATGTAGCTTTCTCTGGTCCGAAGTCGAATTGAGCTACCTCTTCCTCATCTTCACCAATAAGAGAGTAATCATTAGTAGATAAATAAACAACATTAATATCCATACTCTTCCGTGGTGGCGAATCTTCATAGTCCAACAAGTCGTCATATTCATCTTCTGGAGGCGACCCTTGGACCGTTGAGGAAAGTGCGGAAGGAGGAGTGGCGACCGCGCAGGAATCGTTTACCGGAGGGTCCGGTACCTGACCGGAACTTCCGGCCACCGGAGGTTCCGGTACCTCACCGGAATGTCCGGTTACGACGTTCTGTGGCGTTTCGGCGGGCACCCTTGGCACGAGCGGTTCACGTCCAGATTTTTCCTTCTCCTTCCCTTGCTGCTTCTGAGCTGGCCTTGGCTTGATTTTCTCAAATATCTCATCTCTTCATTTTTCAAGCTCCTTAACCTTAGCCTCCCGTTGGCGCAACCGTTGCAAGTTCCTCTTTTGAGTATGAGTCAACCCGGGAGGACACCATCTCGGTTTGTAAGTTGGCGGTACAGCTTTACTACCACTAGCCTCATGATCGTTGGCTCTAGGAGGTACCTGCATAGTGGTATTTGAAATTTTTGACGTTGTCGACCCACCGATGACAATTGGTCCATCAAATTTATCTTCAATGGTGACACTTGCTGACCCAATCCGAATCACCTTATCGGATGTTGTCCTATGTGTATCATTCTTCATTACAATTCCCCGATCAGCTTGAACCTCGCTCTTACGACGCCATTCTTGTTTGGGAGGAGATTGTGCTCTTCCCGGGAGCATTGAAACTTCCGGCTTGAGATTCCGGAATTCTGACCGATAATGGCTTGATCGGTCATGTCCATCGTGTGTGAGCCTACCAAACACCGATTCTCGTGGTGGGATCCACCCTGGATGAAACGGTGAAAATTGCATTGGAGGAGGAGGTAACACCCATATGCCTTGGTATGGATCCCACATCGGAGGCGGAGGATAAAACATCGGCGGTCCCCAAGGCATTGGCATGTTGGGCGTCATCGAAGCTTGCATATGAGGACCATCATCATGCCTAACAACCCTCCGTGGTGGAGAATCATACCTTGCTTGTCGCGGAGGTGACCTTGGTCTTTTTCTTGACCGATTCGTCAAATCGGTCGCTTTTTTGGTGTACTTCTCTAGAAGCTTGTCGAATGTGACCGCCGGTCTTGCTTTGACTTGAGTCTTCCCTTTGTTCACCTTCCACTGCTCCTCGGGACTCTTGGGCTTGATAAACTTTTGCTTATGAGCCGAAGTAGCACCCTCAGCCTGAAGACTGACCAGACCATCCGGTCTATGACCGGAACTTCCGGTGTCGGACCCTCCGGTCCCTGACCGGACACTCCGGTGTTCCTGTTCTGTGGACTCGTGGATTGTGGACTCTTGAGGGGCAGGTTTGACCGACGATGATGCTTTTGCTTGCCCCCCGTGCTCGGATGTTTGAACGGTGATCTCAATAATTTCTTTGCCATCCGTAAGCTTCCTAATTGACACGGCCCTTGTTGGAATTTTTCTCTCTCTGTACTTGGGCCTCTCTTCTCCAACAAGCACCTTTTTACCCTTCGTTGCATCGGCTTGCTCCGACCGAATCAACACGGTAGCGTTGGTGAAATCGATGGTGTTCACCGGGAAGGGATGCTTGTCGATTTGCATCTCTTTAAGACTCAATTGACCTTCATTAATAGCCGATTGTACCTGTCGACGAAACACATTGCAATCATTAGTAGCGTGAGAATATGAATTATGCCATTTGCAATATGCTCTCCGCTTGAGCTCTTCAAGCGGTGGTAAAGTGTGAGACATTTTAATGTAGCCACCCCTATGTAATTCATCAAAGATCCTATCACACTTAGCTACATCAAAAGTAAATCTCATCTCTTCTTGCCGGTTTTTATGGACCGGTTTAAGAGACTCACAAGCATAGGATTTAGCCTTAGATGGCCATGCGAACTCAGCAGCAAGCACATCATTTGATTCATCGGATGAGCTATCTGAATCATATTCAACGACATGCACATTGTGACGATGGGTTCTATGGCTATCTTTTGCTTCTTTACTCCGGTTTTCTATAACCGAAGCCATTTGCTGTAGTTGGGCAAGCGTAAAAATATTCTGATTTTCTAGCTTTTCCCTAATGTATGTTCGTAAGCCATTAAAAGCTAAATCCACCATTCTTTTTCAGAAAGTGTCAAATTAAAACATCGGTTTTTGGTGTCTCTAAATCTTCTAAAGAAATCATGCACCAATTCATCACGACCATGTTTAACCGACGCTAAATTTGACAATTTGAGTTCATTTTCCCCATTATAAAAATGATCATGAAATTTACGTTCTAGTTGATCCCATGAGGAAATAGAATTAGGGGACAATGAAGAAAACCATGAAAAAGCAGTTCCGGTTAAAGATAACGAAAACAATCTAACCTTTAAAGCGTCTACGGAACTAGCTTCCCCTAATTGTGTTATGTATTGGCTAACATGTTCCCAAGTGGTCTTATTGTCCTCGCCATTGAATTTAACGAACTCGGGAACACGCCACCCCTGAGGGTATGCAACCGTATCAAAGTGAGCGTGATACGGTTTTTGGTACACACGGTTTCTAGATTTCAAATCTATACCGAGTGCCTCCCTAAGCTTTTGATCAACTTCTTCCCTAACCGCGTTAACATAATCTTGATAGGTCGGTTGGGGCGCATTGTGTTGCAGCGGTTGGGGTGCATTGTGTTGCGGCGGTTGGGATGCATTGTGTTGCGGCGGTTGGGGTGCGGTTTGATTTTGTTGTCGGTAGTAGTAATCAAAAACAGCGTCACTTACCGGCCCATATGGTGCGGCATTGCCGGTAGGTGGATATGGAGGCACATAATGAGTAACCGACCTGAATGGTGGTGTAAAATCCGTGAGCTCATTGGTTCGGTTATTACAAACTGAACCAGGCATGCTAGCGATGGGGTTGGGTGTGGCATCATGTACAACCATGGCACTAGTAGCATAATCAGTGTGCAATTGCTTGGTTTTAGCCATTGGTGTTTGTCCAGAAAAATAATTTAATGGCATACCATATTGAGGGTGTTTTTCATGTGAATTAGACGGAGCCGTTTGATCAACCACATTATGAGTAGGGGGTGTAGCAGGTTTAGCATATGAAGGTGATGCAAATCCTTGATTATGCGCAGCAAACTTAGCATCTATTGATCTATGTAAGTCAATTTTCATATCGCTAAACATTTTAGATAATAGATCTACGGAAACCGAGGGCGTGGTAGAAGTATTACTCACATTGGTTTTTACCTCGGTCGTGTCGTCGATCGAAGGCGGAGCAAATGGTTTGACCGACACGAGCTTGCCTTGTCGATCCTTCTTGTAGCACGCCAAGAGTTCTTGGAGATCCTTCTCCTCTTGGGCCTTCCTCTTCGCCTCGAGCGCCTTCTTGCGCTCCTCGAAAACTTGACGAACGTCGTCGGGAAGCTCCTCGTACGACGGCATGATGATGTTCTTGTTGCTTACGTCGGGGTTCATGATAGGTGGGGTAGATTAATCCGGTTGTGGAATAACCGAAGCCTCTTCCCCAGCGGAGTCGCCAAAAAGTGTGTTGACGCGAAGATCGTGCCGTTAGACACGAGCACGCCCTTGTGCGAAATCCGCGCGACGAATCCACAGAAACCGTAGCCGCCGGTTAGCTCGAATCCGTCGGAGTAAGACCAAGGATCGCCACTCCGGGAGGGACCCCGTCAGGAGCGACACGCCGTGGGTTGCCCTAGACGAGCTAGGGCGCCTCCTTGCGAAGCCGGTGCACGTAGAGGACAGAATTAGGGTTTAGAGAGGGGATTAGGGCAAAAGGGATAAAAGAAAAACTGAATTTGATAAAAGTAATGTTTCGATTGGAGTTGATTGTCCTCAATCGGCCGTGGACCCTTTACTTATATAAGGGGGGGTGGTCTTATTCCTTTCCAAGCCCAAAACGAACCGAATCGCGCTAGATCTGAAAATCCGAGTCGGTATCGAGACCCACCGGACCCTCCGGTCAGTCACCGGAACCTCCGGCGTCGGACCTCCGGTCACATACCGGACCTTCCGGAGAACCCGTCTCTGTGGACTCTAGAAAAGACGCCAATTTTGGTCGTCAACACCCACCGGAACCTCCGGTCGGTCACCGGAACCTCCGGCGTCGGACCCTCCGGTCACATACCGGACCTTCCGGAGAACCCGTCTCTGTGGACTCTGGAAAAGACGCCAATTTTGATCGTCAACACCCACCGGAACCTCCGTTCGGTGACCGGAACCTCCGACGTCGGACCTTCCGGTAGCATACCGAACCTTCCGGAGAACCCGTCTCTGCGGACTCTAGAAAAGATGCCAATTTTGGTCGTCAACACTCTGTTTTAGATTCTTATAGTTTTCATCATTGCTATATTTTCCTTATTCATGTGTTTTTAGTTCCTTCATCATTCCAGATAGATCCTTAGCATGGTATGAAACCTTCACATACAAGAATGTTGAGATGTTTTCTACCTAGCACTAATTTGTAATTTTTACGGTGAAGTTAATGGTCTTTTTTTTTAATCGTTAACTTTCTATGCTTTAATTATTACAGCTCAACCTTTTAGACTACAAATCCTATGTACAGATTAATTCTAATCTCTACTTTTTATTAGAAAAAAGTCTAATTTATTATTTTGAACTATAGCTAAAATCTAGATACCTCCCTAAATATTTTTTTTTGTTTTACTTTACCCCCAAAGTTATATCATTTGGTTTAACTTATCCTCTAATATAATTTATTTTTTTTATTTCTCCATGCATAAGTGAAATTACAATTTAAAATTTTAGGTGATGACGGTTCACATTATAACACATGTAACAAAAATAACGCACAAATTGTTTTTCATCATTTTGATAATTGTAAAATAATCATGATGGTACAAAATTATATGAAAAATAATATTAAAAATTTTTAACTTTATTTCTAAATATACATTATGATTTCCCCTATATAATATAAAATTTCAAATTCAAATTCAAATGGTGTATGGAGAAATAAAAAAAAACAAACTTTACTAGGTGGTAAACTAAATCAAAGGACTTACGTTTGAGGGTAAAGTAAACAAAAAATTAGTTTAGAGGATTATCCAGACTTTAGTTATACTCGAGGGGAGTAAATTGAAATTTTTTTATTTTTTTATTTGCATACAAACAAGTCACATGGCCTTACAATAGTATAACTTTTCTACAATTTCTTATTCACCTTTTTGTCTCCATTTTTATTATACAGATCTTATGGTCTGATAAAGTAATTTTACTTTCCAGGTTTTAGGCATGCACACATCATCATGTTCGTGGGTAACTTTGTGTGGTATCAACTATTCATAATCCAAATCTTATTATCCTAAATTTCTACAGCAACGAAGGAAATTCACCAAGTTTGTTGTTGTTGTGAAAATGGTCATCGTCATTTGTGCTTTTCCCTTGTAAATAACCATATCGAGGTAATGCACCCCAAAAGTATTTTTTTTAAAAAAAAGTCCACTTTACTTTCCTATAGTTTCATCAACGTTTAGAAAACCCTCTCATACTATTATCTGGTTCGTTTTTCACCTAAAACCTTGTTTAGCTACACCGTAATCTATATGGATTGAAGGATATTAAGGTGGTTTGTGGTGGAAAATAAACTAATTTCTCCCTCGGTCCGCTTCAATCTCTCTCAATTCATATGGATTGCGCTGCAGTCAAACAAGATCTAAAATTAGTTAATCTCATCCATTTAACCCCTAAACCGATTCATTATCCCACTGTGCTGACGATGGAGGGGATTTAGACCGGCATTAGACAGGTGATGCGACGTGACACGTTGACCTGGTGACATGGCGAAGAGGTATGCAGGGCACTTATCTCCTCCATACCAGAGACAGCCCCACGCGTCCTTGTACCACTGAGCGTGGAGGTGGCGTCAGCCTCGGCCATGGCCGTGCAGTCCGGCTCATCGGACCAATTGACCATGCATGAGGAGCATCTTGTGCAGCGACCGGCCGTCACAATCCCCGTCTTGTAGCTGCAAATCAAAGCAAGAAATGAAACTGCAGACCACAAGCGTGACTCCCTGCAGGAAATCAAAGCAGGGACACAGGAAGTCCGTGCATATCTGCTCGTCCATGCAGGCCATCAACGCCCGCATCGTGTCCCTCGAGCGCGATTTCGCGGTCCTCTCCGCACCCGCCTGCGCCGTTCCGAGAGCAACAAGCGTACAGAACCACGTCGCGACACCGGCCGGTGCCGCGATCAACCGCACGTACGCCATGTCCACCAGCTTCTGCATCCCGTGCAGCCGGCTCTAGGACGGCGAGGGACCTCACCGCTGCCGCCACCCAGGGGCGCACCACCAGAAACCAACGTGAGCCGGGGCTTCAAGTCGTGTCTGGTGTAGGGGACTGGGGACACGTCGGGGACCATGTCGCCAGGCCAATCCCGGCCTAGTCCTCCTCCACGTCAGCATGGTGAGATAAATGGCCGGATTCAGGCAGTTCTGTGGATGGATTTAGGTAATTTTGGGTGGGAACTGAACCAAATGATGGTAAGGTGTTTCTGGACTTCAGTAAAAATTCAAGGGAGTAAAGTGAAATTTTTTTCCCACCAAAAAAGAAAAAGAAAAAAGAAAAACAACTACAACACAATGAAAGGCGAGGTGCAAGGCTGTCCAAAGCTTGGCCATCCGCACAGCACTGTCCCTTTCACCGTGATTTACTGCTAGCCATTGCATTCACCACCTCCCTCCACAAAACAAAAGGTCTCCGTTTCACCTCCACGTCCCACTATCCGTGCGCGGTTGTCTTGACTCCAAAGAAGACCTGTCTGCCTGCTCCATCATCCCCAGGTAACAACCTACGGCACTGAGCCATATGTCTCGTGTTCTTCGCTAGCTCTTTATCGCCGTCACCTCAGCATTCTTATCGTACTCCATTGTTTTTTTTTTTTTCATTCTTGTTGTCGCAGTCTGGATCTGGACTTGATCCTTCAAGACTTGATCGTATACATATGCTTCAAGATCTTAGTGATTTCCAATCCCCTGCTTCTTTTCACCTCCATCATTTTTTGTCAGCATTTCATTTCCTTTCTTCTTCCAACTAATGACGGTAGTACGTAGCAACGAGTTTCTTTTGTACACGTAGGACATTGTGTGTAGGTGATCTATTAGTTATATAGCTATAGTGTGCTGCAGAGGAATACAAATGATAAGGGAAACACGATTAAAAAAAAGGGTTCTCAATTCTCATATAGAGCAACCAATAAACGTTTTGATGTCAATTTAACGCAGATTTCATGGCCTAATTAAACGTCCTGGCCTAGATCAGCAACTGGATTGCTGTAACTAGTGACACCGCTATCAAAAGGTATGAGGAAAATAGTTTTGCAAAATGTGGATTCTGGTCATTAAAATTGGCTAAATGTTGATTCGCTAAAAACTTTCTGATAGACAATTCTCATGCAAGTTTCAGTAAGTGATGACATATTGTTTCTCTATGCGGTCCATATCTGCTTTTGAGTACCATTTACATGTTCCCATTTTATATTTGAAGTGTGCGAATTTAAATGTATTCTCTGTACTTTTGAAATCCGAATATTAGTTAATTCCAATTTATATTTTAGGATGTCATCGTCACATAGTCCAACAGTGAAAGAACGGAAGACAGACAACGACCACGAGGGCCAAGATGACGGCGAGAAAGGAGGTTTCTTCGACACTACTTGCTATCAACATTCCTAAGGGGATGATCAGGGCAATAAATAAAATAAGAAGAGGATTTTTGTGGAAGGGCAGGAAAGAAGCAAATGGAGGATGTTGTTTGGTGGCTTGGGAGAAGGTCCAGCGGCCTCTTGATCTGGGGAGACTTGGCATCGTGAATCTGGAAATTATGGGTTGGGCACTGCAAATGAAATGGCTTTGGCTTCAAAAAACAGCTGCTAATTGGTCATGGCAGGGGATGTCCACCCCGGTCTCTCATAATGCTCGAGCTATGTTTGCCATCTCGGTGGTGTCTTATGTTGGTAATGGCAGGAATACTTTATTTTGGTCGGATAGATGGTTACATGGGCGCACTCTGCTTGATCTGGCACCACAAGTGGTGGCTGCAGTTCCTAAACTACTTATTAATTCAAGGACAGTTGAACAGGCCCTTGATAATCTTACTTGGGTCAGGGATATCAGAGGAGGTGTATCAGCTCATGGGATCACTGAATACTTACATCTTTGGGATGTGCTCAGTAATTATTCACTCACTGAACAAGAGGATCAGCACTGTTGGAGACATGGAAATTCTGGCCTCTTCTCATCCAAGTCAGCATACAGGCTTTTCTTTCATGGATCGATCACCTTCGAACCTTGGCACCAACTATGGAAATCCTAGGCTCCTCCTAAATGTAAGTTTTTTCTGTGGCTGGCCATAAAAAATAAGTGCTGGACGGCTGATCAGCTTGCAAAGCGTGGACTACCTCATCCATCTCAATGTGTATTGTGTGATCAAGCTGACGAGACAGTGCAACACATTTTGGTTGGGTGTGTGTTTGCTAGAGATTTTTGGTATCTTCTGCTAGCTGGTTTCAATTTGCAGCGGTTAGCCCCGAACAACAATGATGACATTTTGGTACAATAGTGGACTCGAGCACTTAAGCGAGTGGCTAAGGCAAATCAAAAAGGCTTTAACTCTCTAGTCATTCTTGGAGCCTGGTCCTTGTGGAAGCATAGAAATGCGGGTGTTTTTGAAGGATTGCCTCCTTTGGTTCAAACAGCTATGAATGCCTTGAAGCTAGAGGGACAACTCTGGTCCTTTGCTGGGGCTCGGGGGCTACAGGAGTTAGGTCTCGGCCGGCTTTTAGGTCCGTCCTAAGCTGAGGTTATTGATCGTTTTTCTCTGTGGGTTTAGTTTAGTCCTCTTGTAAGTCTTAATCGCCTCTTGCTTTGGTCCAAGCTTGAGGCGGATTGTACGGACCTTTTTCTCTCCCTTTAATACAAAGATACGCAGCTCTCCTACGTGTTCGATAAAAAAGATTAAGGATTTTATTCAGGATGTTGGTAAAAAGATCGAAGAAACGATAGGCTTTGGAAAGCCTGCAGCGGACGTTACTGGAATCCACATTCCCCATGTCAGCCTCGAGAAGATAGAGCTTGTTGTTGATGTTTTGATTTCAAACCCAAATCCTGTCCCCATCCCCGTTGTTGATATCGAATACTTAATCGAAAGTGAAGAAAGAAAGCTCGTCTCTGGAACAATACCAGATGCTGGAACAATACATGCTCATGGTTCAGAGACTATCAAAATTCCTGTTTCACTCATTTATGATGACATCAGGACCACGTACAAGGATATCAAGCCTGGGAGTATCATTCCTTACAGAGTCAGGGTTGTTCTTCACATAGACATCCCTGTCATTGGGAGGATTTCCATACCGTTAGAGAAAAATGGTGAGATTCCAGTGCCTTACAGGCCAGATGTCGATGTCGGTAAGATCAAGTTCGAGCAATTCTCTTTTGAGGAATCCACTGCGATTCTCCATTTGAATCTGGACAACAAGAATGTTTTGACTTGGGACTGAATGCAATGGATTACGAATTGTGGCTCTCTAACGTTAGCATTGCTTCCGCTGAGCTCAAGGAATCTGCAAATCTTAAGAAGCAGGAAATAACAACATTGAACTTACCCATCAGCTTCAGGCCCAAGGATTTTGGTTCAGCTATGTGGGATATGGTTAGGGGTAGGGGCACTGGTTATACCATAAAGGGACATATTGATGTAAACACTCCGTTTGGACACATGAAAATACCAATAAGCAAAGAGGGTGGAACAACTCGCCTGAAGAAGGGAGATGACGACGACGACGAGGTATGTTAAGCTTTTAGCGTCACTTTTTATCATTCCTCTTGTTAAAAGTTATATATATGATACGTATCATATATTTTATTATGATTTATTTAATCTATCACTAAAGGCATTTTAAATATCCATATATACTCTATAGACATAGGACACGTGTAAAGTTAATTTTAATAAAATGATTGGTAAAAGATAATGCCAAAGTTAACAATGTCAAATATTCGAGAGTATTACTAGTTATTGTACTAAAGACCGTCTAAACAAATTATTATACTTAAGAAATAGCTGCAGCACTATGTGAAACAAAGATTAAATACTTAGTAATGAATGCTCATGAGTCATGAAATTTATATTTTCATGTTTTGCCTTCGTATCATACTACATTTCTACACTACATACACTAAGGGTACAGTCTGTTTTTTGAACACTTCACTCTTTGCCCTGGACTAAGTCTTGAATGAATTCTTGCAGGATTAGAGAACAAGCACAGAAGAATCTCATGCCTCTAAAGGATATACACGACTTAATAATCACGAATGTAAACAACAAGCACTCGGGAGAAAAAAGATTCACGACTTAAAGCCGCCGAGGGTGGTGCGGTTTTCCGAAGATTGACACTCGAGTGTAATCTAGATTACCTATCACAGGTTTATAGCACTACCTAGAGATCTCCACAGTTCTAGCCGTGAGATCTTTTGTTTTTTTTTTCTATTTTCAGTTAGTGCTATTTGTGTTCATTTTGATCATACAAGCCTTATATTTGTGGTGGAGTTATTTAGTATTATAGCAACATACGTATTGTTTGTTTTAGCTTATTTTACATAAGTTATTGTGACCGTATACTTTCAAGATATACATTGGGCGAGTATTGAAACGTTCAGCGATTATTATAAGAAAACATTTCTGTATGCATATCCAACTGGAACGGTTTGAAAATTGTCTCCATATTAAATAGACCCTCCCTCTGCTAACCGCCCCTCCATATTAAAATGGTCAGTCATATACATGGTCTAAATTCTACATTAAGGGCTTTGTTAGGAAACTTCGCCAAAAATAGATAGACTTGCCACACACTCTTGATAACAATAAATTTGATTCAATGGTACAGATGGGAAATGAGTTTTAATTAGCAGCAGCAAATAAGGGATAAGAGGTTTGACCAATAAGATATACTAATAAAGATTTTCCCAGAAAGTAAAATGGCAAAGTGCTTTTAATAGACCCCTCAAATATCTGATGGCCCTAGTTATTTATAGGTTGAGTCAACTGGTCTTACATGTCAAAGACTTCGAAATTCCGTTAAAAGATCAAGCGAAATTCAGATATATCTTGATACGATCATGAGACTTGACAAATCAAGATTCTTCTATTCTATGTATCTAGAATATAGAAAGATATAATGCAATAAAAACAAATTAAAATTAAAATATATATCATTATGATAATGGAACCAAATACACTGTATTTGCAGAAAAGAGTCTTCATTTATTGGTAAACAATCAATATACTTTTAATAATGTCGAATCAGGACCCATTAAGACAGAAATAAAGCATTGGGTCAAACACTTCTTTGGTGTTAAGGTAATAGCTGTGAATAGCCATTGATACTAGAAAGGGTAGAAGAATGAGACCTATTCTAGGACATACAATGCATTACAGACGTATGATTATTACCCTTCAACCGGGTTATTCTATTCCAGTTCTAGATCGAGAAATTAAAATTAAAGGGCATTCTGAAAGAGGTATTTCTTTCATTTTCACAATGGCTTTCTTTCGAATCCAATTCAAGTGCAATTAGAAAGATAGATAGGCCATATAAATGTAAAAAGAAAAATCAAATTATCCATTCCATTCATTTTTTATAGATATAGAATAGTTTTATAAAATACTTTAGTTAGTATTATTTATCTATAAAAAATCTTTGCAATATGACCTTCTATGATAGCCCAAATAAAAATCAGCCAAACCTTTTTGTAAATAAGTCTGTCTGATTTGTAGAATTTTTGTGAATAAGTCTGCCGATTTGTAGAATAAGGTCCTCTAAATTTTTATTTTTTTTTAAGAATCCACAGTTGCAATACCTGTTACCTGTGTTTTGGATAAAATCATTTATTTATAAATCTACTGGCCCTAAAAGCCTATAGAAAACTGGGTCATTTTACTTCTCCATGACATCGTGTTTAGTTTCTTCAGTCCCAGGTTCTATATATATATATATATATATATATATATGTGCACAATAAAAGGCAATTTCACCACTTTTGGGTTGGCTAACCCAGGAACCCTAACCCAAGGCATTGCTGCTGTTTAAGCTTTACTGAAATCTGCCCTGATTTCAGTCAACTAAAGAATAGTAAATCCATTTTTAAGTGAGGTTCAAATGTTTTTATAAAGGAGGACGAGGAGCGAGTGCGAGTTAGTAAAAAGATGACCATGAGATTGCTAAAAATAAAATGATAATTAGATGGTCTTTTATTCAGTGACGTGGGTGAAATAATTAAGAAAAGCAACTAGCTAGGTGGCACTAGCTGGTAATTATCATTTTACATCCCGAGCATACGTTTTGTATACCTACTGTACGTAACACACGATCAATTAAAAAACGTTGGACAGACTATATTTCAAAACTAGAAGAAATACAGTTTTCGAATGCACAATTTAACGTATATAGAGATAATAGATCTTTTAACTATCGGAGGGTGCATAATATTCTCGATTTAGGCGTGCATGTAGGATGCAAACATATGTAAGTAATTTTTCATATTTGGTGGGCAACACACCATTATATATGAAGCCTCTTCCGGTAGCACCAAAATTTTATTGTGTCATGTTCTCGCTCGCTTCTCAAATTATTATTATTAAGATAGAAATTAAATAAGTTTTTTCTTATAATGACAACAATTGAGACCGGATGCAGAACATACGTGGGTCTACTCTCTACCCTCCGCTGTTCGGACCCGCACGACATGCCCGTGTTTGTCGACAAGAACGCATGGCGTGGCCATGGTGACCAGGTGAAGCGCTCGCGGTAGTTGCACTGTGTGGCCTCACATAATAGATTCCCTTTTCCACTCACAGGCCCTTACAATCTGCGAGCGCGCGGACCCTCTCCGGCTGGTGATCCACACTTTCCTCTCGCTCACATCCCGTCCGGCACCCTCTCCCTCGCTCTCGCAACAGGAGAGAACGGAACGCCATGGACGTGGAGTATGACGTGATCGTGCTTGGGACGGGGCTCAAGGAGTGCATCCTCAGCGGCCTTCTCTCCGTCGACCGCCTCAAGGTACTGCCTTGCCTGCCCTCTTGTTCTGCTCCGGCGAGTCCTCTGCCTCGCTGCCGTGACTTTAGAATTAACCGCGCCCTCCTGGATCGATCCTTGCGATCGAGGGCATTATGTCGACGGTCCCCGTGAGTTTTATTGCATTATACGATCTCTGCTTCCATGTGGGCGCCTGCTCCACCCTTTCACCGAAAGGAAATTATTGTCTTTGATTCGATGGAGGGAGACATTGCTCGGGGGGCGGGTCACGCTTTCTCCCTATTGACCTGTTATGCATTCTGTGCGCACCTGGATCCTGGATTGGGAGGTTTCCGTCCATGGATATGCACGGTGCAAGACGATCTGGGTTGTGTTTGTTCTCTGTCTCTCTGGACAATCTCAAAGCTGTTTTCCCCATCATTCTCAGTTTCTTGGATCTGCCTTTCTTTTGGGTTAATATGTGCGCTGATCATGTATGTATGTAATAGACTTGCCACATAGCATTTTTGTATACGGTATCAAAAGTTTTGGATTGAAGCTATCGGATGAGTGTTGCCTGAACTTTTAATTTTATTTGTTGGTCATCAGGTGCTGCACATGGACAGGACCGACTATTACGGTGGGGACTGCACATCGCTTACTCTCAATCAGGTGACTAGTCCATAGTTTCTTTCACTATAATTGCACTACAAATTTGTCCCTTTTTTTTTTCTGTTTAGAGAACCGGGTCTAAAACTCGAACGGTAGGGAATGATCACCGTCTATGAGAGTCGCTAAAGCACAGTAAAGAATCTGCTTGATGAAAAACTTTGCTTTAGTGGTCCTGTCCCTTTTCTGATGTTCGATCTTACATATCCATGTTCAACGATCCAGATTAACAATGTTTCAGACTTTTAGTGTAGTACATTTGTTGATTATCCTGTCTTGGATTCCAGATACACAAGGTTCCTTCTACTGATATGGAAGCCCTTAAATCTCCACTGATGGGATTGTTTGAGAAGCGACGAGCAGGCAAATTCTTCCTTTATGTCCAAGATTACAAGGAAAATGACCCTAGCACTCATAAGGGTTTTGACCTAACGAGAATAACCTCTAAGGAACTTATCTCGTGAGTACCCTTTTCACTTGTTTGCCTTTACAGACATTGAAAATATGTTTTTTCTGTTCTTGGTGCTGGATCTCTAGGGCAGATGTCTCAATTACTACTATTCTGCAGACGATGGATTTATGTGGTGTCTTGGACACATAACATCGTTTTATGTTTGCCAACAGAAATTGCACATATGTAATAGGATAACAATAAGATATTTGCTCAGTTATTGTGTTAACTAGTTGCTCATTAACAACAACCAACAACAATAACCACTTCGTTTTATATTTGCCAACAGAATTGCGCATATATATAATAGGATAACAATAAGATATTTGTTCAGTTATGTGTTAACTAGTTGCTCATCAACCAAAAACAATAACCAAGTTGCTCATCAAGTCTCAAAAATTAAATTAGTATACTCTGATCAGTAGAGCTTGATGTGATTCTGCTTTTCCAGACCAACACCTATAAATAGGCCACATGCATTGATGCATCCATAAATTGAATGTCAGTGCTCATGTTTAATTGCCGCCTACACTCCACTGAGAGTAAGCAGTCCCCTCTTCAGTCTGACCTCCATAGTACAATTCGTCATCAGTTCATTACAACATAATCCCTGCACAGAACAGGCAATCTGAACTAAGGAAATTGAATTAAAAGCAGTTGATTGATAGGAGGGTGTTCTCGTGTTCTGTCCTTTCAAGCTTTTTTTTGCACCTCACCACCTATCATCTGAATTCAATTCAGAAAATGTGTTTGATGTTTAGTTTTTGATGCTCCTCTATTTGCTTCATCAGAAAATTTGGCTTGGATAGTAATACAATAGACTTCATTGGACATGCAGTGGCTCTTCATAAAGATGATAGCTACCTTGCAGAACCTGCGATTGACATCGTAAAGCGAATGAAGGCAAGTCTTTCTATTGGACAACTGTATAAATATTAATTTTTCAAATATTTGGCGTTGAATTTTCTAATTACAGGATTTCGCATTACGCAAGCATTGGTAAGAACCTTTGTTTTATAGTGCGTACATTGGTCATTTGTGCACTGTCCAGACTAAGCTCAGTAGAAGATCTTTTGACAGCAAAGTTCAGAGTAAAAGGGTTTAGATCTGCAACAGTCTTTACTCCTAAGAATGGTTGGGTAGCCTAGATGTCTAACAAGAGCCGCATGAAACAAATATGTGCTAATTACTGAAACAATATCATATACTTCTGTCTGTATATATTCTTACCTTGTACTTATTTGATTACTGCAGCTTTATGCAGAATCTGTAGCTCGGTTTCAAGGTGGATCACCATATATTTATCCCTTGTATGGCCTAGGAGAGCTACCACAGGTCGACTAGTAGCTCATTCATCTCATTCCATTTTCACACTAGCATAAATATGTGATATGCTAATTTCTTTTACCTCACGTAGGGTTTCGCAAGACTGAGTGCTGTCTACGGAGGAACATATATGCTCAATAAACCAGAATGCAAGGTACAAATATGTTATGTAAATACAACACTTCTTCAATTGTTTGCTTCATATTGTAAGAATTGAAGTGATGGATCATCGATGCTTCGCATCTGTCAGAAGAATGAATTCTAAGATGCATTGTGTCAAAAACAAAATATATTTTCTTGACTTATCCAAAGAGTAATTTCTGCTTTATAGTAGCTAGTAATAAGAAGCAGTAAGAGAGCAATATAGAAATTTCTCAACGTAACATCTCAAAATTAATTGAATGAGCACTCATGTGCCATAATGGTGCGAAGGAGAGCCTTGAAACATCCCATAACTTGAAAAAATGCACCACAATTGATTTTCCACTTGTAACTTGATATGTCATGGATGTAACTGCTTTTAGGTTGAATTTGACAATGAGGGGAAAGTATGTGGTGTGATGTCCGAAGGGGAGACTGCAAAATGCAAGAAGGTTGTCTGTGATCCTTCCTACTTACCCCACAAGGTAAATCCCTTTGTGATACCTCTACTTCTGCTGCATTTATATTTATATCTTTGTAATGTTTCTTGAACAAGGGTGTTAGTTACAGCAAGATGAATTAGTAAATATGCAAAAAAGAAACTAGGCCTGAGAGGGGTAAAGACCACCCTCGGTATTTATTTAAGAGAAGACCTCTCAAGCAGGCCTAGAAAACTCCCGAACCCCCGTCCCACCCATACACAGGGGCACGTTACCCTGTTAGTTGGGCTGGGCCTATCGCCATGTGCTTTGGCATGGAGACGGGCGAGGGGATTTTTTTAACCCCAGTCACTCGAGAATTCGCTGCAACCCGCGGAGAGTCGAACCTAGGACGTCGGGAGTGCCGCCGGAACCCCTAACCACTACGCTATAGGACCATTGGCGAGATGAATTAGTATACACACGTTCAATGGGCATCTTGGCTCTCGAGAACGATATGAAACATGAGTTTGCTCAGGAAATGTTGGAAATGATGACAATTCTACATTTTATTACAAGGTTAAAAGGGTTGGAAAAGTCTATCGAGCAATTGCTATCTTGAGTCATCCAATTCCAAACACTGCTGAATCTCACTCAGTGCAGATCATATTGCCACAGAAGCAACTTGGCCGCAGATCAGACATGCAAGTATTTCTTATATGCTTCCCAAATGCTAACAGTAGATTGTATAACTTTTATATGTTTCTGTCACATTTAATTTTTGCTATTAATCAAGCATTGTTCATGTATCCATACCAGGTATGTGTTTTGTTGCTCGTACTCTCACAATGTTGCCTCAAAGGGGAAATTCATTGCATTCGTGTCAGCTCAAGCAGAGACTGATAATCCAGAGGCAGAATTGAAACCCGGGATTGATCTGCTTGGGCCAGTGGATGAGTTATTCATCGACACCTATGACAGATATGAACCAGCTAATGACTCAACGTCTGATAATTGTTTCATCTCAACTGTTAGTATACTTGCATAAACAAAAACTCCCTTGGTTTCAGGATCTGCAAAATCTGAATCTTTAATGGATATATCGACTTAACAATATTTTGTTTAACTTCGCAGAGTTATGATGCCACAACACATTTTGAGTCAACTGTTATGGATGTACTTTCCCTTTATACAAAGATCACAGGAAAGGTACATTCTTCTTTTCTTGTGTCTAATTAACCATCACAACGCTGCTGATTGATACCATCTTTTGAGGCAGAAAGAATTAGTGTCTAATCTACCTTTTGCTGTATTAGCCCTGCATATACTATTTTGCCTTTTCTTTGAGACTGCATATACTATTTTCTATGCTGTTCCTGTTTATCGAGAAAAAATTTTCTAATCCTTGTGCCGTTTTTCACCCAGACGGTTGATCTCAGTGTGGATCTAAGTGCTGCAAGTGCCGCTGAAGATGATGTCTGATAATTTATCAGACTGCTCTCTGGTGTAGCGTGGAAAGAAATTTAACTGAGCTGTTCTTTGGCCATTCTGATTAGGTTCCTTTCGGTTTTTTTTTTCAACCTTTTGTTAGTTATATGTCCCGGTGAGAATATATTCTGTAAATCCAATTGTGTTCCCTCAGGTGCACCGATGAAACTGTCATATATGCTCGAAATGCAGCTGTTCCACACGTACGGGTGCAGTTTTTCTATTGTTGCTTCCTCCAACGTGTCTGGAAGAATGTGCACAAGGTGATCTCCACGTATTCAAGATTTACTAGCTCAATCTCTTTTTTCCTCGAACACGTAGAAGAGCGGCCAATCTTTGTATTATAGCAAAAACAAAAGAGTAAATTGTATCGTAAGTCCCTACACTATTGGGCGGTTTCCACTTCAGTACCTAAACTATTAAAGTGTCCATCAGATCCTCGATCTATTTAAAAGGTCTTAATCAGATCTGAAGCTCTTGAAACGTCCTAACTTAACCGACATGGAAGTCTTGGACTGTCAAGTCACGTGTGTTATTTGCATATTACCCCCTCCAATATGTTAGCCTTGCATTGTGCCCACTGTATCTTCGCGTATTACCCCCTCCAATATGTTAGCCTTGCGTTGTGCCCACTTCGTATCTTCTTTATAATACACATGACTTAGCAGTCCAAGACCTCCATGATCGGTTAAGTTAGGGCATTTAAGGACTTTCGGACCTGACTAAGACGTTTTAAATAGACGGGGATCTAGATGGACACTTTAATAGTTTAGGTACTGAAATGAGAATCGTCCAATAGTTTAGGGACCCATGGTGCAATTTACTCTTTTAAACAAACTAAAGTCCAAATAACACCCCCTCATATTTGGACTGAGATAAGAGAGGGTTAATACAACAGTTTTGTATATTTGATTGCTCAATATTAGTATTGGGAGATTTTGGGAAAAATCGCCTTCCAACAGTTATGTATATACACTCCCTACCTATTGGGACTTCCAACTCATCCTCATTTACTTGTTATATGTGGCAACCATATTTGCACTCCCAATCCAAAGAGTATTGTTCCATTTACTTGCTATATTTGACAACACATCAATGCATATAATAAAATAAGTACCCATATGATGACGTGTCAACATATAGAAACCGATATTTACATAACTGTTGGAGTTGAGAAACTTTTTCCTTCCAATAAATATTTATTAACTCCTTAAAATTGTATTTTGGTAGTGTTTATTTTATATAACTATTGGAGTTGCTCTTAGTTGGATCAACAAAGTCATGTCAAACTCATGTTGGATCAACAATGTTGAGTTTGGAGAGATAAAATCCGCGTTGAGCTTAAGTCTGTGCCTTTGTGAAGAAATCAGTCAATTGTAATTCTAAAAGTACATAGCGAAGAGCAATAACACGATCCTGAAGCTGTGCTCATGTATAAGAAGCATCAACACCAATATGCTTAACAAGACTATGATTAACTGGTTCACGAGCAATACTGATGGCACTTGTACTATCAGACAAAAGAGGGGTTAGTATTGAAACAAAAACACCAAAATCCTCAAGCAACCACCACAACCAAGTAACCTCTGTCGTCACAAGAGCCATAGTCCATAACTGAGCTGCTGCACTCGAACGAGAACTCGTTGTCTGCTTCTTAGTCTTACAAGATGTTAGATTTAGATTTTCTTCAGAGTAGAGAAGAGAGAGAATCAAGCATTACTGTCTCCCGTTACAGTAGCCCGGGGGGCTATTTATAGGTTACAGTCATTATATTTTTACTAATCTTATTATAGAAATACCCTTGTCTTTTCCACTTTTCCAGAAAAAATTTGGTAACTTAATTCCTTCCGGTCAATGTACAGCTGTGATGAGGACATCGCACCCATGGTTATACACAATCCTTCTCCCGCTATGACAAATGAAGGACCAATCACTAGAGCTTGAGCACGACAATTGAATCTAGAGGTGAGCTCGTTCTTAAGTACGAGTTTATATATTACTATGGAGAATATATAGCTACTGTGAGAGACCTGTCCAATTTACATTCAAGTTTACCAAATTGACTTGCTGTCCATGTACGGTATGCGAGTACTCAACCCGATAAAAAGAAATGTAAACCCGACAGTCCCCCGACATGCTTCTCAAGCAAAGCCCAAGATCCAAGCACGTCAGTATAACAACGATTGATACATCACATAGGTCACAATAATTCAATTACATTAGTTTTAAAGTAATCTTACAAACCGAAGGTTCAACATATAAGTCCTGAAATTTAAAATGCAGAAGCGATTCTAAGGAAAAGAGCGGTCGCAGCGGTTGCAATGATAAAACAGCAAAAGATTGCGATGTCCAGCCCACGAACATCGCAAATCACGATCACACGAACGTCCAAACTACTCCTCGCCCTCGCCGGCATCGGCAGGGACAAAGTAGCCTAACACCAACTCATCCTCACCTGCAAAAATTTAATCAACAAATGTTGAGTACGAAGGTACTCGCAAGACTTACCCTGTTGTGGGAATTATTTCCCCACTCCAAGGATAATGCAATATGGCAGTAGCAAGGTAAGTAAGGCATGGGGATAGATTCGATTGCTTAAAGCTGAAACTAAGCATATATGAATAAGCATAAAGTAAAAGACTCTGCGGGCATAAACATCTACTAAAACCCATGACCATAAGTGCTATGTAACCATAAACCACATATACCATCAACCATATTCCATTTTTCGTCACTTTATGTGTCAACTCTACGATATTATCCAAAGGACACCGAGCTTGATCATAACCGAGACCATGGTGGATTCGAACCGATTATACACCCTGCAGGGGAGTCAAACTGTACCCACACGATTGAGGACCATACGGCTCATGCAACCCGCTAAAGTCACACAAGGGGGTACTCATGTCAATCTTTTTCACACTCGTGCCCACATGGTTGGAAAATCCACACGGGGTCGAGTACCAAGGCCTCGCAGCACACGTGAGTCCCTCGTCGAGTATCACGGCCTCGCAGGCACACTTGAGTCCCTCGTTCCACGCACAGTGCAGTCATCGGTCAAACGTTGGTACGTATTGAGATACTCAGCTTGTCTTACCATTATATTCGACATATGGTATGAACGGAAAGTGCTCAGGTCAAGAATAACACGGCCGGGTCCTAGGTCAACCCAAACGGGGCCTACGGCACACAAGACCTCCACGTCTTGCTGCACTCCTGTTCCAGCGTCCGGATTTCAGTTTTAACACTTTCCAATTTTTATCAACATATGAACTTGCCACAAGCTCATAAGTAACCGGGGTGAATCCTATACATGCGAGTGGGACTTACCACTCGACTTCTACCGTTGATCTAAGCACGGCTAAGCATTTCGTGATTTGAACAATGACATACTACCCATTTGACAAGGTGATGTAATCAATATCAAGGAGGGGTAACATGCAACAGTAATAGGAATTCCTGACAATACCACTATGCCCGACTTAATGCAATCCTATACGTAAGCATATATATATTAACATTAAATATTTACTTAGGATAGCAATATGAGGTGCTTGCCTTCAGTAGCAGCGGTGGTGTTCTCCTCAGCGACCTAGTCAGCTTCTGGTGCTCCTCCCTCAGCAGCACCCATGTCACTCTCCAACGGATCGTACTCTATAAAGCAAAACGCGTCGGTATGAGAAGTATGCCATGATGCCATGATGCAACAAATGATGCGATATGGTGCACAAAGGTAGCTACTAAGACTACGAACACAATGCAAAAAGAAACACGTCAAACGGATGTCTACAGCTCAAGTTATGCTGCAAACAGTTTTACCGATTCAGAAAACTGGTTCCCGGTTCCCGGGTTCTGGTTCCGATATCGGGTAGCACACGAACATCGTTTTTGAGAAAAATCCCAAAACATGTCTCTGCAGAGGCTTCACTAGGTGGCTAGGGGTTACTACGACACTAGGTTTGAAGGTTTTTGCTCGCGCTACCAGGAACACGAGCCCACCGACTATCGTTACCCGTTTACGATATCAGTAAATACCCTAAACATCGTAAAAGTCGTAACGACTTTTCGATGAAAAATCAAACTTAAGTTACGGGCAGGGGACCATTTTTAATTCAAAGTAGCCTCCAAAGCAAGATGTTTGGCACTGCTTTGGGGTCAAGTTGAGCTTCCAAGATTTTATTAAAAATCTACCAAGTTTCTGTTATTTAAATATTATAAAATCAGAAACAAATACTAAAACTTATGGTAAAATAATGAAACTTGATGGAGGTACCAGTGAGCATCTAGACTAAAGTTTGGATTAAGGGTTTGGGTTTTTGGATGACTTATGTAATGCATTTCAGAAAATGACAAATTAAATTGACAGTTTGGAGTATTGCCAATGACATGCATGAAAATTTGCTGCTATATGTGGCGGCCCGCCCCTGAAACAGGGAAGGTCCTCCTCCCGGGATCCATTATGGATGATGCTTGTCGAAGTGAACATACACAGGGTACAACACAGGCAGATAACAAAATATTTACAGATAGAAGAAAATATTACATGAGTAGTTATTACAAAGAGTTGATTACAAAGAGGAAGGGGACACTTCACTGCTCTGGTTTTCGGAGGGAATCGGCGAGTAGAGTGGAATAGGCGGAGTGCTGCGCACGGCGAGCTCGGCGGAAAATGGAGGAACCGGAGAGAACGAGGGAGCAGGGGAAGAGGTGAGGCGATCGATGCGCGACGGAGGAGACGAGGCGCGGCTTTAAGCTGCGGCTTGTGCTCCGCGCACGCGCCATGCCGCCCATGCATGCTGGGGGACTCCAGACGCTCGGCAAGTGGTGGCTTTTCTCTGCCATGCGCGCGCGCTGAGAAAGAAGAGAGAGTAGAGAGTAGAGAAACAGGGAGAGAGAGATAACTGACTAGTGGGGCCCGCTAACCAGTGGGTCCCACTGGTGGAAAATTTTTTGAGATGAAAACCCAAAATTCACCAAACTTTCTGGAATTTCAAAATCTGAATTTGAACTAGTCCTAAGTTTATTCTCAGAATCCGCGAAAGATTTAAATATAGAGAGCAGAAATGGGAATTATGAGATTCGAATTTTGAATTAAAAAGGTTTTGGCCAAGTTTTTTAATCACGACCATGACAATATGATTACAATATCCCTCAAAAAGTTAATAAGGATCTTTTTAATGACTGCTTAATAAAAGTTTCTGGAAATAATTTATTCCTAAATTGTAATCCCCCCCTAAGTGAATTAATTCTTTTGGGCCAAATTAAGTAGAGCGCTACACTGTAAAATCCTGATAAAATTGCAGGAGGTGCACAATGTTATGATACACCCATGGTTCAAATACCAACCCTAGCACCCTTCTGGAACTCCAATTAAAATTCAAAAACAGAAAGAATTACACTATTTATTGAGGAAGTTTCGAGAACCATTTTGAAAAAGTGTTTCAGCAGTAAATTGGTGAATTTTACAAGGATTCAAATAACATTTGGTTTACCATTTTTAGATTTTTCCGTGATTTACTACACATTTTACAAAACTGGCTAGGTAATAGGAAAATTAATTAAATCGAAAAAAAGAAAAACGGATCTCAAACAAGGGAAGCGGGGGAAGAACTCCGGCGACCTCGACGGTGGTGGGATTTGGTAAGGGAAGGATGGATTCATTCTCAGCATGTCAAGCCCCACTCGTGGGTACCGGATTTGGCCGCCGGTGTTGGCCGGAAGGTGGACGGCGACAAGGAGCCATGGTGGAGGTCCAACTCCGGCGATGTGCATGGCGAAGGAGGGGAATTAGGACTCGATTAGGGTGTTAGAGAGCTTCACCTCGACGTGTAGAATCGGTTTTATGGGTGCTGAAGGCGTGGAGGATGGCTAGAAGGTGCAGGTCGACGGTGACCTTCGAGCGGCAACAATGGTGGTCCAGTGGTGGTGCGCTAAAGCCGGTAGCTCTGCTGGTTTTCTGGGACCAAGAGCATGTCACGTAGGTGCGCACGGATCAGAGGGAGTTGCAGGTGGGAGGAATCGAACCAATTTTGCACGGAGAGGGCGGAATCAAAGAAATCGTGCCGCAGCTCGGTTTTTGGCTGGAGGTTGAAGACGACCCCATTCTTGGCGTTTGAGGCAACGAAACTGGGAATGGTTTTGCCTGTGAGCTGCGTGGGGGTAGGACGGAGCTAAATGGCGAGGTGGTGCAGGTTGGTTATGTATAGGGCCGTCCACGGGAGGGGCAGAGAGCGTGCGGTGATAGGCGTGCGCGGGCGGTGGCGTGCTCGGGCGGAAGGCGTGGAAAGGGGGGGGGGTGTTGGCGCAGCCGCGCTGCGGTTGGCCGCCAGCGCGGCGCGCGCAGCCTTCCCCCTGTATTTTTTTATTTTCACGAAAATTCAAATCCCCCTGCTAAATTCAATTGAAATCTGCATCTCACAGACTCGAAAAATTTTGAAACTTTTTGAGGGCACTAAGGAAATTATTTGCAACAACTTTTGTTTTAGAAAGGAGTCCTGATTCTTTTTCTAGATGTTTGCAAATTTTCAAATCAATTCAAGATTGTTTGAATTTTTAAGGGGTTGAAATCTTTTCGAAAAATTCAGATAAAATCTGCAAAACTCTATTTTAATGTGCAGTTAATTAATATGTAAAAACATTGGGGTGCTTTCATTACGAAAAGAGAAGATTTTGTAAAAACATTAAAAAGGTTACCCGTAATTGAACAAATTGGTTACCCATAACCAAAACTCCCCAAAATAGGAAATGGTTAAAAATTAAAAACAAGGCCAGTGAGCTTATTCCATCTGTTACAAAAAGACTGAAACTTTAGGATGTGACAGCTACCTAATCATTATGTTATGATTAGGAACCATGGAGAGGTCAAGGAAGGCCCTAGAGACCAGCTACAAATCGGACAAGGACATCCAAGCCAAGTAGGAGATCCAACTCACGTCGACTTCGAATTCAACTCGGAGTTCAGGAGCAGTCCGCACTAAAACGGGTGCCCAGGTCGCATACGGATTCCGTTTTAGGCGATCTACCACTTCATGGAAAGAGGACAAGATTATCTTTCCAATAGGAGAAGTCCCACGTCCAAATTCTTCCAGAGTCCATGGGAATCATGAAAACATTGGACAATCTAGAATCTGTCAGGGTGCTGCGACACCGACTTTGGGCCGGTTGGCCTTGTACCGAGTTAGAGTCCATTAGGATGGTGTCCAGGGGACTTGCATGTCCCCAATTTGTTTATATCCAGCCGTCACCCCACCATTAGGGTTCGGGTTTTTCTTAGATTATTCCTATTAAAAATAGTGTCGCCGTTTCATCGGTTTGTGAGACCCCAACTTTGTGAATTTAATCTTCATCTGCAATTTGGTTGCTTTCTACTTCTTTCTTGCTTATGTTCTTTGATTTGCAGGTAAAGACTTGCCTTCTCAGTGAGGTCATCCGTGTTCACGCAGGTGATAACCAGAGGAGACGTGGTGCTGCTAGTACGGGGTTCGGAACGTGCCGTTCGAAAGCGAGATAGATTTGTGTCGCGAATCCGCCTAAATTGTTGATTATCAGAACCTGTAGAAAGATCGGGACCCCGTTCCCATCAAGTGGTATCAGAGCTTTAAGGTGTTCCTTAGGTTCGCCATTGTTTACACTAGTTTCTCATTTTTGTTTCGTCCTATAGTCCATAAAAAGCTACAAATAGAATTATAGTTTTAAGTTACATCCTGTTTAAA
Organism: Oropetium thomaeum; assembly: GCA_001182835.1. Classification (NCBI taxonomy): domain Eukaryota; kingdom Viridiplantae; phylum Streptophyta; class Magnoliopsida; order Poales; family Poaceae; genus Oropetium; species Oropetium thomaeum. Next base: position 1,988,277 of record LFJQ01000034.1, read on the forward strand.
TCCGTGTTTAGCTTCTGCTTATTTCATTTCAGAGTCCGTAGTATTAAGTTTGTGTCCTTAATCGAGTCTTGTTGCTGGTTTAGATCACGTCTCGTTACAGTTTGTTTTGCTTCCGCCGCCTTGTTCAAACCCTAGCCGTCAATTTTTTTCCCCTACCCAGATCCCACCCCTTTATTTGTCGTGTCTAATCTGTTATTTACTAGATTCATACGGGTTGATCATCCATCACCAATTTTCACCTTATCCAGAGCTTCTGCCGCAAAATTCCACCTTTCTTTTTTCCGCTACCCTAGTTTGTTTCAACGCCAAAAAAGAAAAACGCCTAACATAGAGTTCAGTTCTGCCATTATATCATTTTGATCTGAAAATTTGTGTGGTTAGCTTTCACATGCTTTGAGTTGAAAAAAAAAAATAATACAAAAAAAAAGAGACAGAAGTATTGTGATTACTTCTAGTGTTAAAAAAAAGATAAAAAAGAAATAAATTGATAAACTTTTGTTGGAACACTCGGTGCTGTTTTATGCTTGTCTTGAATTCAATTTTCCTTGGCTATTGATCTTTGTTGCTGTTTCCCTACACATGTTCTTTGACCACGTATCATAACTGTCATAGAACGCTTTAGGCCAGCAACTAGGACCAATACTTTGGATATTTATTTAATATTACTATCTGGTTTTGATTTGTTTTCCACTTCAATATATATTAGCCTTCCAAGCTCCACTTAAGCCTTCTGAACAGGCACGAATTATTAACCCTGTAATCGCCGGATCACTTCTCGAAGGTATCTTTGCTTTGTGTTCGTTTAGATCCTTGCAAGAACTTGGTTTGAAGCTTTCTATTGCTGTCCAGGAGTGCGACCGTTCTCACAGTAGTTGATAGGGATAACCTTTACCGCTTTTCTCTGTGTTTCTTGTTTCTTTCATCATGTCAGGTACCGAGGAATCTAGGACTCCGACGGACTTCAACGAGTGCGTTAGCCAAGATCAATTGCAGGGAGCAATTACTAAGGCGCTTGAAGGCATTGATGACAAGATCACTGAGACTGTGACGAAGACCCTCAACGACCTGCATATAGGAACAACTCTCCAAGGCATCACCACTCAGCTGGCCGCAATTTCAACTCGGCTTGACAATTTGGAAAGGCGTCCACCTCTAGGCAACAACGACGACGACGAGGACACCGTCTACAATGACGATGACCGGGACGCACGCCTTCGACATCGCCTACGCAGAAACTGCCAAGGTATGAGAGGTAACAACCAGCATCGACCTCAGGACGATCCCTTTGCTAAGGTAAAATTTTCCATACCCTCCTTTCTGGTTCATATAATGCTGAGATATATCTAGATTGGGAGATGACGGTTCAATAAAAATTTGAGGCTCACCAAGTCCCTGAAAAACATAGAGTTAGGCAAGCTTCTAGCGAATTGAAGGACTTTGCTATTATTTGGTGGACTGATTTAGCTGCTGTACGACAGTTGCCTGCTACTTGGAATGAGTTGAAAACTGCTATGCGCGATCGCTTTGTGCCTCCTTCTTTTCAGCGAGACATGCGTCTCAAACTGCAGCGCTTAGAGCAAAGTAGCAATTCGGTCTAGGATTATTATGCAGAGCTGCAGAAGGGCATGATGCGTTATGGTGTAGTTGAGGATAACGAGGATAAGATCTGTCGTTTCTATGGGGGGTTAAGGCGTGAAATTCAGGACATTGTTGATTATAAGACATTTAACACTATCAACTAGTTGTTCCACCTTGCTATGCTTGCAGAAAAGGAATTGTAGGGACTGCGAAAATGTCAAGAACCGGAGTACCGCATTATTCTTCCAGTTTTCTTCCAACCCCTTCACCAGCAAGCGAGTGACCTTCCACTGCGGCACCGCCTCTCTCGACACATCCTGCGGAGTCTTCTAAATCTTCTGTGCAGGGACCACCGAAGACTTCGCCTTCCACTACATCCACGGGGCGCACCTCTGGCATCTAGTGCCATCGCTGTCTTGGACTTGGGCACGTGCAGCGTGACTGCCCAAGCAAGCGTGCCTACATCGCCACTGATGACGGAGCTAATGAGAGTACATCCGACATTGAAGATGCTGAGGACGACGCTCCGCAATCTCCAATACAGCATTGTTCTCGACAATCACGACGCCTCCGTGTACCACTCTATCGTTGTTCAGCGTGTCCTCAATGCGCAGATAAGCGAACTGGATCTGATCCAACGCCATAAATTGTTTCAGATTGAGTTCGTGATCAAGAATCGGCGAGCACGTACGATCATTGACAGGGGCAGCTGCAACAACTTCGTGAGTTCTGATTTAGTCAAGAAGCTCGGCTTGACCACGCGATCACAACCACATCCATACCATATTTAGTGGTTGAATGACTCCGGAAAAGCTAAGATAACACAATCGTGTCGCGTTCCTTTTTTCCTTGGTACTTATAGTGATTCTGTGGATTATGATATCGTTCCTATGCAACCATGCTCTCTTTTGTTGGGTCATTCTTGGAAACAAGATAATGATGCTTTGCACCATGGTCGTAGTAATAAGTACACCTTCATACATAAAGAAAAGAAAATTACTTTGTCACCCATGACACCTGCTCAAATTATTGAATCTGATAGGGAGAGGGCTGATAATACTACACAACCACCTCATGCTAAACCTGAAATTCAGCAAGATATCACTTTGAAATCCCCTGTCATGCTTGCTACAAAATCTGATCTTGCTGAAATTTCTGATGGTACTTCTTCATGCTATGTTCTAGTATGCATGCCTTATTTTCAATGGATAATTTGCCTTGTACATTGCCACCTGTGGTTGCTAACCTTTTGCAGGAGTTTTACTATGTTTTCCCTGATGAGATCCCTCCAGGACTGCCAACCATTCTAGGGATCGAGCACGAGATTGACCTGATTCCTGGTGCAAGTTTACCGAACCATGCAGCGTACCAAACCAACCCTGAGGAGACTAAGGAAATTCAGCGCCAAGTCCAGGACCTTGTGGACCGGTGGTCGTACGTGAGAGCCTTAGTCCTTGTGCTGTTCCTGTTCTTTTGGTTCCGAAAAAAGATGGTTCGTGACGCATGTGTATAAATTGTAGAGCCATAAACAACATTACTATACGGTATCGTCATCCTATTCTTAGGCTAGACGACATGCTTGATGAGTTATGTGGTGCTATAGTTTTCACTAAAATTGATTTGCGTAGTGGTCACCACCAGATTAGAATGAAACTCAGTGATGAATGAAAAACTGCATTTAAAACTAAGTTTGGTTGTATGAATGGTTAGTCATGCCTTTTGGTTTAACTACATCTAGCACTTTCATGAGCTTAATACATGAAATTTTACGTTCATTCATTGGAAAATTTGTGGTGGTTTACTTTGATGATATTCTAATCTATAACAAGTCTATGGCTGACATATGGATCATCTACGTGCTGTTTTCTCCGCCTTACGTGATGCATGCTTGTTTGGTAACCTCGACAAGTGCACCTTTTGCACCGATCGAGTCTCTTTTCTTGGCTATGTTGTGACTCCACAGGGCATTGAGGTTGATAAGGCTAAGATGAAGGTGATTGATAGTTGGCCTACACCCACAACGGTTTGGCATGTGAGAAGTTTTCTTGGCCTAGCGGGATTTTATCGCCGTTTTGTCAAGGAATTCAGCACCATCGCCATGCCGCTGATTGAGTTGACAAAGAAGATCCTATGTCCAAATTCTTACAGAGTCGATGGGAATCATCAAAACATTTGACAGTCCAGAATCTGTCAGGGTGCTGCGACACCGACTTTGGGCCGGTTGGTCTTGTACCGAGTTAGAGTCCATTAGGGTTGTGTCCAGGGGACTTGCATATCCCCAATTCATTTATATCCATCCGTCACCCCATCATTAGGGTTCGGGTATTGCTTAGATTATTCCTGTTAAAAATAACGTCATCGTTTCATCGGTTTGTGGGACTCCAACTTTGTGAGTTTAATCTTCATCTGCAATTTGGTTGTGTGACACCCTAGGTGTCACCAGGGCTTAAATCGACCACTTTAAACCCTAATCTGAAATTTACACACTTAAAAGCAAAAATCAACTCTAGAAGTAAAAAGAAATGTTGTTTGAAATGCTTTAAAGGAGCACTATGAGAATTTTTGGTGAACAACCGAACATTATGAATAGGATCGGAAAATTTTAACTAAGCAGTGTCGAAATTCCATTAACAGGAAGAAAATCCAAACCCTAACTCATGGCTATCCAAATTTCCATAAAACCCTAGCCATATTTTTGCATAACAATTAAGTACACATTAAAAATAGAATTTTGGAGATTTTATGAAAATTTTTGGAAGAAGTCTAAACCCTTTTAAAATTCTGACAAGTTTGAACCAAGTTGAAAATTCACAGACTTTTAGGAGCTGAATCAGGAAATAATACTATAAGAAAAGTTGTTCAAAATAATTCACTTAGCTCACACAAAAAGTTTGAAAAATTTTTGAACCCGGGAGTTAGGGTTTTCAATTGACTCAAGTGAAGGGAGTTGGAATAATTAAAAATGGACTTTAAAAACTTCTGTACGGTGAACAGTGACGCACCGCCACTGCTCAACCGCCGAGGCGCGGCCGACCGCCGGCCGGTTTTCCCACGTCACCATTACTCCTTCCTTGACCGTGAATCTTGGCAAGATCTCCCTCCTTTTCTCCCTCTTCCTCTCTCCTCCCTTCCTCTCTCTCTTTTCTCTCTCTGCGCCCACCGCTTGCCCCTGCCGCACGGCGCCTTCAAAGCAGTAGCGCCGCCTCCCACGTCCCATTGCTGGGCGCCGCCCCTCTGCCCCTCCTCTCTCCCTTGCTCCTCCCTTCGTGCATAAAGCCAAGCACCAGCGCCCCTCCTTCCTTTTTCTTTCCCCTGCTCTTTCCCCCCCGCGCGCCCTAGAGAACGCCGCCGCCTGCCGCCTCCACGGCGCAGGCGAGCTCCGGCCCTTCCTAAGCCCAGCCACCTTGCTGGCTAGACTCCCCTCCTCCTCCTGTTGCTCTCCTACCACCAAGAGCCCAAGCCATACTGCCGTTTGCCCAGAACGCCGCCGTCCCTGTTTTCGGCCGAACACCTCACCGGCGGCCACCTTTCTTCGAACTTCGTCGTCGCGGTACCATGATACTCCAATTCCTTTCACCGGCTATTCCCTCTAGACCCTGCGCACCCAATTGACAAGGTTATGGCCACAGTTCCTCGCCGTTGACGAAGAACGCCTCGCGCCACCACTTCGGCCACCATTGACGCCGCTTCAAGCCTCACGTCTCCGACTACCTTGCACCCTTCCCCATGGCCATCTTCGTCGACAAACTAGTTCCTTGCATCGAGGTGAAGCTTCACGACACTTCAATTCTTGCCCTAACCCTCTTCTCCGGCGAGAACTCCACCGGAGAGCCGCCTCTGCCATTGATCTGTTCTACCGCCACTGTTTCATCAATTTTCCCATTTTCTATTATTTAGCCAGAAACTGTAAAATTTGTAGAAAACAGTGAAAAAATCTAAAAATTCTAAACCTAATTTTGCTTGAATCCTTGAACAATGAACTAATTTTCTGTTAAAGCATTTTTTTAAAACGGCCAAGAATTGTTAGAAATAATTAAAATACTCTTGTCTGTTTTTGAATTTTACTTTAACTTGTAGAGCAGTGCTAGGGCTAAGGTTTGATCCACGAGTACATCATGACAATAGGCACCTTCTGAAATTTTATGGGAATTTTAGAACCACAAAGTTGCATACAACACTTTAACAATACTCCAATCTACCTAGCTAAAGTATCATTTTCTAAAATACATTGTAAAATTCATCCAAAAGGTTAGACCCAAAAGCAAAGTTTTATCTTTGATTCTCATGAGTTACCCCATAAAATTTCATAATTTTATTCTTAGGTTTACTAAGGTTTCTGATTTTAAAAGATTTAATAATAGAAAATTTGATGAATTTTTATAAAATCTATAAAATTCATCTAGGCCTCAGCCAAAGTTAAAAATGCATATTTCAGAGATTAATATCAATTAAAAATGACTTGGAGGTATAATTAAAAGTTTCATTTTTAGCCCTAGGTTAGTATAGTCGTAGTTATTAAATAATTAATACCCGAAGAAAAATATCGATCTAACCCTAACCAAAGTGAAATCCTTAATTTTGAGAACATGCCAACTAAGAATCATTTCCTGGAAAGAAAATGAGAAGTTTCATTTGAACCACAATCATAGAATCAAGACTTAATAAAAACGACGAAATCGAGGAAATTAGAGTTAACCCTAATTCCTAAACGTCGAAACCCTAGTTAATCTTTAATAAAGGCATTGTGAATCTTTTCATTAAAATTATCACAATCATACTGCATCATGTAATGAGGTAACCACCCTTTATTTTATCGAGTCTTGGTCATCGCCGTCTCACAATTGCATCTGCATCATATAGGGATCGATCCGGAGTTTTCGACGGAGAACGTGAATCCGGAGGGGGCACCCGCAGGAGCTAACTTCTCTCTTGAGTGCACTGACTTTTCTGCAGACCAAGGCAAGCTTCGGTGCACACCTATGTTTTATAAATTTTATGTTTAACACTATGTGTGGAGGAATTGCTTGTGCATTAAGTTTCGAGGAAATTGCCGTGAAACCTAGTTGCATGACTTGATAGTATTTTCCTATGGGATATCCTTATTAGGGCCATCGTGATAGAATGCTAAGCTTTAAGGGTAGGAAACGGTAGAATATGAGTAGTAGGGAGACTACTCATGTTTGCTCAAAGAAACAATTTCGAGGAATGGAAGTTAACGATTGAATAAAACTTGAAACCTTATCGGGTGCGGTTGCATTGGTCAAGTTTGAGTTGTGTACCGAGTGCATACTGGTAAATGGGACCAGGAAACTAACGTAGCTCATTGTACTTTGTTGGACAATTGGCCATCTCTCTTTCCGGATGAATGGACCGTCAAGGTGGATGAATTCGTCTTTTGTTTTTCTTGGGCTCGTGCTAGTGGAAAAGGCTTGGGGCCGTACAGGGATACAGGGCATCGCCTGGAGGATCATGTCCTTGGAGAGATGGATGTTGGGCCAACTCTGTCACGATGTTGCGAAAGGTAGCCACGTGTGACTTATTCGAGTGTGCACGTGTCGTGTCAATCGGGTTTCTCCTACAGGACGTAAATCAATTATAATTGCCGTTCTCGTGGTTAAGAGTACCACTTGCTCCCTTCTGCCGCAACGATATGTAAATAGTGGATTAATGATGAAGATGGTTGTTTCAACTCTGGATTGTCATGCTTTAGTCTTGTTTGTTTAGAATAGTGGCACACGTAGCATATTAATAGCGAACCCTATTAACTTGGCTAAAAATGGAATAGACTATTAGCGCTGTTTTCGTAATACCAGATCCACTTCCACCAATACTCCCTGCATTCTAGGAGTCGGTCATTAGATGGCCACGTTGACGGGTAAGTCTTGCTGAGTATTAGTTGCTCAGGGTTTGTGGATTAATGTTTTGCAGGTGATGCTTCTAACTTTGGTTCGTTTGGTTGTGGTGGTTGGGAAGGGGAAAAAGCACCCTCGGAGTGGACCTTCGAGTGAGTTCCTGCTTCTTCGCCCCATGAAGATTAAGCACCCTAGGGCTGGCGTGCTTAATTGTATCGTCGAGTTGTAAAAATATTAGTTTCCACTGTCCTACGCTTGTTTTCGGACTACGTTTCCGCGCTTTAAATCTCTGAACCAAATGATGTAACCTTCAGACCTAATGTACACTTAATCGAGTTTGCGTGTCCTCGTTAATGCTTGTACTGTATGGTCGCTTGCTTCGCCAAGTGACACCCCAAATGATCCTAGATGAGCAGCCGTACGATTTTATCGGACGGGGCTGCGACAAGTTGCTTTCTACTTCGATCTTGCTTGGGTTCTTTGATTCGCAGGCAAAGACTTGCCTTCTCAGTGAGGTCATCCGTGTTCACGTGGGTGATAACTAGAGAAGACGTGGTGCTGTGATTGCGGGGTTCGGAACGTGCCGTTCGGAAGCCGGATCAATTTGTGTCGTGACTTCGCCTAACGATGATTATCAGAACCTGTAGGAAGATCGGGACCCCGTTCCCATCATGCTGGACCTCCGTACTTCATCCATCATCAGCTTTTCTCCTTGATCCAAGCTTCCTTCAGGACAAGAAGTTACCGGGACCGAAGGACCCTTCGTTCTCCGTAGCCCCTGTCTCTTACATGACTCAAGAATAGTGAGTTTCTGAGTTTTTCCCCTTCGCAGGCCTAACTGGGCTTCGCATCATTCTTCGGGAAGGGGCCTTAGATGGGCCTCGACCCCCAACATCAGCCTCTCATGGGTGAGATCCGCCTTCGGAAGGACCAAAACCATGACCAAAGGGCCAGGCCCATCTGTCCCCCCCACCCCCCCCCCCCCCCCTTTTCGGTTCTTCGGAAGGCCTGCGAAAAAATGAGATTTGGGAGAAAGAAAATGTTAAGTTGATGTACCTCGGGATATGGAATTCTTCTAGTGCTAAGGCACGCCCACACGGTGCGACAAAGCGACACACTTACAACACCGTTTTCGAGGCTACGAACCATCGTACACTTCCCCAGGAGGCCACGCATCGCGCCCGCTGAACGGCTCCGTGGCAGGGCTGCCGCGAGTGTGACCGGGCCTATATAAGTGGGCAGGTGAGGCGACACGGCTCATTCATGCTCGCCTCTCCGCTTGCAGCTCACTTGTTTCGGTTGCTCGCTCTCGCTTCACCGAAACCAAAGCTAGTTCTTCGAACTCTTTCGGTTAGTCGCTCATGCCTCGCCGAAGTTTCTCTAGACCATGCCGAAGGCCGGAGCCTTCTGTAGCTCAAAGGGTCGCTACCGTGTTTCCAAACACTCTACGCACAAGTCCAGTGCTAGAGCTAAGCACGGTGACGGAGAGTCAGCTGAATGAGCTAGCGGAGCGAGGGTGGCTGGAAAGGCATCTGTCTTTCATGCCCCCGAAGGGAGTGATGCAGCCGGAAGCCCGTGCGGACTGCGCTGTGTTGTTCCTCTGCTTCTTCGATGGGGGGCTTCGGATGCCATGCTTGTCGTTCGTTGGCAAGGTGCGGCAACTCTACGAGTTAGAGATTCAGTAGATAACCGTCAACATCATAGTAAGGCTCGGCATAATGGAGTGGTCTTTCCATATGGAAGGGGTCATGCCGGACACCGAGGCCTTCGTGGCGATGCACCGAACCGCATACCGGAAACACGACAGCCTGATGGGGGAGGGGTACATGATGCCCTACGCCACTGTGAGCTTCGTGCCCATTGACGAGAGCAAGCTTTTGGCGAAGGCTTGGCTTATCATGAGCATTGGGGTGGAGGATGGACTTCAGGTTGGTTTTACTATTGGGTGGGAGAGGGAAGTCCACTTCGGTCCAGTTGTTCTGAAATTCTCCACTAGCCTTGCCCTTCGATCGAACTAAACAAGCAGTCAAAGCTGCGGATGAAAGCCTTGGAGGAAGCATCCCACAGACTTACCATGCGGGACCTCTGCGAAGAATTTGTGACTACCGATATCAGCCCTCTGCTGAAGGACTGGTGCCGCAAATTCCATGTTGAGCAACCAGACAGCAGAAGAAAATTAGTACTACAACCCGAGAGATTTCCCGGTGAGTTCTGCACTATTGTTCTTCGGTCATTGACTAGTAAACTTTTTCGCTCTTTACTGACAAGAGTAACATGCAGAGCTGACTCTGGAGGAAATCAAAGCACAGGCCAAGCACTATCTCGGAGAGTTCCAGGACATGGAGGTGTGCCACCGAGAACGCGCCCAATGTGGGCTGCATCTGAATCGGGTTCTGCTGCTGAAGAACACGCAGGTTCAGCTTCCGGAGCGCAAGCTGGCTGGCAAGGAGGATGCTGAGGAGAGAGGGAGGGGAAAGGGGAAGGTGGTGATGGGAGAAGCTTGGGGGTCGAAGAAGCGTAAAGCTGCTGCCGAGGCAGCCTTATCTTACAAGCATGCGTGACTGGCGAAGAAGGCTGCCGCGAGGGCTATAACCACAATGCATGGGCAAGGCTCGACAAGCGCTTCAAGCTCCACAAGCGCTGATTCGGATGTCGAAGAGGGCTCTGTCACCGAGAGGACAGATCCAGGCTGTTCAGTTGCGCCGGTGAACGCCTATGAAAGGCGCGTAGCGCCTGAAATAATCGAGGACTTTATCATAGGGGTTGTAGACTTCGGCTTCGAAGAAGGTGCGTATTGCATATTTGTTGCCGAAGATTGATTATGTAAAATTGTATCCTTATATCGTTTGTTTGCAGAACCTGTTTCCCATGGGGTGAACATTCAGCTGAGGCCCAACCTTCGGAAGAAGGGGTGGGTCGGAATGGAGGCTATGAAGGCGGCAAATGTGACACCCCAGGTGTCACCAGGGAAAAATCGACAAACTATAAACCCTAAATCCTAATTTCACTCAATTTAAAGCAGTTTCAATCATAGAAATAGAAAGAAATATTGTCTAAAATGCTTTAAAGAGACACTATGAAAAGTTTGACAAACAACAGAGCATGTTAGCAAAGTCCAGAGAATTCTCAAATAAAAGTATTGAAATCTCGTTAACAGAAAGAATTCAAACCCTAACTCTTGACCATCAAAATTTCCACAGAACCCTAGCTATATTTTTACATAAAAATTTAGTACACTTCAAAATAGAATTTTGGGAAATTATTCAGGATTTTTGGAAAAGAATTAGACCTCTTCAAAATTCACAGGAGCTATAATAAGCCTAGAAATTCAAGAATTTTTAGAGGCCAAATCATGACTTGAACCTTAAATGAAAAGTGTTCCCAATAAACTCCTGAGCTTGTACAAAAATTTTCAAAATTGTTTGAGCTCGGGAAGAGTGCCAATTCTTTGAATCATTTCCAGCAAAAAAAAAATAATAATAGAATTGTTGCCGGGCGGGATACAGTACCGCCCGCCCGACCACAGAGCCGAGCCGCCCGGCAACAGGGGCGCTGCGCCGCCCGACACCAGCCGCCTGTGGCGCACGTCGCCGATTAAATTGCGCCGGCCCCCTCACTCACCCCCACTCCTCTCTCTCTCTAGCTCCCGCGCCTCCCCCTCCCTCTCTCTCTTTTTCTCTCTGCCCGACAACAGAGCCGCGCGCCCCTGCTCTGCGCCGCCCGACTGCCATGACCGACCCCCGCCCCTACTGCCCCTACTGCTCTCCCCTACACCCCGGCCCCCTATAAATGGCGCAACTCCTCCCCAATCTCCCCCCCTCCTCCAATTTCTCTACCCCCCCCCCCCCCACGCGAGAAGCCCCAATTTCCTGCCCCACGGCCGCCGGCGCCATTGCCGCCGCCTCCACGACGAAATCCACCCCCCGATCAATTTCAATCTAATTCTTTCACCAAATCAGCTCCTCTCCACCTCGTGAAGCTCCTAGAACCCTCCAACCCTCCGACGGCGAGCCACCTCGTCGGATTTTTGACTTCGCCGCCGCCACCGAAGCACCCCCACGGTGAGACCCCCTCTGCCGTGCCCAACCTTGATGAATACCATGTTGCCGAGCTTCGTCATGTCGTGAGGAGCATGAAAAGCCAAGGTTCGACGGCCGGCGACCACCCCATCGTCGGGAATTGGTCGCCGGAGCTCGTCGGAGACTGTGCACTGTTTTTCTTTTTCCTATTTATTTTCCAGATTATTACTCTGTCTTCTAAAAACCCTAGAAAATCACAGGAAGATCCAAAAATGCCAAACTAAAATTTGTTAGAACCCTCATGAAAAGTACTAATTTTATGTTAAAACACTTTTTAACAAATGGCCAAACATTTGCAGAATTAATTAGAAACACACCTTTCTGTTTTTGAATTTTAACTTGAGTTCTAGAGCAATGCTAGGGCTAACCTTTGATCTACAAGAACACCCTGGTACTACACACCCTCTGGAATTTTATGAAGATTTTAGAAACAAGAAATGGCATCTAACCCTATTAAATAACTTCAATCTGCCTAGTTTAAATAGCATTTTCTAAAGTACATTGTAAAATTCATTTGCAAGGTTAGACCCCAAAAGAAAAGTTGTAGATCTGGTGCTCAGGAATGCTCACATAAAGTTTCATAATTTTATTCTAACGTTTACTAGTGGTTTCTGATTTTACAAAATCTAAAAACAGGAATTTTGATGAATTTTTATAAAATACAGAAAATTCATCTAGGCCCCACCCAAAGCCCAAAATGCTTATTCCAGGGAGTACTACCCACTAAAAATAATCTTGAGGAAGAATTAAAATCTTCATTTTAACCCTAGTTTAATAGCCGAAGTAATTAAATAATATTAACCGATGAAAAATATCGCATTAACTTAACTAAAGTTGAAGTTGATGAACATGTCAACTAAAAGTCACCTCATGGGAGTTTAATAGACTTATTTAAACATCATTCATAGATTAATAATTGAATTTAATCCGACGACGTCGAGTAATTAGGGTTAACCCTAATTCTGGGCGTCGCCAATCTAAACCCTAGGTTGTTATTGATAATAATAATAAGTTCTATTTTCATTAAACTTATCATAACCCTACTGCATCATGTAGATTCTGACGCTAACGAAGTAGCTGCGGATCCAAGTTCCTCGATCCCCGCCGAAGAAGTCAACGACAACTCGGAGGAACCAGGCAAGCCCCGGTGCACAACCAGATTTTAAAGTTTTACTTTTATAACTAAGTGTGTCCTTGTTTGTGAATTAAGTACTAGGAGTTGATTGAAACCCTAGTTGCATTTGTTTTCATAGGAAAAACCCTAACGATAGTCGGTATAGGCACCCCCCCTTAGTATGCTATGCTTAGCAGGTAGATGCCGTAGAAGTCGAGCAGAGTGGACGCTGCTCGCGAAAGGATAGGTTGTTGATTGAAACTACTTCATGAGATGGGCCACACGAATGTGAATAAAGTAAGAAAGATAAAAGTTTGAGGGTCAGACAGGATACAAAGTAGGTCGGCGACTGGACTGGGTCCAGGGTGACCGTAGACTTGTCTGATCCGTGTGGTCCGAGACTGATCGAGTGTTAAACGTACTGGTCGTATGCTGGGTGTTATGGGCCCCAGTAAACCTACGTAGCCTAGTGATTGCAACGTCGAACCTGCCCTACGGTGTCTGACTAGGAGGAGATCTGGGGTGGGCAGCGTGGGAACTCCACAGAAACCGTCTGGGACGCGTTGTCTGGTGGGACGCGGCGCTGCTAAGGCATGCGTAGGCTGGAATTGACGTTGCAGGAGCTGGTGTGAACGGTTGCCACGTGCGAGTCTGGGACACGCACGTGTCGTACGGTCAGGTCTCCCCCTGCAGGGTATAAAATCGTTTCGAACCGCTGTCGCTCCCAGTTAGTGAGCATGCTCGTGAAACGCACCACATTTTAGTAAAACAGGTTGAGACACAATGAGAATGAATTATGAATATTAATATTGCTATTGTTGATTCTGTTATGTTTGCTTAGCTCAGTGCTAACTAAATTTATTTTTCTAATCATTTAATCTGATGCTAAAATTTGACAAGAGTAGTATAGGCTTGCGAGTCCTTTTGCAAGCAAACCCTCCCGAGTCAGCCATCATGTCTAGGAGTCGGCTGTAGTCAGCCATTTGTCAGGTAAGTCTTGCTGAGCTTCTTAGAAGCTCACGCGTTAGCGTTTTGTGGTTTTCAGGCGCCGTCATGCAGGAACCAGCAGGTAGCTTCCATTGGGAGGAGCCCCCCCTCGAATTCGGGAACCTCCAATGGGAGTTGTGCGAGTCGCCGCGTTGACATGTTGAAGTGGCTAGTAGCATGATGCCCGTGGCTAGTAGCATGACGCCCGCGTTGAAACTTCTGCGTACTCTGAAACAATGTAATATTTAACTTTAAATTTATGGACCAATGATGTATTAAGTTCTCTTTCCTTGTAAATTATTGCTGTTTATTCCTGCCTGTGTTGTATCGTGTGTACGCTCGCTTCGTCGAGCGTTGCCCAACAGGATCCTGGCTTAACGACTGACCAGATCCGTCCCGAGACAAGGTTTTCTGGGCGGGTCGTGTCAGCTTTGGTATCAGAGCCGTGTTGGGAAACGATACAACGTTTAAGGCATATTTTCAAAAATTTTTACGTGCAAGTGAGGTACGCGCCCTATTAGTTAATAGGTTATCAGGTGGCAAGCTAACCTAGTATAGGAGCTAACTAAGACCAGTTTAGATTTACTTTTCTGTAACGACGCATCTACGCTCAGGTAAGCAAGGTAAGGTACGCCGCTCGACTGTGGTGAAAGGTCGAGAAATCCCTGTTGCATCAGCAGCAGTAGCGTTCTATACCCTGGTGGGATGAAGGAGGTATTATGTTCGCTGTAACATAGTACGCCCCCTTGCCGTTTAGGGAGAGAAGCGGCCCTCTACCGTACGAGGTGTGGGTTACGGACCTGTTGCGAATGCAGACCTTCGCAACAGTGGAGTCTTGTGTCTTAGGCACACAAGAGATGAGTTTGTTCCTCACGACTTCGGTTTTGCGGAACACTCTCATACCTCCGCTGCCTGAGGTAAAGTGCAGTCTGTCGCCGCGCAGGGAAGGTCGGACACGTGATCCCCGTACGTGACCTACTCGGGGCGACCCATATGGCAATGATATGGGTTGTTGTATTTACTTTTGATATATATTATATTGCACTGTCTGTGATGTCATTTTCTACAGGTACGCTAACCGCGATATCGTAAGAAACGTGTAGTAACGGCTAACTTGAGTGCGACTCTGCCACCGCCTATGCGTATTCTTTTTACTTTGTGAGGACGTATAGGCCGATGTAGGATTGCATTGCATGAAGAAATGTTAAAATCCTTCAAACTTATACTAAAACCATCCAGGAGCAAAAATTCCATCAATAATGACTATAATACCAACAGAAGTTAAAAAGGGTCAACCTGGACACCTTCCTCCCTTAGTGGTTGCGTGAAATCAACCGAGTTGGAGCAAAACCCTTGTATATCATTGAGCCTTCCCAGAACCTTCCTCGATGAGAAGATTGTCTCCTTGACAGGTCAATTTAGATGGTAAAGCACCTTGGACTAACGGCTGTCGCTAGTCAGCATCCTTAGTGATCGAGTTGAATCACCTTTTACGCAGGGATGAAAAATATTTTATGTATCGGAAGATTTAGCATGCTCTGAACTATGTGTCAACATGTGGCTTCTGATTGGTAAAATATTATTCATCTCTGTGATGCAGATGGACGCCAACACGATCGAGCATGGGATCGCGGAGATAGGCATTGAGGACTCCACCCCTACCTACGTCACCAAGAAGTCCGGACGCAGAGGATTCGTGGAGATACTCGAGCAGACCCTACAGTCATTGGGATATACAGAGACTCCTTGGTTTCAGTTCCGGGAGTATCGGCAGTATGACTTACCGCGCTGCTCGGCCACCGTGACATTACCCACGCACCCTCAGCATGCCAACGGAGAGGTTTATACCACCACCACCTTCGGTTCAGATAAGACGGAAGCCATCGAGTCAGCCGCTCATCAGGCATTATTGAGGATTTGCGAGCGACACCTCGAGGACCTGGAAGGCAAACCAGCAGCGTTGTTCCCGATACGGGACCAGGTCGACCGTACCTGGCACCGTAATGTCAAGAATGCTCAGAAGAGGACTTTCAGGGGAGAGATGGACCATATCACTCCCTTGTTCACATGGAGCCTAGCGCTACTCAACTTGCATGAGGACACTGTTCTCGCAGCCCAGATGGATCGTCAGGCCTTGCGACAGGCTCATGTAGAGACGGCTCAACTCAAGAAGAAGGTCCAGGACTTGGAGAGCAGAAACAATGCACTGCGTGCTCGTTGCGACGCACGCGCTACACGCATCTCTGAGTTAGAGGCGGTCTCCGAGATTAAGACTGCCCAGATCCATGCTAGAGAGAATGATTGCAACATCATGTTGCAACACATTCACCAGCTGGAGATGCTCAGGGATAACGCGGTTCAGATGGCGGAGAACCTCGCCCATGAGAACCACCATTTGCAGCATCAGTTAGCGGGACTTTTGGAGGCACAGCAGCCGCCTCCCGCTAACGATGATGCGCCTGAGTCAGAAGTATCGGATCCCGAAGCTTCAGACCCAGAGCCAGATGAGGAGTAGATTGGAGGTGGCTCCGAAGTGACAGTTTAGCTAGATGCTTCGCTTAGGGAGTGCGTCGTCCTTGTCTTGGAGTTAGTATGTGTTCTTAGAAGTTTATCTTAGTGGCGTGTAAGCTTTTGGATGTAAGAGTGGTGGTTTGACAGTCTAAGGAGTTGGACAATGGATGTACTGTCATCTTTTGGGGAAATGAAGGAAGTTTGTTTTTAATGAGATATCCGTGCCGTGCATTTTGATGTGCTCATACTTACGTTGAGAAATGGACATGGGTTGAATTGCTCTAATAAGGATCCTTTTTACTTTTCCAGCATGGTGAACACCAGAGCAGGACGTCAGGAGGCGGAAAGCTCCAACCCGCCGCCCCCGCCAGCTGAGCCAACCTTGGCCACAGCTATGGCGGCCCTGATTCAGAGCAGCCAGCAAACGCAGGAGATGCTACGAGCTATCCTAGAGAATAGCGGCACGAGTCGAGGCGCTCGGAACCGCGACCAGGACAGCACATACGCGGAGTTCCTAGCCACTCATCCCCCGGAGTTCAGAGATGCCCGGGAACCAATGGAGGCAGACCACTGGCTTCATACAATCGAGGCCAAATTTGGGCTGCTCCGTTGTTCGGAGACCCAGAAGACACTCTTTGCGGCCCAGATGCTCCACGGTCACGCTGGAGCCTGGTGGGCCAACTATTTGGCCACTCTCCCGGCCAACACCCAGGTGCCATGGGAACAGTTCCGGGAGGCGTTCCGCGCTCACCATATCCCCGCGGGACTCATGCAGAGGAAGGCCAAGGAGTTCATGGCCTTAACACAAGGGAACCGCACGGTGCACGAGTATTCTCGTGTATTCAACCAACTTGCTCTATATGCTCCGGAGCAGGTTGACACGGATGCTAAACGGAAGCACCGCTTTATGGAAGGACTGAACATCACACTCCAGGGTCGCTTGGCCCTAAACCAAGGCGGCTCGTTCAACGAGCTCGTCAGCAACGCCCTTATCGCCGAAGAGTACCTCGAGAAGGAGCAGCGGGAGAAAAGACGAGCCAGCGGTGGGCCATCAAATGCCCCGCCACCCAAGTACCATCTGGTGTACACTGCACCCGATGGTAGGAGGTACAAGGCAACCCCGCCGCAGGCGCCGTCGTTTCGTCCGCCACAGCAGCCGTACCGGCCCCCACAGAATCAGCAACAAGCCGGCTACCGCGCACCTCCCCCGCCGCAGAGGAACCAAAGTGTCCGCCCACCTCAACAAGGCGCGCGCCCTGGACCAGGCACGCCTTGCTTCAACTGCGGGCAGCCCGGACATTTCGCCCGCGAGTGCCCCTCCAACCAGCAGTCCGGAGGCAACCGACAGTCGAACCAAGGACAGGGCCAGCAAAAGGGCCAGAAGAACACCAGGACCGGTCGGGTAAACTACACCACGACCGAGGAAATTGCCGAGGGCGAACAAGTACTGGCGGGTACGTTTTCGCTCTCTACCCACTCAGCTTTTGTTCTTTTCGATTCCAGTGCAAGCCAGAACTTTATCAGTAAAAATTTTGTCAAAGGCAAAAGCCTAGTCACCATTCCCTTAGAGCCACCCTTCATCATAAAATCTCCTGGAGGCAACATATTATCAAATTATGGCTTAAAAGGAGCACCCCTAAATCTAGGAGGTTGCACCTATCCTACCTCCTTCATAATCCTAGATGGGCAGGGTATCGATATTATCATCGGCATGAAATGGATGAAACACCATAAGGCCATCCTTGACATTGCTAACCGTGTAGTCCACTTAACCTCCCCACTTCATGGTTCCATGTCCATCAACTTAGATCACCCCAAAGCCACCCTAAATCAAGTCTGCCATGCTGTCGGGAAGAGTCTGGACGAGATACCAGTGGTTAAAGAGTTTCCGGACGTATTCCCAGAAGACTTACCTGGTTTGCCACCGGACAGAGATGTGGAGTTTCAGATTGAGCTGTTGCCAGGCACAGCCCCGATTTCCCGCAGACCGTACAAGATGGCACCCAAAGAGCTAGCAGAGTTGAAGAAACAGCTGCAGGAGTTGTTGGACAAGGGCTTTATACGGCCCAGTACCTCGCCTTGGGGTTGTCCTGCATTGTTCGTGAAGAAGAAGGACCAGTCATTGAGGCTATGCGTGGATTACCGTCCCTTGAATGCAGTAACTATCAAGAACAAGTACCCTTTGCCACGCATAGACACTCTATTTGACCAGTTGGCAGGAGCAAAGGTCTTCTCGAAAGTCGATCTTCGGTCTGGATATCATCAGATCAAGATCCGTCCCAGTGACGTTCCGAACACGGCCTTCTCCACCAGATACGGACTATATGAGTATTTGGTGATGTCGTTTGGACTCACGAACGCACCAGCTTACTTCATGTACCTCATGAACTCAGTCTTCATGCCAGAGCTGGATAAGTTTGTAGTGGTGTTCATTGACGACATCCTAATATACTCCAAGTCAGTCGATGAGCATGCAGAGCACCTTCGGACAGTTCTCCAAAGACTCAGAGATCATAAGCTCTATGCCAAGTTCAGCAAGTGCGAGTTTTGGATTGAGCGTGTGCAGTTTCTGGGTCATGTTGTGTCCGCGGATGGTATTTCTGTTGATCCAGGGAAGGTGCAAGATGTTGTTAATTGGAAAGCACCCACAACAGTTCATAAGGTCCGAAGTTTCTTGGGATTAGCAGGATACTACCGTCGCTTCATTCCCAACTTCTCCAAGATTGCCAGGCCTATTACAGATCTACTCAAGAAGGATCAGAAATTCAAGTGGACAGAAAAGTGCGAAGAAGCCTTTCAGACTTTGAAGAAGCACTTGACCACGGCACCAGTACTCGCCCAACCGGATTTGAGTAAACCTTTCGACGTGTATTGTGATGCATCGGGAACTGGGATTGGTTGTGTGTTAATGCAAGAAGGACGGGTAATTGCTTATGCTTCCAGACAACTCCGTAAGCATGAGTTGAATTACCCCACACACGACTTGGAATTAGCAGCCGTGGTATTGGCTTTGAAGGTGTGGAGGCATTACTTATTGGGAAACTTGGTACACCTCTACACCGACCACAAGAGTCTCAAGTACATCTTCACCCAGAACGAGTTGAACATGAGGCAACGAAGATGGCTAGAATTAATCAAGGACTACGAGATAGAGATCCACTACCATCCGGGCAAGGCTAATGTAGTTGCAGACGCATTGAGCAGAAACGCCCATTGCCACTATTTGGATCAAGGAGTTGCAACCGAAGAACTAGAGCCAGCCATGAGGATTCTACCCCACGGAGCACTCTACAACCTAGCCTTAGTGCCAACACTTAAAGACGAAGTAGCCAAGGCCCAGAAGCTTGATAAGGGCATGGAGAAGATCAGATTGGGACTACAAGAAAAGAAGATGCAGTGTTTCCGTGAAGACGAACAAGGAGTTTTGTGGTTCAAGAACAGACTGGTAGTGCCGAAGGATCACGAGCTCCGAAGGAAGATTATGGATGAAGCTCACTTATCCAAGTACTCAATTCATCCTGGCAGCAACAAGATGTATCAGGACCTGCGAAAGAAGTTTTGGTGGACAAGGATGAAGAGAGAAATCGCTCGGTATGTAGCGGAATGTGACACCTGCCGCAGAGTAAAGGCCGACCATCTAAAAGGCGCAGGGTTGTCGCAACCTTTCAGCATTCCGTCATGGAAATGGGAAGACATAAGCATGGACTTCATTGTTGGACTGCCCATGACAGCTCAGAAGTTGGATTCAATATGGGTTATAGTAGATCGTTTAACAAAGACAGCCCATTTCATTCCTGTCTCAACCAGATACACCATGAAGAAGTATGCACAGTTGTACATTGACCGAATAGTCTGTCTGCATGGAGTGCCCAAGACGATCATCTCCGACCGAGGCACCCAATTCGTCGGTCGATTTTGGAAACAACTCCACGAGTCATTAGGAACCCGGCTGATCCACAGCTCAGCCTACCACCCTCAGACTGATGGTCAGACGGAAAGAGTGAACCAAATACTTGAAGACATGCTTCGAGCTTGTGTTTTGGAGACCAGAAAAGGATGGGACACTTATTTGTCATGGGCGGAGTTCTCATACAATAACAGCTATCAAGCCAGCATCCAGATGTCCCCGTTCGAAGCACTTTACGGCCGTAGTTGTAGAACCCCACTCAACTGGTCAGAAGCAGGTGAAAGAATAATATTGGGACCAGACCTAGTGCAGCAGGCTGAAGAGAAGGTACGGGTTATACAAGCAAATCTGAAGGCAGCCAAGTCAAGACAGAAGAGCTATGCAGATAGAAGGCGTAGACCATTGACCTTCGAGGTAGGAGACTACGTCTACCTACGAGTCTCGCCAATGAAGGGAGTTCAACGGTTCGGGATCAGAGGCAAGTTAGCACCCCGGTACATAGGTCCATATCCTGTCACAGCCAAGTGCGGACCAGTAGCGTATCAAGTGGAGCTGCCAGAGAGATTATCAGGAGTGCATAACGTATTCCATGTCTCCCAATTGAAGAAATGTCTGAAGGCACCAGTAGACCAAGTGGTTCAAGAAGTAGAAGAGTTGCAACCAGACTTGACCTACCCAGAGCGTCCAATCCGGATACTGGATCAGAAAGAACGAGTTACAAGAAGACGGACACTCAGGTTTTACAAGGTTCTGTGGAGCAACCACACGGAAGACGAGGCCACGTGGGAATCTGGGGATTTTCTTCAGTCAAACTACCCCGAGCTACTCCCAAAACCTTAGGTACCTATGCCTATCCTAACCCTCTCCTTAAATCTCGGGACGCGATTTCTTTTAGGGGGGAGGGCTGTGACACCCCAGGTGTCACCAGGGAAAAATCGACAAACTATAAACCCTAAATCCTAATTTCACTCAATTTAAAGCAGTTTCAATCATAGAAATAGAAAGAAATATTGTCTAAAATGCTTTAAAGAGACACTATGAAAAGTTTGACAAACAACAGAGCATGTTAGCAAAGTCCAGAGAATTCTCAACTAAAAGTATCGAAATCTCGTTAACAGAAAGAATTCAAACCCTAACTCTTGACCATCAAAATTTCCACAGAACCCTAGCTATATTTTTACATAAAAATTTAGTACACTTCAAAATAGAATTTTGGGAAATTATTTAGGATTTTTGGAAAAGAATTAGACCTCTTAAAAATTCACAGGAGCTATAATCAACCTAGAAATTCAAGAATTTTTAGAGGCCAAATCATGACTTGAACCTTAAATGAAAAGTGTTCCAAATAAAGTCCTGAGCTTGTACAAAAATAAAGAGTGCCAACTCTTTGAATCATTTCCAGCAAAAAAAAATAATAATAATAGAACTGTTGCCGGGCGGGCTACAGTACCGCCCGCCCGACAACAGAGCCGAGCCGCCCGGCAACAGGGGCGCTGCGCCGCCCGACACCAGCCACCTGTGGCGCACGTCGCCGATTAAATTGCGCCGGCCCCCTCACTCACCCCCACTCCTCTCTCTCTCTAGCTCCCGCGCCTCCCCCTCCCTCTCTCTCTTTTTCTCTCTGCCCGACAACAGAGCCGCGCGCCCCTGCTCTGCGCCACCCGACTGCCATGACCGACCCCCGCCCCTACTGCCCCTACTGCTCTCCCCTACACCCCGGCCCCCTATAAATGGCGCAACTCCTCCCCAATCTCCCCCCCTCCTCCAATTTCTCTCCCCCCCCCCCCCCCCGCGTGAGAAGCCCCAATTTCCTGCCCCACGGCCGCCGGCGCCATTGCCGCCGCCTCCACGACGAAATCCACCCCCCGATCAATTTCAATCTAATTCTTTCACCAAATCAGCTCCTCTCCACCTCGTGAAGCTCCTAGAACCCTCCAACCCTCCGACGGCGAGCCACCTCGTCGGATTTTTGACTTCGCCGCCGCCACCGAAGCACCCCCACGGTGAGACCCCCTCTGCCGTGCCCAACCTTGATGAATACCATGTTGCCGAGCTTCGTCATATCGTGAGGAGCATGAAAAGCCAAGGTTCGACGGCCGGCGACCACCCCATCGTCGGGAATTGGTCGCCGGAGCTCGTCGGAGACTGTGCACTGTTTTTCTTTTTCCTATTTATTTTCCAGATTATTGCTCTATCTTCTAAAAACCCTAGAAAATCACAGGAAGATCCAAAAATGCCAAACCAAAATTTGTTAGAACCCTCATGAAAAGTACTAATTTTATGTTAAAACACTTTTTAACAAATGGCCAAACATTTGCAGAATTAATTAGAAACACACCTTTCTGTTTTTGAATTTTAACTTGAGTTCTAGAGCAATGCTAGGGCTAACCTTTGATCTACAAGAACACCCTGGTACTACACACCCTCTGGAATTTTATGAAGATTTTAGGAACAAGAAATGGCATCTAACCCTATTAAATAACTTCAATCTGCCTAGTTTAAATAGCATTTTCTAAAGTACATTGTAAAATTCATTTGCAAGGTTAGACCCCAAAAGAAAAGTTGTAGATCTGGTGCTCAGGAATGCTCACATAAAGTTTCATAATTTTATTCTAACGTTTACTAGTGGTTTCTGATTTTACAAAATCTAAAAACAGGAATTTTGATGAATTTTTATAAAATACAGAAAATTCATCTAGGCCCCACCCAAAGCCCAAAATGCTTATTCCAGGGAGTACTACCCACTAAAAATAATCTTGAGGAAGAATTAAAATCTTCATTTTAACCCTAGTTTAATAGCCGAAGTAATTAAATAATATTAACCGATGAAAAATATCGCATTAACTTAACTAAAGTTGAAGTTGATGAACATGTCAACTAAAAGTCACCTCATGGGAGTTTAATAGACTTATTTAAACATCATTCATAGATTAATAATTGAATTTAATCCGACGACGTCGAGTAATTAGGGTTAACCCTAATTCTGGGCGTCGCCAATCTAAACCCTAGGTTGTTATTGATAATAATAATAAGTTCCATTTTCATTAAACTTATCATAACCCTACTGCATCATGTAGATTCTGACGCTAACGAAGTAGCTGCGGATCCAAGTTCCTCGATCCCCGCCGAAGAAGTCAACGACAACTCGGAGGAACCAGGCAAGCCCCGGTGCACAACCAGATTTTAAAGTTTTACTTTTATAACTAAGTGTGTCCTTGTTTGTGCATTAAGTACTAGGAGTTGATTGAAACCCTAGTTGCATTTGTTTTCATAGGAAAAACCCTAACGATAGTCGGTATAGGCACCCCCCCTTAGTATGCTATGCTTAGCAGGTAGATGCCGTAGAAGTCGAGCAGAGTGGACGCTGCTCGCGAAAGGATAGGTTGTTGATTGAAACTACTTCATGAGATGGGCCACACGAATGTGAATAAAGTAAGAAAGATAAAAGTTTGAGGGTCAGACAGGATACAAAGTAGGTCGGCGACTGGACTGGGTCCAGGGTGACCGTAGACTTGTCTGATCCGTGTGGTCCGAGACTGATCGAGTGTTAAACGTACTGGTCGTATGCTGGGTGTTATGGGCCCCAGTAAACCTACGTAGCCTAGTGATTGCAACGTCGAACCTGCCCTACGGTGTCTGACTAGGAGGAGATCTGGGGTGGGCAGCGTGGGAACTCCACAGAAACCGTCTGGGACGCGTTGTCTGGTGGGACGCGGCGCTGCTAAGGCATGCGTAGGCTGGAATTAACGTTGCAGGAGCTGGTGTGAACGGTTGCCACGTGCGAGTCTGGGACACGCACGTGTCGTACGGTCAGGTCTCCCCCTGCAGGGTATAAAATCGTTTCGAACCGCTGTCGCTCCCAGTTAGTGAGCATGCTCGTGAAACGCACCACATTTTAGTAAAACAGGTTGAGACACAATGAGAATGAATTATGAATATTAATATTGCTATTGTTGATTCTGTTATGTTTGCTTAGCTCAGTGCTAACTAAATTTATTTTTCTAATCATTTAATCTGATGCTAAAATTTGACAAGAGTAGTATAGGCTTGTGAGTCCTTTTGCAAGCAAACCCTCCCGAGTCAGCCATCATGTCTAGGAGTCGGCTGTAGTCAGCCATTTGTCGGGTAAGTCTTGCTGAGCTTCTTAGAAGCTCACGCGTTAGCGTTTTGTGGTTTTCAGGCGCCGTCATGCAGGAACCAGCAGGTAGCTTCCATTGGGAGGAGCCCCCCCTCGAATTCGGGAACCTCCAATGGGAGTTGTGCGAGTCGCCGCGTTGACATGTTGAAGTGGCTAGTAGCATGACGCCCGTGGGCACGGCGCGTGCTTTTGCTTAAGTCCGAGTGTCGGAGTTGTAATAGTTCTAGTCTTCCGCTGTTATCGTTTTTGAAACTTCTGCGTACTCTGAAACAATGTAATATTTAACTTTAAATTTATGGACCAATGATGTATTAAGTTCTCTTTCCTTGTAAATTATTGCTGTTTATTCCTGCCTGTGTTGTATCGTGTGTACGCTCGCTTCCTCGAGCGTTGCCCAACAGGATCCTGGCTTAACGACTGACCAGATCCGTCCCGAGACAAGGTTTTCTGGGCGGGTCGTGTCAGCAAAGCTGCACGAGAGGAAAACTCCGAGAGCCCACAGACGTATGGTCGCAGAAAGAGCCTTTACAGCTACCTTCCTCCAGGGTTGTCACCGGGAGACGTGGCTGTCGGGCACCAAAAGGAGGATTTTTTGGCTCGCGAAGATGCACGCCGCTCTTTGAGCTTAGCTGGACGACTCCTGGACATAGCCGGCGTCGAAGAACTGCTCAGTGAGCTGAGCCCTGCCAAGGCGTCTGAAGCCCTTTCTGGGATGGCTATACAGGTGTGAATGGCCTGGTATATATCATATCGGCTTTGCACCGGTATCTTGTGTAATGGTGCTAACACTTTTGCTATGTATACCTGCTGAGTGCGATGCTGGCTTGCATGTGACTTCTTCAGCCCAGAAGAGCGACGAGAGGCTGCAAAATCGGCTTTGAGCTTTGGAAGCCAATGCAAAGAAGTCCTCGGAGCTGCGCCACGAGGCTGAGCTCCGAGTTCTGGAGCTGGAGCAAGCACTGGCCCTTTTGCAAGAAGAGAAGGAGAATCTGGCTAAGGAGCCGACCGACATAACCAACGAGCGCGACACTCTCCATGAAGCTCTGAAGGCCTCCAAAGGCCAGTTGACCGTCGTCGAGCCAATTGCCGAAGGGGGGATATGGATGATCTCCTAGGCACGCTTGGGGTGAATGTAGTGGCGCCGCGGTTGGACGTGTCGGAGGATCCTATGGTGAGTATCTATCGAACCCGAAGCAGAATCAAAGCGACTCGCAAAGCTCTTCGCGCCTTCAGAAATCATTGCGCTCAAGTGTCCTGGATTGGTGCCTTCGTTGCTGTTCGCGCAAGCGGCATTACGGACTTTGCTCCGATCAAAAGAGCCGTAAGCGGGGTGTAGGAAATTGCGCTAGCAGCTTTTGAAGCTTATGCAGAACTTCGAGAGTCCGTGCGCGACCTAGGGAAGTCTTTCACCCAGGGGTTTTGGCTCCGATGCAGAATTGAGCAAAGCTGCGAATCCGCACTTCGTTCGGCAGGGGGCGGAAAGCTAACTACTGCAGTGAAGATTGCGCCTTCAGCCCCAGAAGCTGGCGAAACAAGCAACCTCAGATCAGGAGAAGACAGATCTGAAAACCAGCCGGAGAGGAGCGGACCACAAGATGAAGCTGCCAAAGGGACGCATCCTCAGGTGTGAGCTGCTACCTGGTCCATCCCGTAGAACGTATTTAGGTCTTTTGGAAGCCCCGGAACTATGCATTGCTCGGGAGCTTTGTAATTTAACCCTTAATCCGATGGTTTTATGTTCAGGCCAATTTGGTTCTCGATGTGATGCTTGTATCTTATGTCCCTTTGGGAAGCAATCCTATTGCCCGACTTGATTATGCAAGTGACCACCAGTGGCGCAAGTGGTTTCGCATGAACCCTCCGGTCATACATAGAAAACCACAACTTAATGATAAAACAGTTGTGTAATAGAGTGAGCAGGAAGAAAAGTTATGCCGACGTGTCAAGCGTGACCATTGGAGAGCCTTGCAAGGAGATCGAAGCCCGGCGCTCCTACTATGTAAGCCGAAGGTTGAGCCCGAAGTGGAGAGTATTGAAGTATCTAGCGGGGCATCATCTCCGGAGGAGCCTGGTCCGTAAGTAATGCAAGAGATCGCTTGTGCAGTGAACAATCCCGGTGGGGTAATGAGCTATATAGCGCGTCTTCGGCGCAAGATAGAAGAGCTTGAGGAACAACTGCCTAGTATATGACGTTTTGGTCGTGGAGCACCATGACATTGACTTGTAAAACTATATGTATGATGAAGAAAAAGATTTATTCCTTGAATGTCAGGAGTGTTTTTCAGTCCTATCTCACGTAGCCATGATAGAACAAAAGATGCCTTTCGGGCTTGCACGACTTAAACTCGTGTGGGGTTCGTGCTCTTAGCGACGGATTGTGAGAAATGCCCGAAGCCTTCGAGGCAAGTATAGTTACCGTAGGCATAGCCCTGCTTTCATGCGTTGGCATTCGAGTACGCCGGAGGTACGGGTAATTGCGTGAGGCATGACCTTGTCTTCGGACATAGGCAGACATCCTAGCACCTCGAAGGCGCGCGGGATCGAGAGAGGCACAGCCTCGCCTTCGGACATAAGCCGGCATCTCGGTGCACCGAACGCACGAGGGATCACAAGAGGGGCAGGACATGCTTAGAGTGCTTATAAAGGCCTCCTCTCAAGCGCGACTTGATGTAAATTATCTAGCAAGCTATGGGGCCGCTGCCTAGTGACCCGAACGGCCCTACCTAGAGGAGTCGCACGAGACGCAGCTCGGCTCAACAAACTTAGCAACTAGATGGTTCGAACAACCTTGCTCGAGGCGCAGCTCAACTCAGAAAGGAAGGAGGAAACAAAATAATCCATAGGGCTTCGTATGAGACGCAGCTCGGCACAAAAGGGAGAAGGGAACAGAAAACCCCACATGACTTCGCACGAGACGCAGCTTGGCACAAAAGGAAGAAGGAAACAAAATAACCCACAGGGCTTCGCACGAGACGTAGCTCGGCACCAACAGGGGTAGCAACTTAAGCATAGAAGCGCTTGAGGACATCCGCATTCCATGTGTGGGAGATAGGTGTGCCGTCCAGCTGCAGCAGGTGATAAGCCCCAGGCCTGATAGAACGGTGTACAATGAAAGGACCTATCTATTTGCTCTGGAGCTTTCCTGCTGAAGTGGGGTTAGGGTTGAGCTTGAGGATGTGGTCGCCTGGCTCAAAGGATTTGAGGTGAACCTTTTTGTTATAAGTCTTCTCCATTGACTCAATGTAGCGGTGCAAATTCGAAACAGCCTTCAAACATATTTCCTCTATGATATCCTTGGTGAGGTCTTTTGCGCCGAAGGATGGGTCGTCCACTCGGAAGGAACCATGTTTACTTCTACCGGGGTCATGGCTTCACTGCCATACATGAGCTTGAATGGGGTGAATCCCGTGGCCCCTGTCTTCGTGGTGTGCAAGGACCATAAAACATGGGGCAAGGTCTTCACCTGTTTCCCTTTCGGCAGGCCAACTAGAGCTCGAGAAACAGCATGAAAGATGTTGCCATTCGCGCGTTCAAAAGCTCCATTGGCTCTAGGATTATCTACGGAGATGTTGCATCTTTTGGCACCAATACTGACGCAATATTCTCGAAATAGCTCGGCTATGAACTGTTTCCTGTTGTCAACTATGAGCTCGAGGGGTACTCCAAACCGGCAGATAACATTCTTCCAGAAGAACTTCCAAACTGCGAGCGTTGTAATCTTGATTAATGGTTCGGCCTCGACCCACTTGGCAAAGTAGTCAACCGCAAAGCGAAAACCCTCCAGAGCGGCTGGTAGTGGCCCAACAATGTCGATGCCCCAAAGAGCCAAAGACCAGACTAGAGGAATTGGTTGTAGGGGAGTGGCAGGTCGGTGCGACTGTCGTCCCATCCATTGGCAGCCTAGGCAGGTGTGGACCAAAGATTCAGCATCAACTAGAGCTGTGGACCACAGAAGAGGACTCTAAGGAATAGATCACAGGTGGTACCATAGAAGACGGTACCTCATGAGCAGGTGCAGTTGAACAAGTCGAAGGTACCAAAGACGAAGGCACTGAGGGTAACGTAGCTGGAGGAACACTAAGAGTATCAGAAAATGTCATGAAAGAATGTGGCCCAACCAAAGATGCATGAGATGCATCAGAGGAAGGACGAGAGTAGATCAAACGCATCTCATCAGAGATAACATCCATAGAAGTTCTCATCCGATGAGCAATAAGATGCCAACAACGATACCCTTTCTACGCAGCGCTATGCCCTCGGAAAATACACTAATTATACTGAGCTGTTAGCTTAGTGCGCTCACGAGGTGTAAGCACACGTAGCACACACAGCCAAAAAGGCGAAGGCTGGAGTAGTCTGGTATCTTACCACAAAGACACCAGAAAGGAATCCCTCCCTGAAGAGCTAATGTAGGTTGAATGTTATTAAAAAAGTGGCAGTAGAAATAGCGTGAGCACAAAAATGAGAGCAATAGAAGAAGCGAGCTGTCGCAAGGGGACGATGCTTGCGTTCGGCTACACCATTTGGAGCATGAGCGCAAGGACAAGAGAGCTGAGTAAGGCTACCGTGCTTAGGGAGGACATAACGAAGAGCTCCAGAGAGGTACTCTCCTGCAGAGTCAGCACGAAAAACACGTATAATTATGTTAAAATCAATGTGAATCGTAGTAGTAAAATACCTGTAGATAGACAAGACCTCACTATGATGTTTGATAAATTACACCCATGTGTGTCGAGAAAAATCATCAATAAAGACTGTAAGCATCAAGACACCTAGAAGGGGGAGGGTTTGAATTGGTGCGGATGAACACAAACGTGTTTTACCTCTTTTGAAAACCAAGGCGTCAAAGAGCGGTCCTATGCAAGTCTAGTGGCCAAGAACTCTGTCATACTAGTGATTACAATCAACCAAGAGCACACACTAGCATGATAGTCACCAAGAGAGAAAGCGAAACGCAACGCAACCTATTCAATTATACTAGCTCAAAGGAAGGACAACAAGAACAACAAGCTAGAAAAAGGGACGGATAGAGAGAGGTTCACGCATCAATCTTTTTCATGAGGTATCGGAGGATGGCGCCTCCCCTAGTCCTCGTTGGACCACTCTGTCGGGGTCCAGGTCCCTCCCGCCGTTCCCAGAATGGTGTCTTCCAAGGTGCGCTCCACTCCTAGAGTAAAGACACAGACCACCTCCGTTGCCTTGAGTAGCGCCTTGTGTTTTACTAGAGACAAGCCTCCTAGCTCGGGTGCTCTCTCCTTAATGCCCCTTTGAACGGAGGGCTCTAAACCATGTACAAACTTGGTGTAGACTTTCACAATCTCACAGGAAGCTCCAGAACCGACTCGTAACCGGTCTAGGCCCTGCCAAAGACCAAGAGTAACAAGTCGTGATGCCCCCTACAACCTACTAGCCTAGAGGTGGATGAATTGTTCTTGTTATTCTCCCACTAGCACTCAAAGATCTTGGCTTGTATGCTATAATGCTTCACTCCTGACTTCTTGGCTCTCCTAGGGTTGCTTTGGTATTTCACTAGCCAAAAGTCTTTCAAAGAACCAAGGGGAGCAGCTATTATTAAGGCCAACCACCCCCAACTAGCCGTTACCTAAAAGTTGCTCTACGCGGACCGTCACCGTCCTATCCACGTCCTAGACGATGACCAAAGTGTCGTCTTGGACGATGACTGCATCATCCTATACAGTGACTGTTTCTTCTCAAATACCTCTGGAACGGGTTTTTAGGAGAACTGGACAGTGACACCGCCGTCTTGGACGGGGACTCCCTCACAACAATCATATTTCATACCTGTTCAAACCCTAGACTAGATGGTGACACCGCCGTCCTGGATGGTGACTGTGTCTTCTCAAGGTCCTCTGTCATGGACCAAAAATTCTCTAGATAACTAGATGGTGACCTCGTCGTCCTTGACAGTGACTGGATCTTCAGCTGACTGGCTGAATTGTCATCTGATCACCTCTCTGGATAACTGGACGGTGACCTTGCTGTACTGCATGGTGACTGCGGCTCAAGCAGAACTTGTTCTTCTCCGCTGCATATTTAATTCCACACCACTCTCAGGGACCTTCACTGAAGTTTCCTAGGCTGTGGAACCTTCACACGAGCTGGTCATCCACCTCTACACTAGAAAGACATAGAAACACATCTCAACCCCTCTTAATAGTACCGATTTTTTTCCTATGGACTGAAAACCTAGCGAACAAAGCTCTAAGCTTGATCACTGTGCTCCACGGTCCTGAGCCATCCTCCAACCATGTACATCTTCATGGGTTGCTTCTCGGGTTAATCCTTGGGTTGTCATAAACATTGCCAAAGTACATTGCTCATATGATTGACCATAGAAGTAGGGGCTGCACTGAAACACAAGTGAGCAAACACATTCATATATTTGGGGACAATGGTCAGCAAGCTAACAAAGATGATATAATATCTATGCCGTCCCCACCTTCCCCTACAAACAAAATGAGCTGGCCCCCATACATCAGAATGAACTAAGTCAAAAGGGTGTTGGCACTACGTTCTTGTTGTTCGCCCTTGCAACTCGAGCTTTGTTCTCCTTAATCTTCTCCAATGATCCGAGTCGATGCTACGATAAATCTTCGACTTCATCCAACATGAGCTGCTCATATTCATCGATCGATAGCTGGTCTTACAGCGATATGCTCCTATCACCAAGATTAGTTTCCCACAGCAAAATGGCCTCATGCCCACAGACTAGCTGATACAGAGTTGCTTTGACGGCCCCATGACAAGACATCCGGTAAGCCATAGAGATTCAGCCAATACGACATGCCACTTCTTCAGTTGCTCAGCAATCTTTCGCTTGATCAGCACGATCAGACTCTTGTTAGATGCCTTTGGCCTGTCCATTTGCCTGAGCATAATAGGGGGATGAATTCAGTAGCTTGATTTCCATACCGGCGGACTCTTGGAACACCTGGGAAGTGAACATTGTCCCCTGATCCGTGGTGATGGTTTTGATACACTATGTGCTCTTGGATGAAAGCAATTATGTCTCAGCTTGACACATTCTTCAGAATCGCCTCCACCCACTTTGTGAAATAATCAGTGGCTACCAGTATGAATTTGTGTCCTTTAGTCGACGGTGGATGAATCTGGCCCATCAGGTTTATTCCCCATCCCCGGAATGGCCAAGGCTTGACTGACGCAGGAGCTCACTGAATCGGCCCTAATTTCTGGCATTCGTGGCGACCCTTGAAATAGATGAAGCAGTACTCTAGCATTGTAGGCCAAAAGTAACCAGTTCTCCACAACAACAATTTCATTTTGTAGGCCGATTGATGAGTGCCACAAATCCCATCGTGTACTTCACACATGGCCGCCTAGGCTTCTTCAGCACCCAGGCACTTCAAGAGAACTCCATCCAAGGAAATATAGCTGATCTTCTAAGAGTACATATTTGAGTGACTTGAGTCTGACCTTCCTCGGGGATGGTGATGTGGGATTCCTAAGATATTCCACTATCTTGATCCTCCATTCACTTTCTACCTTCGTTGGGGGCAATTCAGCTTCGGTGTTGGCTACTTGTTCATCCCTAGGATGGTACCCCGACCCATCTTGACCGAGACTATTGGATTCCTGGTTTGTTCTCTGGGAATGTGTGTGACGATGACGTTGCGGAATTTTTCAATGATTCCTCGGCACCGCTTGTAATATTATCACAAGACATCAGCTCTGCACTTATTTTCCCCACACAATTGACCCAAGATCAGCAGCGAATCGCCAACGATCTCCATAGAATCGACACCCGGTTCCAGCAGCAGTCCCCTTTTACTACGGCTTGATATTCAACCTAATTGTTGGTGCTGGGCGGCTGCATCGGCGAACTGGAAGGTTGCCACCCAAGGCTAAATGATCATTACACCAAAGCCACATCCATTTTTGCAAACTGATCCATCAAAAAACAATACCCATGGTACCGGTTCCATGACACTCTGAGAGATCCCAACATGCTCAATTATGAAATCCGCTAGCACCTATCCCTTTACTGCCCTAAGCGATTGATAGGTGAGATCAAACTCGAACAATGTCAGCATCCATTTGACAATTCTTCCTTTCACGATTGGGGCCGATAATGTGTTTGACCACATCGGCCATGCAGACCACTGTGCATTCGTTGGCCACGATGTAGTGCCGCGGCTTGGTGTTGGAAACGTACAGGCGAAACAGAGCCACCACTCAATTTTGGAGTACCTTGTCTCAACGTCAAGCAACAGGCGACTGAGATAGAAAATGACACGCTCCCTGCTATCTTGCTCTGGAACCAAAGCTGACTCGGCAGAGCTAGATCAGCCACCAAGTAAAGCTTGAAATGAAAGGAGACCAGGCTGGGGAGGCATCAGCACGGGAGGGGAAGTAAGTAGACTTTGATGTCGTCCAAAGCCTCTTGCTGCGTTGGCCCCCATTTGAATTCCTTGACCGGCTTTGAGCCTAAGTAGAGGTGTGAAGGGCGCAATTTTCTAGATAGGTTAGAGATAAAACTCCACATGAAATTTACCTTGCTGATCGAGGACTGTAACTCAGTTTTGTTGCTGGGAGGCTTACGGGTAATTTTTCTCTGCCACAGCTCGTGGAAGCTGCTCCAACCGAGCTGCGGGATTTGTACTGCTAGAAAGTTATTTTTGCCCACAGCTCTAGTACAAGGGGACCCCCTTTGGTTGAGCTTTTGGCTTTTGGCTACAGCCACAGCCCCAAAAGGCCAACCAAACACACCCTTAATCTTCTCAATCACCTCCATCCTCTTCTGACCAACCTCAATTCCTCTTTCATGCACTAGGAAGCCCAAGAATTGTCTGGCTGAAACCCCGAAAGCAAACTTGTGTGGGTTCATCTTCAGCCCGTATTTCCTCACTCTCTCCAACACCTTCCTCAGGTCCGCCACATGATCCTGGATGACCTTTGACTTGACTATGATATCATTGATATAGATCTCAACCAATAGAACGTTTAGGTCATGGAACATATAATTCATAGCCCTCTGGTACATAGCTTTAGCATTCTTCAGGCTGAAAGTCATCACCACCCATTCATACAGCCCGACGATACCAGGGCACCTGAATGTGGTCTTGTAGATATCCTCTTCAGCCATGAATATCTAATTATACCCAGCATTAGTTATACCATCCATGAAGCTAATGATCTTGTGACCCATAGTCGCATCTACCAAGAGATCGACAATTGGCATCGGGTACTCATCTTTAGTCGCTCTATATTGAGATCCCTGAAATCAACACATATCCTAATTTGCCACTTTTCTTCTCGACTGACGATGTTTGATACCCACTCTGCATATTGGCTCGACCTGATGAACTTTGCCTCATACAACCCCGTGATTTCTTCTTTGATTGCACCATGTTTCTTGAGGTCCAGCTTTCTCTGAGGCTAACGGAAAGGCCGGTATCCAGGCTTAATGGGGAGCAAATGTTCAACAATGGATTGGCTTAGCCAAGGCATTTTATGAATTTCCATAAAAAGCAATCCTGATATTCTCGTAACAGCTTTATCAATTCTGCCTTAGTACCTTCATCTAAATTTCTACTGATGCACGACGGCCTTAGGCGGTCTCCATCCCCCAAATCTATCTTCTCTAATTCATTGGCCAACGCGAACCCGTGACCTAGCTTTCCTTCATCGTCCCAGTTCCCAACGCCCCGTGCTAGAGGCACAGTCCGGGCTCCTGATGGGCCTCGACTCTGAAACCATCCTTCGTCACCCTCATGAAGTTCCCATCCCAACGCACACCAGACAAGCACTCCATGTCTTCCACCTGCTAGGACGCGAGATCGGTCGATGCCACAATGATTGAGTTGTCGACGGGCATGATCTCTACCTGGTCATTGATACACTGAATCACCATCTGATGCATTGTGGAAGGGATGCAACAATTGGCGTGGATCCAGTCTCTCTTGAGCAACACGCCATATGACCCCTTTCCTTCAATGATGAAGACTGTGGTGGGCAAAGTCTTGCTGCTGATGGTCAGCTCTACATTCAGGACTCCCTTTGCTTCAGAGGCATTCCCCTTGAAATCCCTTAAGATCATATCGATTTTGACCAGATCATCTGACACCTTCCCAAGCTTCCGGAAAGTGGTCATTGGCATGATGTTCACTGCAACACCACTATCCGACAACATCTTTCACATGGGTCTCCCATTGACCAAGCCTTTCATGTATAGAGCCTTCAAGTGTTGGTGCTTGATTTCTTTCGGCTTGTCAAACACTGCGGGTTGGGGACCCAGTGTTAATGCAGTCACCTCTTCAGATACGAGCTCACAGGGGTCGATGAATTCACATGGCCATGGAGCCCTGTACTTAGAGGGTAAGAAGAACACCATGTTGGCTTTCGTCGTGGGCCGATGGATCTAAGACGCAACCTTCGCCCTCCATTCCTTCCGGTTTAGGCCGAGGGCTATAATCCCTTTCATACTGGTAAGCTTCTGCGCATTGCTCCTAGCAGCGAGCCCTCAAGATGCGGCGTTTCTGACTCCTGGTTCTAGTAGGGCAACACTGCGGCTTGGTCCCCTTTGCGGCACAATTACCCAAAATCTGCTGGTATTCTTGATCGAATTCTTCTTCCAAATCATTGACCGGCCCGAGACGCTCGCAAACTGAACGCCGATCGTAGTCAAGTCTCGAGAATACAGGATGCCGATCGACCCGAGTGGCAGGACCATTTTCGGCCATCCTCCGGTACTCTTTTCCCCCATTACACCTAGGACAGTCTCTGATAGAAGGAAGCTTCATCTCCTGTTCCCAGCAGAATCTAATGAACGGACAACTCCAGTGTGGATCCATTGGTGTTTCATCAGACTCCTTCCCTTGCTGGCCCATCTTCCCCTGGCAATGATCGAAGAGGTCTTATGAGCCCTCAACATTAACCATGTTGATGGGGAAAAGATGCCCATCGATGTTCATCGGCGTCTTGTCATTGAATTTTATCTTCCCCTGCTCAATAGCCGATTGAATTTGCTGCCTGAAAACCTTACACTCATTAGTGTGATGAGAAGGACAATTATGCCACTTGCACCATCTCTTCTTGAGCTCTTCAGGTGATGGCAGTGTATGATGAGGCGGCACCCTGATCTGCCCCTCTTGCAACAGGGCATCAAAGATCTTGTCAGCCTTGTTGATGTCAAAGCTATATATATTGTCCTTCATCGGGCTCTCTTTCGACCCATGGCAGGAAGTGACCTTCTTGCTTTTGTTCCACTTAGACAGGCTGACATCATAGCTCTCATCTTCTGAGTTTGAAGAATCCTGATCAATCAGATTAGTGAACTTGGGCTTCAAAACGGGATTACGGTTCTCATAAGCCGATACCCATTATACCAGGTGAGCTAGACTCTCGAACTCTTGAGACGAGAACTTCTCCCTAATGTGACCAACCAGCCCCTCAAGAGTGATGTTGTCTAGTTGCTAATCGGTCAGCTTTAGACTATAGCACTTGCTACGAATGTCCCAGAACGTCTGCACATAACCTGACACTGATTCACTCAGTCTCTGGCTGATAGCCATATGATCGGTCTGCTTCATTTTGCTAACCCAGCAAAGAAGTAGTTGTGGAAGCTGCACTCCAGATCGGCCTAGTTTTTTATTGAGTTGGGAGGTAGAGATGCAAACCATGAAAAGGTCGATCCAGCAAGAGACAGTGGAAAGAATCTGACGAGCGGAGCATCATTGGATGAGCTTCCCCACATTGTGCCAAGAAGCGACTGACACGCTCAACAATTGACATCCCATCATTGCCAGAGAACTTCAAGAAATCTGAGACCCGATAGCGATGTGGTAAGGCTCTTGATCAAACCAGCTAGGATACGTTCGCCAATACATGAATGTCTGTTCTTTTAACTTGAGCCCGAACTGTTCCTTCATGATATTGGCGATCTTCACAGCCCAATCTTCAACCCTGGGTCGCTGAACCCTCAGATATTGTTGCATCCACGGGTTGGGAACATAGTATTGTTCGCCACCTGCCTGATGCCCCAGAGCATGCCGAACTGGCACATCTTGTAGGGCTCTGGAGCTGTATCTCCTGTCTGACGGTAAGCGTACGGAGGCTCAGTACTACCTCCTGCTTGATCTGCGGCTACGGTGAAACCATAGAGAAGAATGCAGGTCCTTTTTGTTGCTTTTCACCACCATCTTCTAGAACCTGCTTCATGATGTTATGGACCGTGTTCGTCGGAACAGGGGAGTTGTTAATCAACGCATGATGTGCAGCCTGATGGCTCACTTCCCTCATAGCCTCCTCATCGTTCTCGCCAGGGACATACGGACCTGGCAGGAGTGATGTTCAGGAGCTCACTCTCTTGAAACGAGGTCCCAGCATGTGACAGGGTGAATGAATCAATACAAATCTTCTCGTATGCTTTCTTCATCTCACAGATCTTCTAACGATATTCTTCACGCAGCTTGTCAATGATCAAGGGAATCTTGTTGTGATCACCAACGTTGCTGGTATCATCAGACTTCCTGTTAGGTTTCGCGACCACGGGGTTCCACTGGGCGTGCCAAAAAGCATGTTCGGTCGGAAACACGCATGCGTGACTTGGGAGATTTGCTTAACTCCAGTGCAGGACCAAATTTGGTGACCCGAGGTTTCCTTGCTACAGAAAGGTGGGCGTGCTAGTCAGTTTTCCCCTACAAACTGACAAAGAGAAAGGTGGAAAACGTTAAATTACGGAGAACATGGTCTTTATGGGCCGATGTACGGCCGATACCTGCTCTCAAACCTTATCCGAAGGAGAATATCACGAGAGGAGTAAGGGGATACGACCAGAGGATAAAATAAATTAGAAAAATAAGAGTACAACATGGTAGGAGGCATCGGCTTCTGCAGCAGGGGGGGGCCGTGGCTGATGCGCGCGACAAGCGTTCGGTTCGAAAGTAACGGCCGTCAATACGCTAACATTTTGCAGCTGATACACAGATTAAACAAGAAGGGTTATAACAAGGCCACAGAGAACGCCCATCGGCCTCAGAAGACGTCATAGGCCATGTATTTGGCTGATGGGGTTCAAACGGGGGTGAGGAGGCCATGGAGACCTTTTTCTTTTCTCTGCACCGGGAGCCCATCCTGAAATGGGAAAACTTCTGTCATCACACGTACGGGGCAAAAGTCAACCCCGGCCACTATGTGATCCAGTTGAACCGGAACAACTTGATCGGGCACAGACAGGTATTGCATATGAGTTTTCTGACGGAGCTCAGATCTCACTCGCGACTTAGAACAAAAGATGAACAACAGGATGCATTTCGGACCGGTAGATAAACGAAACAGAAATGGGTTACACACATCGGAGAAACGCGAACACCATGACGAGTGAGAAACGTCGATACCGGCCAAAAGAAAGGTAATTGTGTCCTTTGTTCCGCATGATAATTGTGACCTCTGCTTTATTGTGAATGACAATGGTGGCTTTTGCTTGATGCTTAGTCACCAACTGATTAGTGCTCATATAATTATGCTTTGTTTGGTAGAAAATAGTGTTGATAACAGTTGCCCTTTTTGAGCTGCTTGTTAAGTGAACTATCTTGATGCTAAATGTTACATGTTGCAGCTTTAATTGATGCAAAATGACTTGAACTCTGACTAATGGTTTTGATAAAGTACTTTGTAAGAAACTGCCATGCATTACAGGGTTTACCTACCTAGCCTATGTTTTTTATTGCAATGCAGTAAGATTGCAGTTGGCTATTTATTGCCTAACCGCACCAGTTTGAAGATGTGCAGATTATCATTTGATTTTTGTTTCCGAGTGAATTGCACCTGCAGTCCTCCAAATTGTCGGTGGTTCTCAAGCAGGTCCTCGTACTCCCAAATTGATTACTTGAGATCCCTAATCTTTGATTAGGCCTAAGTAGACTTCCAAAACACCTTCTGGTCGCACCAGGCTGCTCACGTGGCGTACGGCGCGTGCCAACGTGGATGGGTGGGAGTTTTGGCCCTTGTTTGCTGTTTCACGTGAGGGGTTCTGGAGGCGTAAATGTGCAAGGCACCCCCCCCCCCCCCCGCGCGTTCTCTCTCATATCTCATTACAGAACCAATTTGCTATCATTCCAGTCTTCCAGACGAGAGAGGCGGACAGGGCTTGAGAGCACCATGGGGGGCGAGGCGATCTAGCAGGAGACCAAACAGCGCAATCTGAGGCTTCCTCCGATGCTCCCTGGTCGCGCATGACATCGGCGCCGGCTCCTTTGGCTGGGCCCAGTAGTCGCACAGAAGGATTGGGGCGAATGGTCCTCACGCTGCGGAAGGAAGGGGAACCACCTTCTGATTACGGTAATCCCATGGCCTAATCTAACGTGAATAGGTGTAGAATCTCTGATTGGGTATAGCAGCGGCTTGGATTTTAGATGCAAATTTTCAGTTTTTTTTTTGTTAGGGTTTATGATTTAGGTCAAATATTAAATATGTTTTTTGGTCCAGCGGCTTAGTGTCTTTACTGCAATAGAACATGCGATTGAATTCCTGAAATTTACATATAGCCTATAGAGCAACGAGTAGCCTACATCTTAGTGTCTTTCTTTTTTGGTGCAACTAAACACATGCTAGATATTGATGGTTGATTTTTTTTGTACAATTTAGGTAAAGATTCTAAAGCTTTCACGATGGAGATT
This sequence comes from Oropetium thomaeum, assembly GCA_001182835.1. NCBI lineage: Eukaryota > Viridiplantae > Streptophyta > Magnoliopsida > Poales > Poaceae > Oropetium > Oropetium thomaeum. Next base: position 2,027,100 of record LFJQ01000034.1, read on the forward strand.
CACCACAATGGGTGCTTCTATGGTTTGAGCGCAAATCGGTGTTAGGTGGATTCAAAAGTTAGTTTCTTTAATAATGTTGATGCCCACAGTTGGTGCTTTTTCTGGGTAGGAGAAGTGATAATTGTGACACCCCAGGTGTCACCAGGGCAAAATCGACAAACTGTAAACCCTAATCCATAATTTCACTCGCCTAAAAGCAGATTCAACCTTGAGAATAAAAAGGAATATTGCTAAAATGCTTTAAAGGAATACTATGAAAAGTTTGACAAACAACAGAAACCCTATAGCAAAGTCCGGGAAAATCTCAACTAACAGTATCGAAATCCTTTTAACAGGAAGAAATCCAAACCCTAACTCTTGGCTATCATAATTTCCACAGAACCCTAACCATATTTTTACATAACAATTAAGTACACTTCAAAATATAATTTTGAGAATTTATTCAGAATTTTTGGATAAGATTTAGACCTCTCAAAAATTCACACAATATATAATCATCTTGGAAATTCAAGAATTTTTAGAGACCAAATCATGACTTAAACCTTAAATGAAAAGTGTTTCTAATAAATTCCTGAGTTTGTAAAAAAATTCTCAAAAATGTTTGAGCTTGGGAAGTGTGTCTTTTAATTGAATTGCATTCCAGCTTGATTAAATGAAAAAAAAAAAGAAAATTGAAAATCGCTGTTGTCGGGCGGGCTACAGTGCCACCGCCCGCCCGACCGCCCCGCCCGACACGGCTTTCGCCGGCTTTACTTTGCACGTCGCCGCATTGAAGTCGGCCGCGCTCCCTCGCTTTCTCCCGTTCCTTCCTCCTCCCCCTCCCGCGGCACTCTCTCTCTCTCTCTCTCTCTCTCTCTCTCTCTCTCTGCCGCCCCCCTCCCCTATTTTCCCATGGCACGCGCCGCCTGAGCGCCGCCCGGCATGGCCGACCATGCCGGCCATACCCCTCTTGCCCCTCTAACCCCTACGTCGAACCCCCTTTAAAACGGTGCACCCCCCCCCCCCACTCCTTCTTTTCCTTCACCCCGCGCGAGACCCCCCTCCTCCCTGCTCAGAGCGCCGCCACCATAGCCGCTGCCCTCCACCTCCACGTCGACAGCTCACGCCGGCCGTCTCCAAACCTCACCACTGTGCCCGAGAGACTCCCCTCCATCCCCTGAAGCTCTCCGACCACCAAGCCCGCCGACGGTGCACTGGTTTCGCCGGAATGCCGCCGCCTTCCCCTCGGCCGAAGAGCAACGCCGGCGGCCACGATCTCGTGAAATTCCTCGCGACGGTACAATGATTCTCCAATTCCTCTTGCCGGCTGTTAGCTCTCGTCCTTGCGCAACCTTTTGACATGAATCCGGTCACAGGTGACCGTCATCGAAGAAGAACGCTGTGTGCCGTCCCGTCGGCCGCCATTGTCGCCACCTCGACCTCCACGTCGCTGACCCTGTTTCACTCTTCCCCGTGGCCTCCATCCTCCACAAATCGGTGCATAGACTCGAGGTGAAGCTCCACAGCTGCTCCGTCCATGCCCTAACCCTCTTCTCCGGCGAGAATTTCACCGGAGCTCCTCCCCTGCCGTGCCGCCCCTGTTCTGCCACTGTTCTATTGAATTTCCTAATTTCTTTTAATTAGCCAGAGATTGTTAGGCATGTAACAAATCATAGAAAAATCTAAAAATACCAAACCTAATTTTATTTGAATCCTTGAACACTGGACTAATTTTCTGTTGAAGCACATTTTAGAAATTGTACAAAAATTTGCAGAATTAATTAGAACATTCTATTCTGTTTTTGAATTTTAATTTTCATTCTAGAGCAATGCTAGGTCTGATCTTTGATCCACAAATACACCATGTCCACACACATCCCCTGGAATTTTATGAAGATTTTAGGACCACGAAATAGTATGTAACCCTATTGAATCACTTCAATCTTCCTAGTCATTGTACCTTTTTCTAAAATACATTGTAAAAGTCATTGCAAAGATTAGACCCAAAAGCAAAGTTTTAGGTTTGGTGCTCAGGAATGCCCACATAAAATTTCATAATTTTATTCTAAGGTTTACTAGTGTTTTCTGATTTTATAAGATTTAAAAACAGGAGCTTTGATGAATTTTTACAAAATCTAGAAAATTCATCTAGGCCCCAACCAAAGCTCAAAAATCTTATTTCAGTGAGTGCTATCAACTAAAAATAATCTTGAGGAATAATTAAAAGTTTCATCTTTAACCCTCTAGGTTAATAGTCGAAGTTGTTAAATAATTATTAATTCATGTAAAATATCGGATTAACCTTAACTAAAGTTGGATTTGTTGAACATGCCAACTAAAAGTCACCTCATGAAAGTTTGAATCAATTTCTTGAACATAATTCACAGGTTAAGCATTAAATTAAATCGACGGCATCGAGGAATTAGGGTTAACCCTAACCCCTAAACGTCGAAATCCTAGTTAATCATTAGCAGAGGCATTATGAACCTTTTCCATTGAACTTATCATAATCCTACTGCATCATATAGATTCTGACGCTCACGAGGTAGCTGCAGATCCGGGTTCCTCGATCTCCGCCGAAGAAGTCAACGTCAGTTCAGGAGAACTAGACAAGCCCCAGTGCACAACCGTTGTTTAAAGTTTTTCCTTTTATAACTCCGTGTGTCTTGTTTGTGCATTAAGTGCTAGGAGTTGATTGAAACCATAGTTGCATGTTCTCGACCTCCTTCAAAACACAGGGACAGGAGGCCTTTGTGCAGTACTCGCGGCGTGAAGGATACGGACTTGTTTTCGTCGCCATGTTCCTGAACGTCCCGCGCCGGCGGAGGACCCCGGTGGTGGTACTTCCGGCGGCGGCGCCATCGTCTGCGAGCTGTGGCGCGCACGCCGCCGCCGTCTCCGACGACCTGCGCCGTGTCAAGGGAAAGATGTTGGCCGCCGCGATCGACGAGGCGAGCCGGCCGCCTCGGGCGGAGGAGATCAGCGCCACGGCCACCTCCGGCGGCGGCGGGGGTGCTAATGACAAGCTCATGGGTGACGTCATCCGGAGCCACCACGCGAACTCTGATGACCAACCGACGACGAGCCGGGCCCGGGCCCGGGAGGAGTCGACGACCAGGAAGAAGCGCCGCCGGCCGTTCTGGTCCGACGCGGACGTCTCGTTCGACAGCATCGGCGCCGTCAGCGGCCAGCTCCGCGCCCAGTTTCGGAACCTCGGCATCGAACCGGTGCGCATGTACGGTAAGCCGCTGTGGCCGAGCCACCGGGTGCGGCAGCAGACCCGCCTGCTCATGTCGTGCAAGAGCTGGCGCAGGGCCGAGGCGGGCCGCCCGTTCCCGATCGACGCCTTCCTGACCGAGGACGAGAAGGTAACCGCGCGCGGGAAGAAGGGGCTCGAGGTGCTGGCCTTTGACAGCGCCGGCGAGGCGTACGAAGGGATGGTGTGCAAGTACCTCGGCAGCAACACGGGGTACCGGCTCATCGGGGCGTGGGGCGAGTTCCTGGCCTGCAACGGCCTCGTCGTGCCGAAACAAGACGCCAAGAAGAGAGGCCACCAGCCGTTGAAGAAGCCGGGGCCGATAAACGACGTGATGCTCGAGCTGTGGATGTTCCGGCATCCGGAAGGAGGCCAACCCGGGATCGTCCTCGTGCACTACCGCAGAGGCGACGCGGCGCACGCCGACGCCTCGTTCGACGAAGAGATGGTCCGCAGGCCGACACAGAAGAGGACCAGGCGTGGCGGCAGAGCACTGCGACCACGACGACCGAGGACGGCGGCGTGGCAATGCGCGACGAGGACGCTGCTGGGAAGGAGGACGACAACATTGCTAATTACGATGTGGTAACAGAGAAGGAGGCAACTGGCGGAGAGGCAGCAAAACCACTGTCGTCGGCCTCCGACGATGCCGATGCAGCAAACAAGGAGCAAACTACCTCTGCAGCCGAGCCGTCGTCACTGCCACGCTTGTCGTCTTCGTCGGGCGGTTGCTGCACCCACGAGGACGTGTTACTGCTGACCGCATTCAGGATCATGATGATTGACAAGACGTTCTAAATTTTACTACTTGGTCATTATATATTACTGTGCATTTTCTATAGCGTCTTAACTAATAAAGAGGCGGGATGTAGGTACTGCAGTTCAACGAGCAATCTATGCAAGTTGTGTAGTTCGTTGTAGTCTTGTGCATTTGCAGTGAAAGATCCTTTTCAAATGTGCAGCAACAGTAGAATGAACAAAAAAAAAATGTTTCATGTTATTCACGGTGACTGTTGCATGTGTCAACTACACACATTATCGCTAATAACTCACATCCCTCCCCGCTTCATTGGTCCAAAGCTGCTGTATTTCACAAAACTATATAGCGTGCATCGCATCATAATTATTAAGTCATCTTGGCCTTCCGATCTCTAGGCTGAGCTGCTGCTCTGTAGCGGTAGTTACCCCAATATTGGAAGAATACGTGGATAAGGAGTTCAGGTTGGTTTCAATTTGACTCTCTGGGGTTGCACAGGTGAAGAACATGTATAAATAGCTGAGCACGAATATAATACTCCCTTTGTTCTTTTTTACGTGTTGTCGTTAACTTTGACCAATAACTTTAATAATTCATGTTATTCGAAAAAAGTATGAGAAATATTAAATGTTTTGTTATGATTTGATTTATTATCAAAAGTTTTTTAATTTTATTTTTAAATTTTGCACAATTAAATTAATTTTTTAATAAGACGAGCCATTAAAATTTTCACTCAAACTCAATGGCGACTAGTAAAAAAGAACGGAGGGAGCATTTCCTTCCACGACAAGCCTATAACTTTAGATTGACTTTAGATTAGGATTGGCCTCTCGTCATGGATAACGAAAGTTTATGCACAGTCGGAGGACGACTTTTTTTTCAAAATAGAAGAAATGAAATGCTGTGTTGTTGTGCTAAGCTTGGCGAGCCCTTTGAAAAAAAAAAATTTGCAGAAGTGCAGAGCATATCATTTTAACACACCGAGATTGAATTGCATATGCAGCTAAGAGAATTACAAGTCAAACAATCACACCGAATCTCACATTTTGCAGTGCTAACATGGACATTATCTGCGCTATTGCTCCAGCGTCCAACTGAAACCTCCATTTTTTTTTTCAACTCGTAAGACTCAGTAGAAAATGCAGGCATTACAAAATTTTGAAATCCTCCTAAACTCCCGTTGCAGGGGCACTCATACCTGTGGGTGTGAAGGAGATGGACGTGATGTATGAGGCAGATAAGAATCTATGGGACAAGAAACATGAAAAATATCAACATAAAACCAAAGTATCAACAGTTAATCATCTTGATATGAGACGAAAAACATGATCTATCAGATACAACCTTGTTCATTCACAATACTTACTGGCCTTTAAACATATTACATATGACGGCTAACTATTCAGTAATATGATGGGTGACGGTAGGGATGCAAGGCATGTCCACAAGCCCACATATTGTTCAAATATTACTTGCCTGTGGGCTCGAGGGTATGCTCACTTGCATCCCTAGGTGGATGTGGTGCTCGAAGAAATACCACTGCATAGGTGTACAATCGTGCTGAATTTCAGTAAATGTTGCGACAGCAATCACTCGTCAAAGATTCTAATCCGTAAGGAGTACCATTGTGAATTAATTTGAGATTAGCTATGGCTCCTGAGTGTCCAAGCTCACGAAACCAGTCTTGCTGCTTCTTGTGCGACAGCGATCTATACATGCATGGCAGTGATGAAAGCCTTTTGTGCCGTCCGAACTTTCCAGTGACAGAACTTGCAACATGGCTGATCTGTGAACGAGTAAAGGAGAAATTAAACACCAATCAGATAATAGCAACAACAACATAGGTTACTGAAATTTGATTTGTTGTTTTCTCTGTGATAACGAAATGGGATCCAACAGCATAAAAAATTATATTGATGAGGCCATAATAACAGTAACTTGTGGAGAATATTATTAACAATACTGATCAAACAAACTATAGCAGAATAGTCACTGGACTATAACTCATTTTTCAGCACAAATAGACACTACACATCAGCACAACAATCTTCTGACGGCAAAGTTGAGTACTACGGAAAAATTCATGCTCCTACGTACCAAGAACAAGGCATGGAATAATGTTATGTAATCCTAGGCAATCGTCTCTTATTTTGAAATTGGCATGAGCTCCTCAATCAGTGGAGCATGTCTTCTGTTTTCACCTTGCTTAGGAGTCTAAGTACTTAGAGTACATCCTGAAATCATGGTAATTGTGCCCTGTGTGAGTCAAGGGCATTTTTCCCCCTGTATTCTTCTATTTAAGCAAGAAAATAGAGTCCTAAAAGTATTCATTTGGCCATGCAAAAACCTATGTCCAGAATCAAGGTCTACTTGTGTGTTAATGAGTTTGTTCTCGACTCCGGCAACGTCTGGCGAGGCGAGCAAATTCCTAAAAATAACACTTCAAAGAGAACTTCGTGTTTGACAAAAACAATTTAACAAGGGGAAAAACATACTTCACACATGAAAAAAAGTTAGCATCATAACATGGTCCCATACAAATAGATATATAAATTAATAGAATGTTTAGGATGTTTCCCATGTTACTCTGAGAGTTTGTAAACCTCAAGCATGATAGATCTAACAATAAACGACAGGAGTTGTAAAGAATTCATGAACTCAACTTAATTACCCGATCCATTACAAATCCAACAACTAGTGATAAACCTAACCCGAAATAAATACAAGAAAGCACATATTGTAATTGCAAATCCTCCCAAAGAAGTCCGTTCTAATGGCAACATGCCCGTGCACAACCTAAATTTGTCCTACCACATCCTGAATGCCACATCAAGGAAAGATAAAAAAAAAAAAAATCATGTAAAATTACAGGCCCGCAAGATGATTTACCGAGCACGCTACGGCGTTCACCAACGACTGCGCCATCGGCACCACGGAGAACCTGGAACATAGGGGGAAACCCAATAATCAGTATGAGGGAGGACCACAAGATTTGGGGGAACAAAGGAACTCCGGACGGCGAGTATGCGGCGAACGGTACTAACATTCCACGGCAACCCGAGAGGGCTTGCTCCGCGGGGTCCGTCCACTGGTCGAAACTGTGGATGAAAAGAGGAGGAGCACTCAGTGAGAGCCAGGAAATATGGTGTTCGCGGGAGATGCAAGGTTTAGGGCGGCTGGCGCGTGCTCTTACATCCATCCATAGCGGCGGTCGAAGACGAGCCGGCGCGCACGGCGGTGGAGTGGAGGCGGCGGCGCATCAGAGGAAGAGGGCTCAGCCACCACCATGGCGTCTATGCGAATTGCAGCGGCCAGCAGCGAGGGGAAGAACGGATTGTAGCTTTTCTGTTTTATTAGCGTATATATATCTGTTCGTTACAGCAATTGTACAATGTGGTCGTGCCGGAGTGGTTATCGGGCATGACTAGAAATCATGTGGGCTCGGCCCGCGCAGGTTCGAATCCTGCCGACTACGGGAATATATTTTGTATTTTTGTTTTTCAACGTGTGGAATATTTCGGTTCGATATTATACTGATGCAGTACTGGGTGCCAATCTATTCTCATTTTTCTCTCCATGTTGAACTAGTACCATTCTACTCTAGTGAAGCTACTATGGGTGTGTTTGGTATAGATTTTTTAGCAAACAACTTTTTTAAAAATAGAGTCTCTATAAAAAAAATAGCTCCTTTTAAAAATATTTTTATTATAAAAAATGTTTAGTAATTTTTTCAAAGAAGCTGAAGTAGAAGTTGTTTTATAATCTATAACAAACACACCCTATGTCGTTGAATTGGTAAAGTTAGTTTTGGTAAAACAGAGTAAACTCAAACATGCTTTATAGATGGAACGGTGACATACTAGGACCATGTTGTCGCTATAGATAAAACATGTCCTATAGAAGAGGGAATTCCATAGAATGAGTCTATTGCTTCATTTGAATACCGAGATCATCATATCACACTCATCCATTTTTTTATACATGTCGTTTAGGACAGCCTAAATGACTTATCAATGAACTGAAAACATGTCTTAATAACAGAAAATAAAAAAAGGAGTATGAAATAAGGAAAAAGTCGTTGGAGACCAAACACCCTATTCCAACTTTAGATCTTGAGATTAAAAGAGCAGGTCAAGCTACATCTTCACCTGATCTTCACAGGATGCTGAAGAACCTAAAACCTTTTTTTTTCTAGAATACGCAGGAGAGCTACGTATCTTTGTATTAGGAAAAAAATGGTCGATGACCATACATGTGCGCTCTGCTATTTGTCGGGCGCCAGTAGCCATACATTATGCAATTACATTGGAGAACCTAAAACTGAAAGTGAGATAATGGCTACACAATTTTATTTTTTTTTGCGAAGGTACACACTATTATTTTATATGCATCCTCTTTTCATTTTTGACTAATCTGCTCTACCTTTTTTTATTATTTTTACATAAACAGATATTGTTGCATGCGGGGAACCCCTTGAAAGTCATGCAAAGAAAAAAAACGTCTCATCAACTTTAATAAGTATCACATTTTGTTTTCTATTTATACCATATCTTTTCTTTCTGTATTGGAAAGATAGGAAACTTCCCGAGTTCTCTCTACAAAATATGCCCACTATACCTGGAACTGACACTAGTCACATTCATATACACTGTAAACCATGTTGCAGAGGATGAGACCCTAATTCAAGAAACATGTTGATGCCATTGCAGTTCCATCTCATGTGTCATGAACGGGGAGCTCTTTTATCATGAGAACACGCCTTCTCCTCCCAATCCAGGTGACCCAATCAGGATCCCTGGACACCACTCTGTATCCTGCCTTGGAGTAGAGACCACGGGCACCCTCATCATCCTCATATGCTCTCAGAGCCATGAATCGGTGCCTCCATTGGAGCGCCAGTGCTTCACAAGCTTTCAGCAGTGCAGTGCCCAACTTACGTCTCCTATATTATGTGTACAAATAGAAACCAATATGACACAAAAAGTTTCGGCTAAATCAGGCAAAGTAGAAAATGTTTGTGGCTAGGAATTGTAAATTCAGTTGATTACCTGAAAGATGGTAGCACTGCGATTCCTGACACATAGAAGTACGCGTCGACGCCATTGATTTGCTTAAGGATGTCAGCTTCATCTTGCACTGTGCAATCAACCACACCAACTATCTTCTCAAATGGTGCCTGTGACATTTGGTTGTCTGGCTCAGCATCCTCTGCCACTAAACATGCGTACCTAAAAGGAAAACATAGTTCACACATGAGATAAAATGCTACAGTAAGGTGATTCAATCAGTGCCTCAGTGTTTCGCTTCATTTTCTAATGATGCATTTTGTGTTGTAGAAGGAGTGGTTCATGGTTGCTTTTAATATATTAACACAGTTCTTCTAATTTGCACGTAGAAACATCATAAGACAAAAACATCAAGCCTCAAGTCTGTAACTTGGACACTCGGTTCCTCCTACTAGTAAATGTGAATGGTACAAGTAAATGTATTTTTGACAAACTTCAATTGCAATTGGCTTACTAGTATTAGTAAGGAGTAAATGACATGGCATGTACAACAACTCGTAGGGTGGGTGCAAGTAGGTCACTCATCTTGTAAAATGCACATATAGATCACACAATGTGTTTAAGTGGTGCCCATAAGGTCAAAGTGGAACTTCTTGGTCAAATATAATGATGTGGCATCCATGTCACTTTCCACATGGACGAGTCTTTGCACATATAGATGCATCCATTACGCATATAGTTGGTACTCCTTTTACGTAATGTACTATACCATTTCACTTATTTTGCAAAGACCAAAAGTTATATTATTCAAATGACCAACTTCTATTATTCTATTTGTACACATCTAACTGCATTGGATCTAATGCTTAAAAGGGGATAAACTGCTGCCACTGCTAGTCGAATGATTGGCAGAGTCATTCGTGTGCCATTATGATGGGGGTATGTAACAATAAATGACGTAGTATTGAAAAGGAGAATGTTTTTATAAAGACTCAATAATATTGTTCATCAAAGGACAGGAGTTGTTTTTGAAAATGTGAGCCATGTTGGAGATGCTGTGGATGGAACATCAAGCCACATTGTCATTTTTAACCTTATACGCACAACTTAAACATAATGTGTGACTCATATGAGCATTTTACAAAATAAGTGACCTATTTGCACCCACCTTACAAGTTGTTGTACCTATTATGTCATTTACTCGTAAGAGTAAAAACCACTGGCACACTAGTATAAGTAAAAGAGATTAAACAAATTAAAATCAGTTAGTCTCGGTAACCATAGAAGCACTACTTAATTAAGCCTAAGGAAAACACATCATCCTCCAAGCATACAAAACTGCTTGACATTGACCAAATCAAACAACAGCTAAGTGTGGGGGTAACAGAGGAGCTTTTTGCAATAATGCCCACTGAGAGTGGTGGACTTGTCAGAATGCCCACCAAAAATGGTGACTGGTAAAAATGCCCACCAGGACATGGGGTGCCCTCTCTTATGCCCATTGAGATCACTTTTATTTATTTATGTAAATTTTCCTCTAATCTCACTGGAATGGAAAGGGCGAGTCTTGGGCGAAGACATATAGTTAAAAAGCGATCGATTGTTTACTCATTTCTGATTCAGAATTTTCATATACAGATGAGTAAATGCTGAAGTGCATAAGTGAAGGAAAGTAGAATTAAATAAATAACCAGAACATCAGTTAATTAATCCTCTCCATCCAATCGTAATCCACCAAGTTGAAGAACATAGACAGCAAGAGTATCAGTCACCTGTCAGGAGGAGAGTTCCTGACTCTGTAGATTAGCGCCGACAGCACCTCTGCCTAATCTTATCAAGCCACAGCGATGGCATGTCAGAACCAACATCAATACTGCGAGAAAACTAAAGATATAAATCACAATGCGAAGTTAGGCATGCGTACTTTGAAGAAATCGAAGAAGAAGTCGTTGAAGAGCGCAACGGGGACGTGGAAGGCCTCCGCCTGGACCTGCGCCACGCGCCGCATCTCCTCGCCAACCCGCCGCATCCGCCGAACGCCCCACCCGGCCTCCCTCACTAGGTACTCGTCCTCCTCGTCCTTCCCGATGCTGCCGGAAACGCTGACTTTCTCCTCTTTCGTCGGAAGGCAGGAGGGCGTGGCGCGCCACTCTGCTCCGCTTCTCCACCTCGAAAGAACTGTCTTCCTGGCGTGGCCACGGACGATAGTCGTGACGGCGAGGGAGGGCGAGGCTGCGGTGGTTACTCGGTGGCAGGTGGGGCGACCGCGGTGAGACGAGGCGGAGGCGGGGGAGAGGAGCTGCGGGAGGAGCAACCCCGCTCTGAGCGCGGCCATGGCTGCAATTGCTCTGACCTCTGAGACCGTGTGGTGTGGTGTGGTGTGGCCGGACGCTGGCCGTTTGTCGGGGGAGTCGGGGGGATTGGGCCTCGATTCAGTCATCTCGGCAGTCAACTGGCAGTCGGGGTCCCCGCCGTCCGATGCCCACCAGCAACCTAGGGTGCACAGACTTCACGTGGGCTGAAACAAACATTTGAATTAAACTCACCACTCTTCCATATGAATTTTATTAACTTGTAAATATTTAACATTCATGTCAATTTTATTGGTAAAAGTCAAATCAAGATGCAAATATTTGAGGTCAAAACATTCCAAAAGGTTTGGTACAATTTGAAATAAAATTCTCAATAACATCCCAAAATTTTAATCAAATTAACAGTTCAAATTTTAAACAAAAATCTACCACGTAAAATAATATCTCTATCACCTCACCTTTAATTCCTAAAAAATCTTACCATTTCATCTGTCTAATTCTTTTCACATATTCCCCGTCTCAGCGTACGTGTCCGACCGCATCGCGTAGAACACGCCGCTTTGAACCGACAACCGTCCTTCACCACAAAATCCTCCATCGCCCTTTATCGCGCAACACATGAATAAAGTTACCACTGTCTCGATCGCTTTTACCACAGCTATCTCCTTTTTTTCCTAAACAGTTTCATTAGTCACTTGGTGTGTCGTCTTTAACCAAACAAAGCACGCATGACTGCCTGTTTGGTACTGCCAACCTCTGATCCATCAACAAAAACTGCGAGCCGATGACCACCGCCACCACTTGCCTCTGCCTGAGCCGTCTTCTCACCATAAGCGCGCAAGCAACGCCATCGCCATGCCCCGGCCAAGGCCTGCCATCGCATGCAGTGTGCTGCTAGTCCACGCATCACAAAAGGAAGACGACCGAGCACAGTGAGTCGTTGTCCTCTCCACGCCCGCACCGTCACCTCACTGCCGCAGATCCATGCCCAGCTCCGCGCCATCACTCCACCTCGACGCTCACGCCGGCTTGACTCATCACGACGACAGCATAGTCGAGTTAGGCAGCCGTCCCTTCTCGTCGTTTCACCATTGAAGCCGCTCGCAGCCACCACTCACCGTAGTCCACAAATGACGCTGCCCGCACGTCGCCCTACCTCCCTCCACCTCAGTGCTCGTGCTTGTCGAGCCTGTCGTTTGCACGGACGACGACCCGAGCACAGCAACGTCCAGCAGCCGTCACTCCGCCATTAATCCGCCGAGCTACCTCCAACACCCACCTTTTCTCCTCCGCCTATAAAAGGGCCTCTGCGAGCTTCGCCTCCCTCATCTCCAGCGCAACCGCGCCCTCAGGTGAGCCCCCATGGCTGTTTGCTTCCTCTGCTCCCGAGCTCCATATCCATGGGTGATCTCCCCCGTGGCCGACCCATCTCCCGCCTTCAATCCCCCAAAATTCCACCACAGATGGATGCACAAGGTCGAGAGCCTCCGTTTCCGCAACCTCCCGGCCTCCATCTCCCTCTCCCCTTAGATCTAAGCTCCCATGGCCACCAATGGAAAACAGGAGCGAGGAGGAAGAACGCTCCTGTTTCGTGCTTCTCTCTTTCCCGTGAACTCCCTGTAGGGGCAGGTATTTAATCCTCCAGCTGGGCCATGCCCCCGCGGCCACTCACCATTGGCCCCTTTGGGCTTGTCGGCAGACCACCATTGCTCATTGCTCTTTTAATCTTTTTCGTAATTATTTCCAACATCACATTCAAAAATCCATATCTCACACATATGAACTCCGTTGATCCGATCCTTTTTCCTAAATTCATCTAAAATCAATATCTATCCATTACAACCCTTTTCATTTTTTAAAAATTATTTTGAGGCTGTTTGTATTTATTCGTGCTTGTCTGTATTGTTTGTCGGTGGCGCGTCGTAGCGAACGGAGGAAACGAGAAGGAAGAACACGACCCAGAAGATGTCGCCTTCAACCCAGAGAGCGTCGACGACTTCAACGAAGGCAAGTCTCCATCCGTTTTCCTTTGATCATATTGATCCGATGTTTTTTTTTAAATACCCGTAGAATAATTGCATGAAATGATTGACTGATTTTGTGAAAACCTTTGTGATGAATGACCGAGATTAGTGAGCCATAGATTACCCATCCTACTTATTTCTTGATGAACCTAAACGATCGCTTAGGCAATTTATTCATGTCTAGCGATATATTACCTTGTTTAGTTAAAATGCTTAGGATTGTGTTATCACTATTTACACGTATCACCATTAGATTTTACAAAAGCGTAAAGTATGTGTGTTGGTGTTAGGAGATAGTGATTTTGGGATGGGATGGACTAATGAAGAAATGATTAAATGAAAGTGTGTTAGAGACGAGGCGATTCGGTTGGTTCGGTGATTAAGTGCTGCCTTTGTGGTAGGCTTACTATTTTTGGAGATAAATGCTACCTTTGTGGTAGTTTGGTGTGGAGATAATCGCCTCGGCTCGTATTAGGGAAAAGTTGGTGTGACATACTACCTAGTCATTACATGTGCGACCACACTACCCTATATGTGGCAGGGCTCACTCTAAGTCCCACCAGCTAGTCTGATAATCGCCCGGCGGCAGAGATGCAATGGGAGCCCATGTGATGAGGACATCGCATCCATGGTTACACACAATCCTTCTCCTGCTACGACAAATGAAGGACCAATCACTAGAGCTCGGACACGACAATTGAATCTAGAGGTAAGCTCATTCTTAAGTACGAGTTTATATGTTACTATAGAGAATAGATTGCTACCTAATGATTATATTATGATTAGAAATCATGGAGAGGTCAAGGAAGGCCCTGAAGACCAACTTCAAGTCAGACAAGGACGTCCAAGCCAAGTAGGAGATCCAACTCATGTCGACTTCGAATCTAACTCGGAGTCCAGGAGCAGTCCGTACTAAAACGGGTGTCCAGGTCGCATACGGACTCCGTTTAGGTGATCTACCACTTCATGAAAAGAGGACGAGATTATCTTTCCAATGGAACAAGTCCCACATCCAAATTCCTCCAGAGTCAATGGGAATCATCTAAACATTGGACAGTCCAGAATCTATCAGGGTGTTGCGAAACCGACTTTGGACCGGTTGGCCTTGTACCGAGTTAGAGTCCGTTAGGGTTGTGTCTAGGGGACTTGCACGTCCCCAATTCCTTTATAACCAGCCGTCACCCCACCATTGGGGTTCGGGTTTTGCTTAGATTATTCCTATTAAACACAGTGTCGCCGTTTCATCGGTTTGTGAGACCCCAACTTTGTGGGTTTAATCTTCATCTGCAATTTGGTTGCTTTCTACTTCGTTCTTGCTTGTGTTCTTCGATTCGCAGGCAAAGACTAGCCTTCTCGGCGAGGTCATCCGTGTTCACGCGGTGATAACCAGAGGAGACGTGGTGCTGCGATTGCGGGGTTCGAAACGTGCCGTTCGGAAGCCGGATTGATTTGTGTCGCGACTCCACCCAAATCGTTGATTATCAGAATCTGTAGAAAGATCGAGACCCCGTTCCCATCACCATGGAGAAGGTGCAAGCGGTGTAGACTTGGCGACCCTGTTTGACCTAGCCATAGTGCAGCAACCCCTGGTTAACTCCCATGGCGATTAGTCGGGATGACGCTGTGATGGGTAATGGCTTTGTGAACCGGTGCCACTTTGAGTGGCGTGTAGCTATGTTTGAACTGTGGGTACAGTGTACAACCTCTGCAGAGTTTTGATCTATTATAATAGCCATGTCTACGGTCAAAGGACGAGACTACGATTTGGTCACAACAATTTGTTGGGTTAGTTATTACTCCTTGTTGTGTGAGTTGTTTTACAGATTTAGGACCGCCCTCTCACCGAAGGTTATTGAGGACTGGGGTCCAACAATTTTAAAACTTGACCCTACATAAGATTTAATATAATTTTTTTATGCTGCTGCTTCATATAATAAACCCCTACATGTGTATTGCTTATGCAAAGATAAACTTTATGGCCTAACCCTTGCTACTACGAGTTGCATACATTATACCCCCATCGTAAGGCAAGGGTTGAGACTCGTTGAGTACTTTTATACTCATCCTTGCTTGCTATTTTTAGAGGAGGATTCTGACTTCGCTATCGACGGTGAGGAAGAAGAATAAGCTCTGGTCTGGTCCGCACCCGAGTTGCCTGTGAAGTAGAGTTACCGCCTAGCTGCTTCCGCCATGTCTTCGCCGTCCTTATGTTGTTTTATATTGTGTTACTTTTAATTGTCGCATTCTGTATATCTCGCCCGTTAACCCATCGGGCTCTGTATATCTCGCCTGTTAACCCATCGGACTTGTTGTACCAGCGACTGATCCAGAGACTGGTATAATAAAGTGTTTTTTGCACTGGGAATACCCGGGGCGCTTCATTCTCCCAGCAGTACGTAACATTGTTTGAATTTCTAGTATAAGTAAAAATTTTATTAAAAATTATTAAAAATACCATGAATTCATTTTGTTCGGTACACTACCAAAAAAATATTTTGGGGGGCTAGGTTCTAATCAGACTTTTTGAGTTGCTTCACAAGGTTTATACAAAAACAAAATTGAATTAACTTTATGAATTGGGGAACAACTTGAAACTTTTGTATAGAACCCAGCCTAAAAAAATGGTCTTATCATTATACCTGACAAAATGAATTTAGGTAATTTTTTTATTAATTTTTAGTAAATGTTTACACATAGTAAAAGTTCAGAAGGTTTGTTATGATGCTTGGAATTAACACTGTTCATTTGATTAGATCTAACGAATTAAAATATTGAGGTAACGATTAAAAAATATTTTATGTTGTGGTCCGGTATCAAAATTGGTGAGCTTGGCACTAAACTTTTAATATCAACACTTGATATTAATTATAAAAAGAGTATTTAAAAGTATCTTTCAAGCACTGTAACAAAACCCAAACTGACTATTTGAGAAGAATTTTATTTCAAATCATAGCACACCTTTTAAAATGTTTCCAACTCAAATGGTTGCATATTTAATTGAACTTTTATTAGTAAAATTTACATGAATTTTAAATATTTACAAGTTAATCAAATTCATATGAAAGAGGGGTGAGTTTAGTTCAAATGTTTGTTTCAGCCTACGTGAAGTCGAACGGCGGGGACTCCGACTGCAAGACTGACTGCCGAGGATATGAGTGCATCGGAGAATAATTCGTTCACGGTCTAATTTTCTCAAGTTACGCAGGCAGTATTTTGTCAGAGACAGAGGCCCATTTAGGCAGGCAGCACCACGTAGAGACATAGCCGGCCCGTTGATAGGCCCATGGGTGGCCTATGGGCTGGGCACCGGTACATTTTGTTAGCGCTTCCAATTGTATATGGCACTCGAGTGCTAGTTACTAACGTCTTGTTTCAGCTTTAGTAGAATATGAATTGTAAATTTTGGATAACAAAATTTGAGATCGTAAAAGCTGGAGGTCAAAATTTGAGAGGTGTTTGCTTGTTGGGATTCCATAATCTAGCTATAGTCGTGTCAAGTGGGTCTTAATGACAAAAGTGTTAATATTTGTGCCACAATCTAATAAAAGCTATCTCATTCCAGCCTATGAAATAGTAGAATCTGAAGCTCAGATTGTGAAATCCGATTTCGCAAACTAAACCTTTGTCACAATCCAGATTTCACGATTTATAGGGAAACAAAGGGCCTAACTTGGCATCAATGTTGAAGATTCGTGCTATGAACATATGGACGACTAAGGTTCATTGGATAATGTCACTAGAGTCTTCAACTTCTAGCCAGAGCACGACACAAAGAACACCGGAGCGATAGCAAAGTGCGGCGATGAAGGTGCTGCCACATCGTCCTAGGTGGAGGAGGGCCGTTACAGGTTTTAAATTATCGAGGTTAGGGTTCCAGCGAGCTCCATGATGCTTTGAATATAGAGGAAGGGTTCTCGAGGTGGCAGCCGCGATGCGATGGGGTGGGGAGGAGGGGTAGATGACGGGGGCATCAGGTCGAAATGGTTAGCAAGTGGCTGTAGGCAGCAATGGTAGGCGCCGGGATGAGGAAGGTAGTTGGCGACGTGGGCGTCACACAAAAGAAGAAGAAGAAAGGAGGTGGAGAGGGGGTTCGTCATGGAGGTTTTCTATTCATTTAGTCTTCAATTAACTTTATTCTTTCTTTTACCATTAAAGAATTTTGTTCCCTTAAAATATCACTAGTACTCATGCATATGCTAACGTCATGGGTTGAAACAAAAAAACAATAGGATAACTCAACAAAAACAATCTTACTATAACACTCATGAGAAATACATTTGGCTCCTTCAACATCACATTCAAACATTAAATTTATTGCACGCTGATTCTGGTGACTGAAGAAGGCTTAAACTATATAAATCATAGGCTTCAATGAAATGGTGATGTACAAATTTTCCTTTGCACATCATGATTAGGTGGATAAATTTGACCATCATCTATATAGCATAAATCTGGGACCAATAACCAATCTAACACGATCACTTTGTACCGAGAATCAATCCATTATGCGACGTGGGTCTCCTCATCTTCGTCCTTCTGGTAAAATCTTACACTCGATACAATACCAGTAGCCTCTCATTGACGCTTCCGGTTAACTCATGATGCCGGTTCACTGCTTCAATGGTTTTTAATAGACCATCCACACCTCGAATGAGGCCTTCCTTTTAGACGTCCGTCAAAACTCCTGGCTAACGTTTCAAGAACAAACAAGCCTGATATTGTGGCTAAATTGCAAACATAAAAAATGTGACCATTTTGTAAGAAATTTTCAATCTAGAAAAAAAATTGATGAACTGGAGTACAGTCAGCGCTAGTGCTAATAGGGCTAAAAAAATGATGGTTAGATGACCCTTCCTGTGTGCAAAAATTTGACCTTTCCATCTTCTTATTACCATATTATATGTCATGAGCACAACATTCTGCTCAAGCAACCATACGAAAAGAATATGATAAACCAACGCATCCAAATCTTATTATAACACCCATGCTTGTGTTAACAAAAATCGTACAATAATCTAATATAATTTATAGTGAAAGGAAAAAAAAAGCATGATTATATTGCGTGCATTTTAACTGCAAGAGAAAAGTACTGAATATCTGTAACATTAAGAGTGCAAGAGAAAAAAATTCTAAAAAGATAGAGGCTAGCCTATAATACAAGAGTTTGACTTTGACCGGAAACAAGGGGGCGTAACAGAAACACATCCTAAAATGTCAGAATAAAATTGAATATGATAGGCGATATATAGCATTAATCTAGGACCATGAAGCTTTTCAACTGGATTGCTTCGTGTCAAGAATTAATCCATTATGTGACAATGTTCTCCTCATTTTTGTCTTCTACTTCGTCTTGTGCCCGGTACTATTAGAGTAGCTTGTGATTGACGCTTCTGGTCGACTCACGATGTTGGTCCACTGCTTCAACGGTTTTCAGCCAACCTTCCACACCTCGAATGAGGTCTTCCTTTGAGAGGTCCTTCAGAATTCCTGCCCAATATTTAACGAACAGACAACCTTGATATTGCAGCTAAACTAGAAACACAGAACATTTGACGAGCATGGGTGTTATATCAAAAATCAAGTTTAAGTACGATCACTTAGACTAAATGATTAGTAATTAAGGGCAGAGGCAGGAAGCTGGAAAAACGAGGCACTGCTATGAGTGATCCGAATAGCAAATCTGAGAGGACGTCATTATCTATTGCCAATACCTTGTAAACTGACAACATTGAAAGTGCATCTAGGCCCTAAGTGGGTTTTGGTGAGAAAAGACAACAAAATTAAGGAGCTAATAATTTTTATAAGGTATGGTGCAGCTAATAAGGATACAAAAAAGAGAAAAGAACGACTTTGAGCACAAGAGGACCATCAATTTTCTGAGACGACATATACGGAAGAAAGGGACGCTTGGCCTTAAGAAAAAGTGCTAATAATTGAGTCCTTTCATTTTTAGGAATGTCTTACTATCAAGAGTGATACAAAACAAAGTGAAAGAGTCGATCAAATGCTCAAAATCCAGCTCAAATCGCTCAATCCAGTAGGGGGTTGACCGGAACCTCCGATCCAGGACCAGCGGGTCTGGTACCCCTGAAACCTCATTCCAGGAGGGGGTTCACCGGAACCTCTGATCCAGGACCGGAGTGTCCGGTCCCCCTGGAACTTCATTCTAGTAGGGGGTTCCCCGGAACCTCCGATCCAGAACCGGAGGGTCCGTCCCCCCTGTAACTTCTGCCCAGAAAGGGGTCTCTCGGAAACTCCGGTCTAGAACCGGAGGGTCCGGTGACCCTATATATAGTTGACCAACGGCTCTTTTTGGAGGGCTTGGGATATACCCCTTCTTCTCCAACGGTTCACTCCTCCGAAAATTAAATCTTGAACACCCTCTTGAGCTCAAAAATCTTCCTCTCTCACCCATCAAGTCATCCCTTTACAAGATTAAGGTAGGGTTTGAGAGAGAGCAAGATTGAAACACCTAGAGCCTCTATTCCATTCTCTTGAGCATTTGTGAGGCACTAAAGCTTGAAGTTGCATTTGTTGCTCTTGGAGCCTTTTCTCCTAGACGACTAGGTGTGCCCGTGGAGCTCCTAACTTTGTGTGGGAAGCCCCGGGAAGTTTGTATTACCCTCTCCCGAAAGGGAATTGCTAGTGTAATATCTCAAGCTCGATCTTTGTGATCGCTTGGACGAGAATAGGGTTGAGAGCAACCCGGTCCTTAGTGGACTTCTCAACAGAGACGTAGGGTTCTTTGTGAGCCCGAACTTCGGAAGAAAATCACTTGTCTCCGTATGCTTCTCATCGTTATTGGTTTGCTTGTTTCCCTCTTGTTTATCAATATACTTATTTACATACTTTTGTCCCGATCTACTTGTGTAGTTGGTTCCTTTCTAGATCTACTTGTTTGTGGTACTCTCAGTTACTGTTGAAGTCTTTCCATTCAAGTAGATTTGCTGGTTGTGCCTCGCTTCCTTGTACCTTAATCATCAGCTCGAGAACCACCGGAGTGTCCGGTCATCAAACGGAGTATGGTACCGGAGGTTCCGGCTCGATACCAGAGGTTCCGGTGATTTAACTGTTTGTCTAAGTTTCAATTTACAGGAATTTTTAGGTTGGCCTATTCACCCCCCTCTAGGCCACTTTTAATTGGTATTAGAGCAAGAATCTTCTATAAAGCTTAACTGCTTGAAGATTAAAGATGTCGGGTGAAACAAAACAATCGAGATTCGGTGGAAGTGGACCACCACCACAATACATTGCCATGCCATACAGCTACGATGAGTTGAAGAATGAGCTCAAGATCGGACAAGGGTCCGGAACGATTCCTCACTTCGATAGAACTTTGTATGAGCATTGGAAATGCAAGATGCTCATCTACTTGGGCTCCATGGGCCCTCAAATTGAGAAAATGATGTTGGAAGGGTACACACTTGAAAATGAAGAGAATCCAACCAAGAAGGATGAGGCAATTCTTCATAGGAACTCACAAGCCGCCTCCGCATTCATATCCGCATTGAGCTCATCTATATACACCAAGGTCGTGGGCATAAAGAATACTCATCAAATTTGGAAGAAACTTGAAGTGATCCATGAAGGAACCGATGTTGTGAGAGAAGCAAAGGAGGATCTTCTAAGAGGGCAATACAACTTGTTCCTTCGCTTGCCGGATGAAGGACCACAAGAAGTGCATGATAGGCTAATGGCAATTGTCAACAGAAGAAGAGCACTTGGAACTAAACTTGATGATCTAAAAGTCAACAAGAGATTGTTGCAAGCATTGACACCATGGGACTCTCATGTAGTCTCTTTGATCCGTTACAAAGATGGATTCAAACAATTCTCTACCGATGAAATGTTGGGCATGCTACTAACCCAATTTTAGCAAGACAAGGAAGCCAAGAGAATAAATGAATTGCTTGAAAATGCTATACTTGAGAAGTCAAAAGAAAAGGACATAGCACTTAAGGCTAACAAGAAGGTAGTTGTTGAGGAGAGCTCAAGTGATGACGATAGCGATGAAGAAATGGCCTTGCTTGTCAAGAGATTCAAAAGGGTTGTCAAGAAGGGTGGCTTTACTAAGAAAAGCTACGACAAGTCAAAACCAAGAAAATCTAAGAACTTGCTATGAATGTAGGGAAGAAGGTCACTTCATTGCGGAGTGCCCCAAGAGTAAGAACAAAGAAGAGAGGAAAGAGAAGAAGGACAAAAACAAGAAATACAAGAAGAAGTACAGTGGTCAAGCTCACATTGGTCAAGAATGAAACTCCGACTCCGATTCCTCCGATTCCGATTCGGATGAAGGTGGAATTGCTACTCTTGCTATTGGCCTCACTACTACAAACAAGTCACTATTTGGCAATCTTAGTGATGATGAAGACAACACACCCATTTACCTCATGGCGAAAGGGTCTAAGGTATCATCTAAATCCAAATGCAAGCATTCAATTAAAGAAGATAGTGATGATGATGATTCCTCTATGTCAAACATGCTTGAGCTAATGTCTATGCTTGAGTCACAAAAGGAGGAAATAGATAGGCAAGAGGACCTTCTTGAGAAGTAAGAAGACTTGCTTATCCTTGAAAAAGAAAGAAACCGTGCTCTTGAGGAGGCCCTAGCAGTTGAGATAAAGAAAGTCGAGGAGTTGACTGAAGGTTACACTAAGGTCAATGAGACTAGTGAAATTCTTAAGGGTGCAAATGTAGTACTCCAAGAGAAGTTTGACGTCCTGAAAAAGACTCATTCATCCCTTCTAGTGCAATTTGAAACTCTTAAGAAAGAAACAACTTCCTCAAAAATTGCGTCTTGCCCCTCCTCTAGCAATAGTGGTGCTAGGTGCTACAGGGTTGATGTTGAAGCTAGTACCAACAATGTTGTAATCATCAAGGAGTTACAAGAACAAATCAAGATGCTTCATCATGAAGCACAACTGAAGCTCAAGGGCATTGATGATGAGAAGGCCGAGTATGCTAGAGGAGCATACAAGAACAATAGAAGGCCAAATGTGAAATATGGCATTGGGTATGTTGAAGGTGCCAAGCACAATGAGAGGGTCAAGATGAATGGTCATGAGTTCCTCAAGTTTACCAAGGAAAGCCAAGAACAAAAGAAGCAAGAAAAGAACAAGACCACTAATCATGCTTCTCTTGTCTATAATGCATCTCATCTATGTACCATGCCATACCATTTGTTTGATGCTTCATATGTAATCATGAAACACAAGCATGGTAGAATAATTGCAAAATATGTTGGGCCACGCAATGCAAAGAGAAAATCTCATGTGTGGGTGCCCAAGACTCTTGTGACTAATGCCAAGGGACCCAAACAAATTTGGGTACCTAAGACCAAAGCCTAATTTGTTTTTTGTAGGATTATATCTCCAGTGGAAAAAGTTGGGTGATCGATAGTGGATGCACCAATCATATGACCGGAGAAAAGAAGATGTTCTCAAGTATTGAAGAAAGCAAATCACCAAATGAGAACATCGTGTTTGGAGATGATGGAAAGGGAAAGGTAATCGGTCTTGGAAAAATTGCTATTTCCAATGACCTATCTATTTCGAATGTCCTATTGGTTAAATCATTGAACTACAATATGTGAAATGGGATATAATTGTTTGTTCACAAATGTGGATGTGACCGTGTATCAAAGAAGTGATTCCTCAATAGCATTTTAAGGTTATCTAGTAGGGATTATCTAGTGGACTTTTCATCCGATAAAGCCGAACTAGAAACTTGTCTTGTTGCTAAATCCACATTGGGCTGGTTATGGCATCACCCTTTAGCCCATGTCGGTATGAGGAATCTACACAAACTTCAAAAGGGAGGTCACATCCTTGGACTAACCGATGTTTGCTTTGAGAAAGATAAGGTTTGTAGGGCATGTCAAGCGGGAAAACAAGTTGGAGAAAGGCATCCATCCAAGAACGTCATGACGACCACAAGACCATTGGAGATGCTACACAAGGACCTTTTTGGTCCGGTGTCCTACATAAGCATCGGCGGTAACAAGTAATGGTTTAGTAATTGTTGATGGTTTTTCTCGATTCACTTAGGTGTTCTTTTTGCATGATAAGGGCGAAACAAAGGAAGTCCTCAAGACATTTCTTAGAAAGCACAAAATGAACATGAAGTGAAGATCAAAAAGTTAGGAGTGACAATGGGAGCGAGTTCAAGAACATACAAGTAGAAGAATTCCTTGATGAAGAAGGCATCAAGCATAAATTATCGGCACCCTACTCCCCTTAAGAAAATGGGGTGGCTGAAAGGAAGAATCGTACACTCATTGAGATGGCAAGAGCAATGCTTGATGAATACAAGACGTCCGATCGCTTTTGGGCCGAAGAGGTCATGTGACACCCCAGGTGTCACCAGGGCTTAAATCGACAACTTTAAAAACCCTAGAAGTCGAACTTTGTACTTAAAAGCAAAATCGACGCTGGTAGTAAAAAGAAATGTTGTTTGAAATACTCTAAAGGAACACTACGAAAGTTTTGACAAACAACAGAACACTATAACTAGGTTCGAAAAATTTCAACTAGCGGTGTCGAAATTCACACAATCAAGAATAATATTGGAAATTCAAGAATTTTTAGAAACCAAATCAGGACTTGAACCTTAAATAAAAAGTGTTCCAAATAAATCCCTGAGCTCACACAAAACTTTTCAAAAATTTTGGAACTCGGGAAGCGTGACTTTCAATTGAATTAGGATTCAAGACTTGAACTAATAGCACAAAAAAAAAAAGAGACGGGCGGGCAACAGTGCCCGGCCGCCCCTAGGGCCAACGGCCGGGCGGCTGCGCCGCCGCCCGCCGGCCAACACGGCTTCTGGGCACCAAGCCTTCAATGCCAAGGATCTCCAAATCTTTGCCCCGCGCTCTCCTTCTCCCTCCTTCTCTCTCTCTCTCTCTCTCTCTCTCTCCCTTCCTCTCCCGTTTTTCTCCACTACCGCGCGTCGCCCGGGCACAGCATCGCGCCGCCAGTCCAATCCCGCCGCCTCCTTCTGTTTCCCCCTCCCTTCTCTCACTTCCGAAGTATTTAAGCACTGCCTGAGCTTCTCTTCTATCTTCCCCGCATCAATTTTGCCCCCTCCTCGGCGCGAATTCCCTTCTTCTCGCTCGGTCGCCGCCGCCGCCATTGTCGAGCCGAAGCACGCTCACGGTGAACACTGCCTTCCGACCGTCCTCCGCCCCCCTCTCCTTGTCTAACTTCTCTCTCTCTCTCCCTTTTGCAGCTCACGATGCTCTCCTTTCTCCGGAATT
This sequence comes from Oropetium thomaeum, assembly GCA_001182835.1. Lineage (NCBI taxonomy): Eukaryota > Viridiplantae > Streptophyta > Magnoliopsida > Poales > Poaceae > Oropetium > Oropetium thomaeum. The sequence goes on from LFJQ01000034.1 coordinate 2,051,688, forward strand.
GTACTCCATTCGTCGGGAACACTTCCTCGCCGCCGCCACCGTCGACCTCCTCGGTGAGGGGCCCTCTCCGGTGAGAAAACTTGAGCGCTGTCGTGTTGCCGAGACTCCCCGTAGCTTGTAGATGGTGTAGGACAAAGGATCAAGCGCCGCCGAGCACCCTTTCGCCGGGAATCCGTCACCGGAGCTCGCCGGAGTTCGCTCCCCTGTTTTCTGCCCTAGGCGGCGCAATTTTTCCTTCTCCTATTATTTGCCCTGTCTTGTAAAATGCCTAAAAATTCACAGAAAAATCCAAAAATAGCAAACCAAAATTTATTGGAACCCTCATGAAAAGGAATAATTTTCTGTTAAAGAACTTTTTCAGAACTGACCAGGAATTTTCAGAAATAATTAGAACACTCTTTTCTGTTTTTGAATTTTAATTTAAATTCCAGAGCAGTGCTAGGGCTAACATTTTATCTACAAGTACGGCACGGTAGTAGACACCTTCTGGAACTGTTCGGAGATTTTAGGACCACAAAGTTGCATACAACCCTTTAAAAATTATCTAATCTACCTAGTTAAAGTATCTTTTTTTAAAATACATTGTAAAAGTCATCCAAAAGGTTAGACCCAAAAGCAAAGCTTTAGCTTTGGTACTCATGGGTGACTACATAAAATTTCATAATTTTATTCTAAGGTTTAGGTATTTATTTTTTATTTTAAAAATTTAAATAATAGAAGAATTATTAAATTTTTTTTTAAAATCTAGAAAAATCATCAAGGCCTCAACCAAATTTCAAAATTCATATTTCAGAGAGTGCTATTAATGAAAAATAAACTCATGATTTAATTGAAAATTTTATTTTAACCCTAATTTCTAAACATCGCCGTTTAAAAACCCTAGAGTAATCTTTCATAAAAGCATTGTGACTCTTTTTCATTAAACCCATCACAATCATAATGCATCATGTAGATTCTGAAGCGCACGAAGTAGCTACAGAGCCCGGTTCCTCGACCTCCGTAGAAGACATCAACGTCAACAGCTCCGAAGAACCAGGCAAGCCCGATGCACAACCAAGATTTTAACTTTTCTTTTATAACCAAGTGTGTCATGTATGTGCTTTAAGTTGCTAGGAGTTGAATGAAACCTTACTTGCATTTGTTTCCATAGGGAACCCTATCGGTAGCTAGTATAGATACTCCTTTAGTATGCTATGCTTAGCAAGTATTCGCCGGTAGAAGTCAAGCAGAGTGGACGCTGCTAGCGATTGGTAGGTTATTGATTGAAACTATCACTTGAGACATATGACACATGATGATGGATTGATTAAGGAAAGATAAAAATTTGAGGGTCAGACAGGGTACCAAGTAGGTCGGCGACTGGTCCGGGCTCAGGGTGACGTAGTCTTGTCTGATCCGTGTGGTCCGAGCCTTGAATGTACTAATCATATGCTTGGAATTATGGGGCCCAGTAAACCTAGGGAACTCCACAGAAACCGTCTGGGACGTGTTGTCTGGTGGGATGCGGCGCTGCTAAGACAGGCGTAGGAGGGAACTGGCTTTGCAGGATCTGGTGTGAACGGTTGCCACGTGCGAGTCTGGTACGCGCACGTGTCATATGATTAGGTTTCCCCCTGCAGGGTATAAAAATTAGTTCGAACCGCTGTCGCTCCCGGTTGGTGAGCATGCTCGTGAAACGCACCACATCTCAATAAAGAAGTTGAGATACAATAAGGTTGGAACATGATGATTATTATGGCTAGATATTTCTGTTGTTATGCTTGATTAGTTCAGTGCTAACTAAAGTTACATCTTAAGCACTTAACCTGAGCTAAAATTTGACCAAGAGTAGTTCAGGTTTTGCGAGTCCATTTTGCAAGTAAACGCACCCTTAGTCAGCCAGCATGTCTAGGTGTCGGCTGTAGTCAGCCAATTTGACGGGTCAGCCTTGTTGAACTTCTTAGAAGCTCACGCTTTGGCCATATGTGGTTTTCAGGCACTGGCATGCAGAACCAGGATGATAGCATCCATTGGGAGGAGTTTCACCCCAAGGTTGGGAATCTCCAGTGGGAACTGTGTGAGTCGCCGCAGCGAACATTGAAGTCGCCAGTAGCATGACGCCCTTGGACACGGTGCATGCTTTTGCTTAAGCCTGAGTGTCGAAGTCTGTAAACAATCAAGTCTTCCGCTGTTATGTTTCGAAAACTTTATTTGTGCACTCTGAATCATTGTAAGACCTAATTTCGATTTACTGAATCAATGTTGTATTTAATCCTCTCTCCTTGTAAATTACTGGTGTTTCTTCCTGCCTGTGTTGTACCGTGTGTACGCTCGCTTCGCCGAGTGTTGCCCAACAGGATCCTAGCTCAAGGATGCCGGATTCCGTCCCGAAACGGGGCGGGTCGCGTCAGCTTGGTATCAGAGCTGTGTTGGAAAACGGTACAACGTTTAAGGCATATTTTCGAAAATTACGTGCGAGTGAGGTACGAGCCCTATTAGTTAATAGGTCATCAGGTGACAAAGCTAACCTAGTGCAAGAGCTAACTAAACCCAGTCTAGATTTACTTTTTTGTAACGACTATGCTTAGGTAAGTAAGGTAAGGAACGCTGCTCGACTGTGGTGAAAGGTCGAGAAATCCCTGTTGCATCAGCAATAGTAGCGTTCTGTATCGTAATGGTACGGAAGGAGGTACTATGTTCGTTGTAATATAGTACACCCCCTTGCCGTTTAGGGAGAAAAGCGGACCTCTACCGTATGAGGTGTGAGTTACGGACCTGTTGCGAATGCAGACCTTCGCAACAGTGGTGTCTTGTGTCTTTGGCACACAAGAGATGGGTTTGTTCCTCATGACCTAGGTTTTACGGAACACTCTCATACCTCCGCTGCCTGAGGTAAAGTGCAGTCTGTCGTCGCGCAGGGAAGGTCGGACACATGATCCTCGTACGTGACCTACTCGGGGTGACCCATATGGCAATGATATGGGTTGTTGTCTTTACTTTGAAATATATTCATAATACTGCCTGTGATGTCATTTTCTGCAGGTGCACTAACCGCGGTATCGTAAAAAATGTGTAGTAACGTCTAACTTGAGTGCGAATCTGCCACCACCTAAGCGTATATTCTTTTTACCTTGTGAGGACGTAGGCCGAGGCAAGATTGCATTGCATTAAGAAATGTTAAAAATCCTTCAAACGTATACTAAAACCATCCAGGAGCAAAAATTTCATCAATAAGGGCTGTTACGCATTCAGAAAATAAAAAGTCAACCTGGATACCTTCCTCCTTAGAGAGTACGTGGCATCAACTGAGTCTTGGTAGAACCCTTGTATACCATTGAGCCTTTTACAGTACTTTCCTCGATGGGAGGATTGTCTCCTTGACAGGTCAACTTAGATGGTAAAGCACCTCGGGTAAATCGGTTGTCGTTCGATTAGCAACCTTAGTGACAAACTTGGATCACCCTTTTACGTAGGGATGAGAATATTTTATGTATCGGAAGATTTAGCATGCCTTGAACTATGTGTCAACATGTGACTTCTGATTGATAAAATATTGTTCATCTCTGTGATGCAGATGGCCGATAACATGACCGAGCAGGGACCTGCAGAGTTCGGCATTGAGGACTCCACCCCTACTCACGTCACCAAGGAGTCAGGACGCAGGGGATTTATAGAGATCCTCCATCAGACCTTGCAGTCGCTAGGTTACGTGGAAACTCCTTGTTTTCAAATTCGGAGTTTACGCAGTATAACCTGCCGCGCTGCTCGGCCATGATTACGCAACCCACGCACCCTCGACTAGCCAATGAAGAGATTTGGACCCTTACTACTTTTGGCTCGGACCATACTGAGGCAGTCAAGTCAGCGGCTCATCAGGCTCTATTGAGGCTATGCGAGAGGCACATAGAGGACTTGGTAGATAAGCCAGCGGCGATGTTCCCGATACGGGACTAGGTTGACAGTACTTGGTGCCGCAATGTCAAGAATGCCCAAGTCAGAACCCTCAAGGGAGAAAAAGACCACGTCACTCCATTGTTCACGTCGAGCTTGGCGATGCTCAAGTTGCATGAGGACACTATTCTCGCCGCTCAGATGGACCGCCAGGCTTTGTGATGGGCTCATGAGGAGATAGCCCTGCTCCAGGAGAAGGTCAAGAGCTTGGAGAGCAGGAACAATGGGTTGCGTGCTCGCTGCGACGCCCGCACTACACGCATCTCTAAGTTGGAGGCGGTCTCTGAGATTAAGACTGCCCAGATCCATGCTAGGGAGAATGATTGCAAACTCATGTTGCAACACATGCACCAGCTGAACACACTAAAAGGGAATGCAGTGTGCAGATGGCTGAGGACCTCCCCCATGAGAACCATCATCTGCAGCATCAGAAAGCGGGACTCTTGGAGGCACAGCAGCCGCCTCCCGCTAACGATGATGCGCCTGAGTTAGAGGTATCGGATCCCGATGCTTCGGACCCGGAACCCGAGGAGGAGTAGATCAGAGATGGTTTCACAACGCCATGTTAGCTAGATGATTCGCTTAAGGAGTGCGTTGTGCTTGTCATGGTGTTAGCGTGTATTCTCATGAGTCTATCGTAGTGGCGTTGTAATCTTTTGGATGTAAGGGTAGTGGTTTGACAGTCTAGGGAGTTTGAAGAAACTAATGTACTGTCATCATTTTGGAAATAAATGAAGTTTGCTTTAAGTTATCCGTGCCGTGCATTTTGACATACTTTTACATGTGTCGAGTTATGGTCATGGAGTGAACTGTACTGATGGGGACCCCGTTTTGCTTTTTCAGCATGGTGAACACTAGGGCTGGACGTCAAGATGCGGAAAGCTCCAACCCGCCACCCATGCCAGCTGAGCCAACCTTGGCCGTAGCTATGGCGGCCATGCTACGAAGCAGTCAGCAAACCCAAGAGATGCAAGGGCCATTCTGGAGAATGGTGGCACGAATCGAGGCGCTCAAAACCACAACCAGGACAGCACCTATGCTGATTTCCTGGCCACTCATCCTCCAGAGTTTAGAACGCACGGGAACCGATGGAGGCAGACCACTCGCTTCGCACGATCGAGGCCAAGTTTGGGCTGCTTCGTTGTTCGGAGACTCAGAAGACACTCTTCGCAGCCCAAATGCTTCACGGACACGCCGGAGCTTGGTGGGCTAACTATCTGGCCACTCTGCCGGCCAACACCCCGGTGCCTTGGACGCAGTTCCGGGAGGCGTTCCACGCTTATCATATCCCCGCGGGACTCATGCAAAGGAAGGCCAAGCAGTTTATGGCCTTAACACAAGGAAACCGCACGGTGCATGAATATTCCCGTGTGTTCAACCAACTTGCCCTATATGCCCCAGAGCTAGTGGACACGGATGCGAAACGGAAACACCGTTTCATGGAAGGGTTAAACCTCACACTCCAGGGTCACTTAGCACTGAATCAAGGCGGCTCATTCAATGAGTTTGTAAGCAACGCCCTCATCGCTGAAGAGTACCTCGAGAAAGAGCAGCGGGAGAAGAGGCGAGCCAGCGGTGGACCATCCAATGCCCCGCCACCCAAGTACCGTTTGGTGTACACTGCACCTGATGGTAGGAAGTACAAGGCAACCCCACCGCAGGCTCTGTCATTCCGCCCGCCGCAACAGCCTTACCGGCCCCCACAGAATCAGCAACAGGCTGGCTACCGCGCACCACCACCGCCACAGAGGAACCAGGGTGTCGGCCCACCTCAACAGGGCACCCGTCCTGGACCAGGCACACCTTGCTTCACGTGCGGGCAGCCCGGACACTTCGCCCACGAGTGCCCCTCAAACCAGTAGTCCGGAGGCAACCGGCAATCAAACCAGGGGCAGGGCCAGCAAAAGGACCAAAAGAACACGAGGACCGGTCGGGTGAACTACACCACGACCGAAGAAATTGCTGAAGGAGAGCAAGTGCTGGCGGGTATGTTCTCGCTCTCTACCCACTCAGCATTTGTTCTATTCGATTCCGGTGCAACCCACAATTTTACCAGTAAAAATCTTGTCAAGGATAAAAGCCTAGTCACAATTCCCCTAGAACCACCTTTCACCATAAAATCGCCTGGGGGCAACATATTGTCAAATGTGGCTTAAGGGAGGCACCCCTAAATCTAGGAGGTTGCATCTATCCTACCTCCTTCATAATCCTAGATGGGCAGGGTATCGATATTATCATCGGCATGAAATGGATGAAACACCATAATGCCATCGTTGATATTGCTCACCGTGTAGTCCACTTAACCTCTCCACTTCACGGTTCCACATCTATAAACCTAGATCACCCTAGAACTGCCCTCAAACAAGTCTGCCATGTTGTCGGGAAAAGTCTGGACGAGATACCAGTGGTTAAGGAATTCCCAGACGTATTCCCGGAAGATTTACCTGGCTTACCACCAGATAGAGATGTGGAATTCCAGATTGAGCTGCAGCCAGGCACAGCCCCGATCTCCCGCAAACCGTACAAGATGGCACCCAAAGAGCTAGCAGAATTGAAGAAACAGTTAAAAGAGTTGCTGGACAGGGGCTTTATACGGCCCAGTCCTCGCCTTGGGGTTGTCCAGCACTGTTTGTAAAAAAGAAGGACCAATCCTTGAGACTATGCGTGGATTACCGCCCCTTAAACGCGGTCACAATCAAGAACAAATATCCACTGCCACGCATAGATACTCTATTTGATCAGTTGGCTGGAGCAAAGGTCTTCTCTAAAGTCGATCTTCGGTCTGGCTATCATCAGATCAAGATCCGTCCCATTGATGTTCCGAAGACGGCCTTCTCCACTAGATACGGGCTGTATGAGTACTTGGTGATGTTGTTTGGACTCACTAATGCACCAGCGTACTTCTTGTACCTAATGAACTCAGTCTTCATGCCAGAGCTGGATAAGTTTGTAGTGGTGTTTATCGACGACATCCTAGTATACTCCAAGACGGCCGATGAGCATGCTGAGTACCTCCGGATAGTCCTACAGAGACTCAGAGATCATCAGCTCTATTCTAAATTCAGCAAGTGCGAATTCTGGATTGAGCATGTTCAATTTCTGGGTCATGTTGTGTCCGCGGAAGGTATTTCTGTGGATCCAGGAAAGGTGCAAGATGTTGTTGATTGGAAAGCACCCACAACAGTCCACAAGGTGCGAAGTTTCTTGGGATTAGCGGGATATTATCGTTGCTTCATTCCCAACTTTTCCAAGATTGCCAAGCCTATCACAGAGCTGCTCAAGAAGGATCAGAAGTTCAAGTGGACAGAAAAGTGCGAAGAAGCCTTTCAAACTTTGAAGAAGCACTTGACCACAGCACTGATACTCGCCCAACCCGATTTGAGCAAGCCCTTTGGCGTATACTGTGATGCGTCAGGCATTGGACTTGGTTGTGTGTTAATGCAAGAAGGTCGAGTAATTGCTTATGCTTCCAGGCAACTTCGCAAGCATGAGCTAAATTACCCCACACACGACTTGGAATTGGCAGCCGTGGTACTAGCTCTGAAGGTGTGGAGGCATTATTTGTTGGGAAACCTAGTACACCTCTACACCGACCACAAGAGTCTCAAGTACATCTTCACCCAGAATGAGTTGAACATGAGGCAACAAAGATGGCTAGAGTTAATCAAGGATTATGAGATAGAGATCCACTATCATCCGGGCAAGGCTAATGTGGTTGCAGATGCACTGAGCAGAAACGCACATTGCCACTACTTGGATCAAGGAGTTACAACCGAAGAACTAGAGCCAACCATAAGAATTCTACCTCACGGAGCCCTCTACAACCTAGCCTTAGTGCCAACACTTAGAGAAGAGGTAGCCAAGGCCCAGAAGCTTGATAAAGGGCATGGAAGAGATCAGATTAGGACTACAAGAAAAGAAGATGCAGTGCTTCCGGAAAGACAAAAACGGAGTTCTGTGGTTCAAGAACCGACTAGTAGTACCAAAGGATCACGAGCTCCGAAGGAAGATCATGGATGAGGCTCACTTATCCAAGTACTCTATTCATCCTGGTAATAACAAGATGTACCAAGATCTGCGAAAGAAGTTGTGGTGGACCAGAATGAAAGGAGAGATCGCTCGGTACGTAGCGGAATGTGACACCTGCCGAAGAGTAAAGACCGACCATCTGAAAGGTGTAGGGTTGTCGCAACCTTTGAACGTTCCGTCATGGAAATGGGAAGACATAAGAATGGATTTCATTGTTGGACTACCCTTGACGGCTAAGAAGTTGGATTCAATTTGGGTCATAGTGGACCGTTTGACTAAGACGGCCCACTTCATTCCTATCTCCACCAGATATACCATGAAGAATTATGCACAGTTGTATATTGACAGAATAGTCTGTCTGCATGGAGTGTCCAAGACAATCATCTCCGACCGAGGTACCCTGTTTATCGGTCGATTCTGGAAGCAACTCCATGAATCACTAGGAACCAGACTAATCCATCGCTCAGCCTACCACCCCCAGACAGATGCTCAGACTGAAAGAGTGAACCAAATCCTTGAAGACATGCTCCGAGCTTGCATTTTGGAGCACGAAAAAGGATGGGACACTTATCTGTCATTGGCGGAGTTCTCGTACAATAATAGCTACCAAGCTAGTATCAAGATGTCCCCGTTTGAGGAACTTTACGGCCGTAGTTGCAGAACGCCACTCAACTGGTCCGAAGCAGGAGAAAGAATAATATTGGGATCAGATCTAGTGCAGCAGGCCGAAGAGAAAGTATGGGTCATACAAGCAAATCTAAAAGCCGCCATGTCAAGACAGAAGAGCTATGCAGATAGAAGGCATAAACCATTAACTTTCGAGATAGGAGACTACGTCTACCTAGGAGTCTCGCCAATGAAGGGAGTTCAACGATTCGGGGTCAGAGGCAAGTTGGCACCCAGATATATAGGTCCATATCCTATCACAGCCAAGTGCTGACTAGTGACATATCAAGTGGAGCTGCCAGAAGGGTTATCAGGGGTGCATAACGTCTTCCATGTCTCCCAGTTGGAGAAGTGTGTGAAGGCACCCGGAGACCAAGTGATTCAAGAAGTGGAAGGATTGCAACCAGACTTAACGTACCCGGAGCGTCCAATCCAGATACTGGATGAAAAAGAACGGGTTACAAGGAAACGGACACTCAAATTACAAGGTTCTATGGAGCAACCACATGGAAGATGAAGCCACATGGGAGTCGGGCAGAGTTTCTTCGATCATACTACCCCAAGCTACTCCCAGCCCCCTAGGTACCTATGCCTACCCTAACCCTCTCCTTAAATCTCGCGACGCGATTTCTTTTAGGGGGGAGGGCTGTGACACCCTAGGTGTCACCAGGGCTTAAATCGACAACTTTAAAAACCCTAGAAGTTGAACTTTGTACTTAAAAGCAAAATCGATGCTGGTAGTAAAAAGAAATGTTGTTTGAAATACTCTAAAGGAACACTACGAAAGTTTTGACAAACAACAGAACACTATAACTAGGTTCGGAAAATTTCAACTAGCAGTGTCGAAATCCTGTTAATAGGGAAAAATACGAACCCTAACTAAAGACCTATCAAAAGTTTCATTAAAACCCCAGCCATATTATTGCATAACAATTAAGTTCACTTCAAAATGGAATTTTGGGAATTTATTTAGAATTTTTGGAAAAGATTTAGACCGCTTCAAATTTCACATAATCAAGAATCATCTTGGAAATTCAAGAATTTTTAGAGACCAAATCAGGACCTGAACCTTAAACGAAAAGTGTTTCAAATAAACCCCTGAGCTCACACAAAAATTTTCACAAATTCAGAACTATAGAAGCATGACTTTCAATTGAACTAGGATTCAAGACATGAACTAATAGCACAAAAAAAAAGAGACGGGCGGGCAACAGTGCCCGGCCGTCCCTAGGGCCAACGGCCGGGCGACTGCGCCACCGCCCGTCGGCCGACACGGCTTTTGGGCGCCAAGCCTTCAATGCCATGGATCTCCAAATCTTTGCCCCGCGCTCTCCTTCTACCTCTCTCTCTCTCTCTCTCCCTTCCTCTCCCGTTTTTCTCCACTACCGCGCGCCGCCCGGGCACAGCACCGCGCCGCCAGTCCAATCCCCGCCTCCTTCTGTTTCCCCCTCCCTTCTCTCACTTCCGAAGTATTGAAGCACTGCCCGAGCTTCTCTCCTATCTTCCCCGCATCAATTTTTCCCCCTCCTCGGTGCGAATTCCCTTCTTCTCGCTCGGTCGCCACCGCCACCATTGCCGAGCCGAAGCACGCTCACGGTGAACACTGCCTTCCGACCGTCCTCCACCCCCCTCTCCTAGTCTAAGTTCTCTCTCTCTCTCCCTTTTGCAGCTCACCACGCTCTCCTTCCTCCGGAATTGTACTCCATTCGTCGGGAACATTTCCTCGCCGCCGCCACTGTCGACCTCCTCGGTGAGAGCCCCTCTCCGGTGAGAAAACTTGAGCGTTGTCGTGTTGCCGAGACTCGCCGTAGCTTGTAGATGGTGTAGGACAAAGAATCGAGCGCTGCCAAGCACCCTTTCGCCGGGAATCCGTCACCGGAGCTTGCCGGAGTTCGCTCCCCTGTTTTCTGCCCTAGGAGGCGCAATTTTTCCTTTTCCTATTATTTGCCCTGTCTTGTAAAATGCCTAAAAATTCACAGAAAAATCCAAAAATAGCAAACCAAAATTTGTTGGAACCCTCATAAAAAGGAATAACTTTCTGTTAAAGAACTTTTTCAGAACCGACCAGGAATTTTCATAAATAATTAGAATACTCTTTTCTATTTTTGAATTTTAATTTAAATTCCAGAACAGTGCTAGGGCTAACATTTTTATCTACAAGTAAGGCACGACAGTGACACCTTCTGGAATTGTTCGGGGATTTTAGGACCACAAAGTTGCATACAATCCTTTAAAAATACTCTAATCTGCCTAGTTAAAGTATCATTTTTTAAAATAGATTGTAAAAGTCATCCAAAAGGTTAGACCCAAAAGCAAAGCTTTAGCTTTGGTACTCATGAGTGACTACATAAAATTTCATAATTTTTTTCTAAGGTTTAATATTTATTTTGATTTTAAAAATTTAAATAACAAAAATTTTATTGAATTTTTATAAAATCTAGAAAACTCATCAAGGCCTCAACCAAATTTCAAAATTTATATTTTAGAGAGTGCTATTAATTAAAAATAAACTCATGATTTAATTGAACATTTCATTTTAACCCTAATTTCTAAACATCGCTGTTTTAAAACCCTAGAGTAATCTTTCATAAAAGCATTGTGACTCTTTTTCATTAAACTCATCATAATCATAATGCATCATGTAGATTTTGAAGTGCACGAAGTAGCTGCAGAGCCCGGTTCCTCGACCTCCGCAAAAGAAGTCAACGTCAACAGCTCCGAAGAACCAGGCAAGCCCCGGTGCACAACCAAGATTTTAATTTTTCTTTTATAACTAAGTGTGTCATGTTTGTGCATTAAGTTGCTAGGAGTTGAATGAAACCTTAGTTGTATTTGTTTCCATAGGGAACCCTATCGGTAGCTGGTATAGATACCCCTTTAGTATGATATGCTTAGCAAGTATTTGCCGGTAGAAGTCGAGCAGAGTGGACACTGCTAGCGATTAGTAGGTTATCGATTGAAACTATCACTTGAGACATATGACACATGATGATGGATTGATTAAGGAAAGATAAAAATTTGAGGGTCAGACAGGGTACCAAGTAGGCCGGTGACTGGTCCGGGACCAGGGTAACCGTAGTCTTGTCTGATCCGTGTGGTCCGAGCCTGATCGAGCCTTGAATGTACTAATCATATGCTGGGAATTATGGGGCCCAGTAAACCTACGTAGCCTAGTGATTGCAAAGTCGAACCTGCCCTACGGTGTTTGATTCAGAGGCGATTTGGGGTGGGCAGCGTGGGAACTCCACAGAAACCGTCTGGAACGTGTTGTCTGGTGGGATGCAGTGCTGCTAAGGCAGGCATAGGAGGGAATTGACTTTGCAGGATCTGGTGTGAACGGTTGCCACGTGCGAGTCTGGGACGCGCACGTGTCGTATGATTAGGTTTCCCCCTGCAGAGTATAAAAATCATTTCGAACCGCTGTCGCTCCCGGTTGGTGACCATGCTCGTGAAACGCACCACAGCTTAATAAAGAAGTTGAGATACAATAAGGTTGAAACATGATGATTATTATGGCTAGATATTTTTGTTGTTATGCTTGATTAGTTCAGTGCTAACTAAAGTTACATCCTAAGCACTTAACCTGAGCTAAAATTTGACCAAGAGTAGTTCAGGTTTTGCGAATCCATTTTGCAAGTAAACCCACCCTTAGTCAGCCAGCATGTCTAGGTGTCGGCTGTAGTCAGCCAATTTGATGTGTCAGCCTTGTTGAGCTTCTTAGAAGCTCACGCTTTGGCGATATGTGGTTTTCAGGCACCAACATGCAGAACCAGGATGATAGCATCCATTTGGAGGAGTTTCACCCCGAGGTTGGGTACCTCCAGTGGGAATTGTGCGAGTCGCCGTAGTGAACATTAAAGTGGCCAGTAGCATGACGCCCTTGGGCACGGTGCATGCTTTTGCTCAAGCCTGAGTATCGGAGTCTATAAACGATCAAGTCTTCCGCTGTTATGTTTCGAAAACTTTATTTGCGTACTCTGATTCATTGTAAGACCTAATTTCAATTTACTGAATCAATGTTGTATTAAATCCTCTCTCCTTGTAAATTACTACCGTTTATTCCTGCCTGTGTTGTACCGTGTGTACGCTCGCTTCGCCTTGCGTTGCCCAACAGGATCCTGGCTCAAGGACGCCGGATTCCATCCCGAAATAGGGCGGGTCCGCGTCAGGTCAACACGGCGTGTCATGCATCGAACCCGTCTTTATCTCCACCGACTATTGAAAAAGACACCGTATGAGCTACTCACCGGTAAAAAACCAAATATCTCATACTTTCTTGTTTTTGGGAGCAAATGTTATATACTCAACAAGAAACCCAAGACCTCAAAATTTGCTCCCAAGGTTGATGAAGGTTTCTTGCTTGGCTATTGATCAAACGCTCACGCCTATCTTGTCTTCAACAAAACCAATGGTTGTCTTGAAATTGTACGTGACGTGAAGTTTGATGAATCTAATGGCTCCCAAGAGGGGCCAGTTAGTCATGATTTGATAGATGATGAAGAAGCCCCATGTGAAGCGATTGGAAGGATGACACTTGGTGATGTAAGGCCACAAGAACCAAATAATGATCAATCACCACCCACTCTCCAAACTCAAGATCAAAAACATCAAGAAGAAGGTCAAGCTAGTAATTATGTAATGGACTCAAGCAATGACCTTCCCATTCATGATCAAGACGTTGATGAAGATGGTGGTGAAACAAGTCATCAAGTGCAACATCCAAGAGTTCACCAAACCGTGCAAAGAGATCACCCCGTTGATCAAATTCTTAGTGACATTGATAGAGGGGTGATCACTAGATCTCGAGTTGTCAATTTTTGTGAACATTACTCTTTTGTTTCCTCTTTGGAACCACTCAGAGTAGAAGATGCACCCGAGGATCCGGATTGAGTGATGGCCATGCAAGAGGAGCTAAATAACTTCACAAGAAATGAAGTATGGTCATTGGTGGAAAGACCCAAGCAAAATGTTGTAGGCACCAAGTGGGTGTTCCGCAACAAACAAAATGAAGACGGTGTGGTGACAAGAAACAAGGCTCGGCTTGTGGCAAAGGGGTATTCACAAGTAGAAGGTTTGGATTTTGATGAAACTTATTCCCCGGTAGCTAGGCTTGAATTAATTCGTATATTACTTGCCTTTGCTACTCACCATGGTTTTAAGCTTTATCAAATGGACGTCAAAAGTGCCTTTCTCAATGGACCGATCAAGGAAGAGGTGTATGTTGAACAACCTCCCAGCTTTGAAGACCCTAAGTATCTTAACCATGTTTATAAGCTCTCTAAGACGCTCTATGGACTTAAATAAGCTCCAAGAGCATGGTATGAATGCCTTAGAGATTTTCTTGTTAAACAAGATTTCAAAATTGACAAAGCCGACCCTACTCTCTTCACAAGAAGGGCTGACAATGATTTATTTGTGTGCCAAATATATGTCGATGACATTATATTTGGCTCTTCTAATCAATCTTATTGTGATGAATTTAGCAAGATCATGACCAAGAGGTTTGAGATGTCAATTCTTGGGGAGTTGACGTTCTTTCTAGGATTCCAAATCAAGCAACTAAAAAGAAGGACGTTCATATGTCAAGCCAAGTACATTCAAGACATGCTTAAGAAATTTGACATATTGAATGCCAAGCCCATCAAAACTCCCATGCAAGCAAATGGACATCTCGACCTCAACCAAGATGTCAAGGACATCGATAAAAAGGTATTACCGCTCCATGATAGGCTCTTTGCTTTATCTTTGTGCATCTAGGCCTGATATCATGCTTAGCGTGTGCATGTGTGCACGATTTCAAGCCGCACCAAAAGAGTGCCATTTGGTGGCCGTTAAAAGAATCTTACGATATTTGGTTCACACACCTAACCTAGGGCTTTGGTATCCAAAGGGTTCAACAATTAGTCTCATTGGATATTCCGATGCGGACTATGCCGGATGTAAAGTTGATAGGAAAAGTACCTCCGGGACTTGCCAATTCTTGGGAAGGTCCCTAGTGTCGTGGTCTTCCAAGAAACAAAACTCCGTTGCACTATCCATGGCCAAAGCAGAGTACGTTGCAGCAGGAAGTTGTTGTGCACAACTCTTATGGATGCGACAAACTCTAAAAGAGTATGGTTACACTTTGAACCGTATTCCGCTCCTATGTGACAATGAGACTGCTATAAAAATTGCTTATAACCCCGTTGAGCACTGAAGAACAAAACACATAGACATCCGGCACCACTTCTTGAGAGATCATTCTATCAAGGGGGATATAGATGTGAGTCATGTGAGAACCGAAGATCAACTTGCCGATATATTCACCAAGCCTCTAGATGAAAAGCGTTTTTGCAAACTAAGGAGTGAATTAAATATACTTGATTCTAGCAATGTGGCTTGAGATGGTGCACATCTGAAATGTTTCCTTTATCGTTTGTTTGCGAAACAAAAGAATTGTGAAAATATTGAGTGATTTTCAAAACTACTTTCATTGATTTGCCATTTTCATGGCCTAACTTGATCGTGGTGGTCATAGTTTATGAAATGTTGATTTGCTTACTGATCACCACTGATTAAGTGTCTATATATGTCCTATTGTCAACCCATCATCTCATCCGGGTGAAGAGAAATCTGGGAGAGGAACTTCTTGATCTGTCCAGAAAGGGGCTTACCGGAACCTCCGTCTCTTCAACGGAATTTCTGGCCTCGGAGACTCCGGTGGTCTGGATTAAAAGGCCACCCCCGCGAGCAACGGCTCATTCTTGTATTTTCTCTCCCAAGCCCGAGCCCTATGTCCCCCAAATCGCCTCCTCCACCAAATCTTCGAATCTGTGGACAAGAAGAGTGGGAATCAACTCTAAATCACTCCCCAATCTCTTCTCCAAGGGCCTCAACCCTCCCTTCAACAAGTTCTTCAAGTTTTGAAGGTATTCAATGAAAATCCCATCCTCCTCGATCTCTTGCCATGGATGTTTTCTTTTGTTCCAAGTTTATCAATAGTGCTATCTCGAGGTTCTAAAGCAATGCATGTAGATTTGATAGCACTTCCATGGCCAGAATCTAAGAAATCTTCAAAATCTCAATCAAACTCTTTTTGGCTCGATCTCCCAATGTACTAGGGTTCTAGGCTTAATATGTTGAGTTTATCTAATTCATGGTGTCTAGAACCCATGGCTAAAATTTGGAAACAATCTCTTCAAGTTTCACCTTGAAATACTCTTACCTAACCCCAATCGACAGTACCGGAGGGTCCGGTCCTGGACCGGAACCTCCGTCGCCGTAGGGTCCGTTCCTGGACCGGAGCCTCCGGTGACCCCCCTTCTGCAATCTCTAAAATAAAATCCTTAAGGCCTTCATTAATGCTTCTCATCATGATCCTTTGCTTCCTCTTTCATGTCAGATGGCTCGTACCAAGCGCACTGGCACTCTGCCTTCGGATAGCGAAAGAGAGGAGATCATACCCGTGCACAAAGGCTAGGGGAGCAAGAGATGAAGCCAGTGGGAGCGGGGCAGCCGCTGCACCCAAGCGGACTAAGCAAGGGGCTTCCATCCCAAAACCTTCAAAGAGGGGAAAGGTACCAATTGGCAGCAGCACTAGAGCTGCACCACCTCGGGGTCAAATCCAAAGGGACATCGTGGATTTGAATCCGAAGCGTTTGCAGCATGGTTTCACGTATGTGCTAAAGAAACCAAGGATCGGCTACATAGGCCCTTGTGAAGCCACGAGGTATCCTGTCGACTACACTAGAGGGACCCATAATGTTCTAAAAGAGCGTCATGAAGACCCTCGTCTTTATGAGACAGAAGTCGGAGCTGAGGACTATCGTTTTTAGAACAAGTTTCAGATAGACTGGTATAGGTCCGTCATCCTGGCCAAGAGTCAACCCACTGTCCCCGTCAAATGGATAGATTGGGAATACATGGCCAAGTGCAAAGACCTGATCTTTGATAAGATCACCTTGATGTGTGAACAAAGAGGGATGAAGACACTCATGGGCTTCAAACATGACTGGAATGAAGAAATCATCGCTCAATTTTATGCAACCCTCTATGTTGAGAGAGAACCCAATGATGAGGACACTCTACATTGGACAATTGAGGGAAATGAATACTCAGTGACCTATAGAGATTTTGCCACCATCCTTGGATTTGGTGAGGAAGATCTAAGCAAGCACAAGATCAATTCCGAAAGGTCACTTGATGACAATGAAATTCATTTTCTTTACAACCCACACTTTGGGAATCCGATCATTGGCAAAACATAAGTAATGGATCCTTACTTCTCATATCTCAACAAGATCTTTAGGGTCACTTTCGATCCAAAAAAAGTGGAGACGCTAATAGTGTCATGGGGTACACTAGAAATCTTTTTTAGTGGATGTAGGACATTGATGCTACTCGCTATGGATTCAATGTGTTTGACTTCCTTTTTAGCTCAATTGTCCTCAACTCAACGAACCCAAAGAAGGGCTTGGGCTATGCTCCTTACATCATGGCAATGATTGAAGCGGTGACCGGCTTTAACTTTGTGAAGCCAATTTCCCACACCCGCTACAGGCTTCAAATTGAGCCTAGGATCATGAAAGGAAAAGGTCCACAAGCTCCATCTCCTCCTCCGGCATATGCGGCCAAATATAAAAAGACGAAATCCTACAAGCAAAAGACCTCCATCATATCCAAAGCTCTCAAGGCGATCTTCCAAGTGTGCACCCGAAATGATGCCACTTCAAGGAAGTACTACAAGGACACACATGCCCGCTTGGAGCGGATTGAGGAGCATCAAGCACGCATGGCAGAGCATGCAGGTATTGAATTGCCTCCCGTTGCTCAACTTAGTCCCCTTCCTTCTGTGGAACACATTCCAATCCCAAGAAACCCTTGGGACTATGTTGATCCAACTCAAGAGATAGAAGAGGAGGAAGATGAGGAAGATGAGGAAGAGGTCGAGGGCGAGAATGAAGAAGAAGAAGACGACGATGATGAAGAGGATGAGTGATCTCCTTACTTTTCTCCTTTTTGGCGATGTGATGCCAAAGGGGGAGAAGTAGCAGTAGCAGTTTATTTTATCTCAATGGACATGTATGGACATATATTTATTGTGATGGTGTTTGGAACTCCTTGGTTTGTAAAACTTAAATTATGTCTTTGTTTTTAATGCTTGTTGAACTTATTTAGTATTGGTTATGATGCTTATGCTATGATATGGTGCTTGTTGGTTCCTCTTTTATGCATTTGTGTAGTATACTTGTCATATGCATCACTATATTTATGATCACTACACTTGTTGGTTCATTGTTGCACCCCACGAATGCTTGGACATAGGGGGAGCTCTCACAAGTTTCCTTGAAGAATATGTGCATTTGGCATTTAAGGTCAAAAATGTGGATTTACACTCCATGCACAATTTTAGGGGGAGCCTTCTATGTCGAAGCATTCAAAACCTTGTTATAACCTCACTTATGAAGCTCTAATGGAGTTATCATCAATCACCAAAAAGGGGGAGACTGAAAGTGCATCTAGGCCCTAAGTGGGTTTTGGTGAGAAATGACAACAAAATTAAGGAGCTAATAATTTTTATAAGGTATGGTGCAGCTAATAAGGATACAAAAAGGAGAAAAGAACGACTTTGAATAAAGGAGGACCATCAATTTTCCGACACGACGTATACGGAAGAAAGGGACGCTTGGCCTTAAGAAAAAGTGCTCATAATTGAGTCCTTTATTTTTAGGAATGTCGTACTATCAAGAGGGATGCAAAACTGTGACACCTCAAAATTTAAACTCGATCAATCCGATAAATAAACAAGTTTATGGTGTTAAAATAAAGAATTAAAAAGTTCTTTGTCGTTTAAGGAGGTAGAGGAAATTAAATAAAAAGGGTTACTAATTCGTCACCTAAATTAAGTTATAAGCACTTTTGTCATTTTAAATTGTTGCAAATTTATTAATTGAAATTAAGTGAGGAAAGAGCACGGGAGCATTTCATATAAAACGGTCGGAAGGAGTAGCGTGCGAATAGGGCCGAACCCCTGTAACTACTTTTATCGAAACCCTAATTGTCGAGAAGATTGAGTAGTTGGATAATGGGACCTAGGGTATCGGATTCAAAAGTTGATCAAACCTTGATTCAAATTCCGAATGCGATCCAAATCGAAAAAACCTAATTAGGTCGGAATTTCAAATAATAGACAAAAGGACTCAAGAATTTCAATTGGCAATTCAAAAATCCAATTTCAACTCCCTTTACATTTCTATCCATTCAACCATTTTAGTGAAACTTCAAATTGCAATTGGGATTCAAATTTAAACTCCTACACCAATTCTCTTTTTCTCTCCTTCCCTCTTTCTCTTTTCTTCCTCTGTTTCTCTCTGTGCTGCCGGCCGGGTACTGTACGGGCGTCGTCATGCCGCTGCCAAGGACAGAGCCGCCCATGCCATCTTTCTTCCGCGGAGCGTCGCCCTACGCCCTTAGCCGAGCAGAGCAGAGCTAGCCCGACGTGCGTCTTAATGATCCTCCGCGCGCGCCGCTGCTCCGCTCGTCCGGCGAACTACCCACGTACGGGAATTGTCGACCGCCATCACCGTCGCCGCGGCCGCCGATTAAATTCCTCCCGAGCGCGCCGCTGCACTGTCATCCGGCCAACCACCCGTGTACTGCAGACCATCTCGGTGGGTTACAAATCGCTCCTCCATCGGTTTTCTTCTTCCTCCCCGCTCCTCCTCGCTCTTCTTTCTCACTGCCTACCGCCATTGCCGCCACACTGCTCCCGCGTCGACCGGCCACCCCACTACAATCCGACACCAACCGAGCTCCTCCAACGCGTGCGAGATCAATCACCACTCTCTTCCACGCCCATTTAATCCTTCCCGAGCCTAAACCCTAACCAACCCCGGCAATTTTTTCTCGGAGCACCGCCGTGACCGCCATTGTAGCCGGTCCGTCGAATTCCTCGTCGCCGGTGAGCACCTCTCCGATTCCACCCGTCGGCAAGACCCTCGTGTAGTCCTCTCTCTGTTTCAATTGACTGCAGCGGTTTTGGTGGAGCAGCAAAGACGAAATCGCCACGCCATCGCCGGAGCACCCGAATCTGCCTAGTAAAATACCACTTTCTAAAATACATTGTAAAAGTCAGTAAAAAGATTAGACCCCAAAAACAAAGTTATAGATTTGGTTTCCATGAGTAACACCATAAAACCTCGTAATTTTATTCCAAGGTTTACATATGATTTCTGATTTTATAAAATCTAATAACAGGAACTTGGATGAATTTTTGTAAAATTTAGAGAATTCACCTAGGCCTCAACCAAAGCTTAAAATGCTTATTTCAGAGAGCACCATCAATTAAAAATAATCTTGAAATATAATTAAAAGTTTTATTTTTAACCCTAGAGTAGCAGTCGCAGATATTAAATAATTAGCGCCGTATTAAAGTGTCGGTCTAACCCTAACCAAAGAGAAATCATTAATTTTGACAACATGCCAACTAAGAACCATTTCTTGGAATGAAAATGAGAAGTTTCATTTGAACCATCAATTTTTTCCTTATAAATTGCATCTTCGTCATATAGGAACCGACCAGGAACTTCCGACGGTGAACGAGAATCCAGAGGAGGCACCCACAGGAACTAACTTCTTGATTGAGTGTACTGACTATTCTGTAGACCAAGGCAAGCCCCGGTGCACACCTATGTTTTACAAATTTTCTGTTTACCCCTATGTGTGTAGGAATTGTTTGTGCATTAAGTTTCGAGGAAATTGTCGTGAAAACCTAGTTGCATGACTTGGAAGGGTTCCTATGGGTTATGTAGGTAGAGCCATCAATTAAATGCCATGCTTAAAGGATAGGTCTACGGTAGAATACGAGTAGTATGGAGACTACTCGTGTTTAATCAAAGAAGAAAAAGTTGATGAATATGTTGATCTTAAATGTGATTAACATTTGAGAACCTTATCGGGTGCGGTTGCATTGGTCAAGTTTGAGGTGTGTACCGAGTGCATACTGGTAAATGGGGCCAGGAAACCGAGGTAGCTCACCGTGCTTTGTTGGACGATTGGCCATCCCTTTTTCTGGGTGAACGGACCAGCAAGGTGGATGAATTCGATTTTGTGTTTCTTGGGCTCGTGCTAGTGGGAAAGGCTTGGGGCCGTACAGGGATGCAGGGCATCGCCTGGAGGCCCATGTCCTTGGAGGGATGGATGTTGAGCCAACACTGTCATGATGTTGCGAAAGGTAGCCACGTGTGACTCAGTTGAGTGTGCACGTGTCGTGTCATTCGGGTTTCTCTTGCAGGATGTAAATCAATTATAATTGCCACTCCTCGTGGTTAAGAATAGCACTTGCTCCTTTCTGTCGCAACGATATGTAAATGATGGATTTATGATGAAAACTGGCTGTCGCAAACTCTGGATTGTTGTACTGAATTCTTGTTCGTTTAGAATAGTTGCACATCTAGTATGTTAATAACGAACCCTGTTAACTTGGCTAAAAATGGAATAGACTATTAGCGCTGTGTTTCGCAATGCCCGATCAACTTCCACCAATACTCTCTGCATTTTAGGAGTCGGTCATTAGATGGCCACGTTGACGGGTAAGCCTTGCTGAGTATTAGTTGCTCAGGCTTTGTGGATTAATATTTTTGTAGGTGATTCTTCTAACCTTGCCTCGTTTGGTTGTGGTGGTTGGGAAGGGGAAGCACCCTCGGAGTGGACCTTCGAGTGGGTTCCCGCTTCTCCGACCCATGAAGATTAAGCACCGTGGGCTGGCGTGCTTAATTGTATCGTCGAGTTGTAATTATTAGCTTCCGCTGACTATCGCTTGTTTTCGAACTACGTTTCCGCACTTAAATTATCTGAACCAATGATGTAATATTAAGAATTTATGTACCCCTTTAAATCATGTTTTGCGTGTCCTTATTAATTATTGTACTTTATGGTCGCTTGCTTCGCCAAGTGGCACCCCGAATGATCCTGGATGAGCAACCGTACGATTTTATCGAACGGGGTTGCGACACGTGGTATCATGAGCAACCGTACGATTTTATCGGATGGGGTTGTGACACGTGGTACAGAGCTCTTTGGGGGTCAGTACTCTAATTAACGAGGCTTATTTGAAAACTGCGTTACGGTGAGGCACGATATAGAAAGCCTATATTAGAAGTTATGGTTAGGAAGGTGGCAATGCTAACTTTGCATTCATGCATTTTACTTTGAGTTGATTTATGTTTATGTAACGACGCACCAACGAACTATGCGGAGGTATGTGTTACATAATTGCAACGACACACCGACGAACTACAACGAAGGTACGGAGTCCTGCCGTGGGATAATATTCACGGTCGCTTGGTGTTCGCGTTGCTGGTTCACCCATCTTGCCTGAGATGCTTTTCATGGCCGCTAACGGCAAGACGTTACTGGTTGCCGCCGGTTGCCATGAGTTGTGACTATCATGGCCATATTGCATACCTGTTCTGTGATGTGATTTCTGCAGGTACACTAACAATCGTTAGACCGTGTAGAAAAATGATTTGTCTTGAGAGAACGAGTAGTGCCACCGAGGATGTCGTAATAGGGTTTTCTTTTGGTGAGGACGAATAGGTCGTGGCATTCTTTCATTCTGCATGTGTACAAAGAATTCACCTAACTAAGAAGTTCAACCCCATAAATCCATAAGAACCTGTGAATTAAGCAAGCAAAATAATCAAGGAAAGAAGAACTTAAAATTTCATCCCCCTGTGTTCAGCCTGTTCCTTGCTCCAGAATCCTATAGAATCCGTAGGGTTTCATCTCCTAAATTCATTCTTTAGGCTCTTTTAAGGGGGAAGGTGTTTTTATGATTCTGCCCTTAGTTGCATGAGAGGTGGAGTCCCTCTGTTGCACGTGGGAGACAGAGATCAGTTTTGACTTATCGGTCCCCCTTCATGTTGAGCCTCGCCATTTTCTCCGTTCGGGCAGTTGTGAATAATGGTACATAAATTTTTGTTTCCCTGTCAGAGATGAGGATTTACTTGTTTTCCATGATTCGGCAGATGGCCCCTTCGGACGTCGACAGCAGTGCTGCCCTCGCAGCGCGCATCGCGGAGCTCGAGGCCGATCTTGTGGAGATGGCCCAGACTCGCGAACAGGCAGAGCAGTCCCGTTCCGAAGAAGAGCAGGAGCGTCTGAAAGTGCTTCTGGAGTGGCTTGAGGTTTCCTACAAGCTAGACAAGCTAAAAGCGGAGAACTGTGGCTTAAAGGCCCAAGTCGAGGAGTTGCAGCGGCAGCTTCAGGAGCAGAAGGCCCAAACTGATCAGCAAAATCGCTGAGTTGGAGGGTGAGCGCAACGACCTGAAGTTGCAGGTCAATGAACTCGAGGCCGAGGCCGAATGGATGGATGAGCTGAGGCTTAAGGCGGAGAATGAGACTCATGATGTTCACGCTCAGCTCCACAACGCCGAGCAGACCATTGAGCAGATTCACGCACAGTGGGAGGACGCCGTGATGGACCTCGAGATGGCTCTTCAGCATCAGGCCCCACAGCCGATGCAGGCACCAGATGTCGCTCCTCCTGATGAGGGGTCAGGCATGTCTGGTGTAGAGAACGAGTATCCCCCGTCGCCCTACGATGAGGAGATGCATTCCGACGCTGGCAGCCCTGTGCCCTAGTCACTTATCGCGGTCTAGGTTGCGTACATACATGTGTGCAACTAGAACTTAGGACCATCATAGTATCTGTTATTCGGCGTCGAACAGTTATTAGTAAGCATACATCCCGTGAGCAGCGTAGCTATGGCTCGATGTCGCTACGTAATTTTGTAAAATGTGGCTATGCCACTTCGGGATGTAATGCGGGTACTCTCTTGTGTATGCGACCGTTGATTTCCTCGTTAATGAAGTGTTCCAAATCATGTGCTGTCCATTTTCTCTGTCATGAAATCTCTCTGATTATGCCTTGTTTGAATGCAATTTGTTGGCCTGTGTGTATTCCAAGCGCACGATCAACCACTAATGGAGTGGAGAATTCTTATGACAGATGGTAGGACGTACTCGTGGGTCGAGCGGGCAGGACCAGGCTAGTGGCTCTAACCTTCCTCCACCGCCACCCCCTCCTCCAAGGATGTGGGAACAGTTTATGGCCACCCAACAGCAGCTCATGCAAATCCTGATCGAGCAGAATCGTCAGGGTGGTCGTCAGCGTGCACAGGCACCCCCGCTAGAGAGCTCCTATGGGGACTTCTTGGCTGTCCATCCGCCAACCTTCGCGGATGCGGCTGACCCATTGGACGCTGATAATTGGTTGCACACCATCGAGTCCAAGTTTGAGCTCCTTCACTGCACTGAGCATCAGAAGACTCTCTTCGCGGCTCAGCAACTCCGCGGACCGGCGAGAGCGTGGTGGTTTAATTCACTGCCTCTCTTCCCGATGGCCACCAAGTGCACTGCGCGGAGTTCCGTGAAGCTTTCAAGGCACATCACATTCCTGATGGTCTCATACAGCGCAACTGCGCCAAGGCCACATGAGTGTTCACGAATACTCGCGCAAGTTCAATTACCTGGCGCAATATGCTGGATATCACGTGGACACTGATGCTAAAAAGAGAGGCTGTTTCATGAAGGGCTTAAATTCCAAGTTACGTGATCGTCTGGCCCTCCACAACAGCGCTAATTTCAACACACTGGTGAGTGCCGCCATTACCCAAGAAGATGCTACGCGCGCTCACCAGGAAGAAAAGAAGCGCAAGCGTGCAGCCGGAGGTCCCCCTGGCAACCAGGCGCCTCAGAGGTACCGTTTGGCTATCACCTCCCCGACAGGCCAGAAGTTCAAAGCTGCAATGCCACCGGGTGGAGGTTACCGCCCGTCATCCTCACAGCAGCCCGTGGCACGCCAAGGCCCTCAGTTTGGGCAGCAGTCTGGCTTCAACTCTGGGGGTCACAGGCAGATGATCCAAGCTCCTCGTCCATCGCAACAGTACAACAACACGGGTCCAAGGCCGTGTTTCAATTGCGGTCGTCCCGGACACTTTGCTAAAGATTGCCGCCAGCCTCCTCGTCAGCAGGGTAATGCCCAGCAGGGCAACCCCCGCAACAACAACAATTCACGTCCCCAGCCTGCCGGGAATGCACCTACGCAGGGCCGTGTCAATCACACTGTGGCTGAGGAAGTTCAAGAAGGTGAACAAGTCCTTGCGGGTATGTTTTCTATTCGAGAACAGCCTGCCTTAGTTTTATTTGATTCGGGTGCCACCCATAATTTCATTAGTAGGGCGTGTGTCCAAAGGTGTGACCTTCTCACCGCTATCACTAAAACATCCTATGTTATTACCTCACCCGCTGGAAAAATATCGACCACATTAAAAGTCCACCAAGCACCACTGAATTTGGGCGGAAAAATATTTAAACCCCAATTCATGCTTCTTGACCATCATGGCATAGACATAATTTTAGGCATGGGTTGGATGGTGTACCATAACACCGTGTTACATATTTCTTCTCGAGAGATTCAATTAAATTCCCCTCTACACGACCCCACATCCTTTCAAGTTACCCCACCCGCTCCCAAGTCACCTAGCCTTCATCAAGTCTCCGGTAAGAGGTTGGAGGATATTCCAGTGGTGTGTGAGTTCCCCGATGTCTTTCCGGAGGATTTATCGGGATTGCCACCCGATCGGGACGTCGAGTTCAAAATTGAACTCCAGCCCGGTACCGCCCCAATCTCCAGAAGGCCGTATAGGATGGCTCCGAATGAGTTGGCGGAATTAAAAGTTCAACTAAAGAAGTTGTTAGACAAGGGTTTTATTCGACCTAGCTCGTCTCCTTGGGGTTGTCCCGCCATATTTGTGAAGAAGAAGGATGAGACCCTGAGACTCTGTGTTGATTATCGACCGTTGAATGCGGTCACCATAAAAAACAAATATCCTTTGCCCCGCATAGACATCTTGTTCGATCAACTTGTGAGTGCCAAAGTCTTTTCCAAAATTGATCTTCGCTCGGGGTATCATGAAATCAAAGTCCGTCCTGAGGACATTCCCAAGACTGCCTTTTCTACAAGGTACGGTCTCTATGAATACCTTGTCATGTCCTTCGGTTTGACCAATGCTCCAGCACGCTTCATGTATCTAATGAATTCCATTTTCATGCCCGAGCTGGACAAATTCGTCGTGGTCTTCATCGACGACATCCTTATTTATTCCAAGTCGGAGGAAGAGCATGCGGAACATCTTCGTATTGTTCTCCAGAGACTGAGGGAACATAAACTGTACGTCAAATTCAGCAAATGTGACTTTTGGTTAAAAGAAGTACAGTTCCTTGGTCATGTGATCTCCGCCGAAGGTATCTCGGTCGATCCAAGCAAGGTGAAAGATGTGCTTGACTGGAAGCCCCCAAAGTGCGTCAAGGATGTTTGCAGCTTCCTTGGGCTTGCTGGATATTATCGACGGTTCGTTCCGAACTTTTCGAAGATCTCCAAGCCTATGACGGAACTGCTTCACAAAGGGGTCGCTTTCTATTGGAGTGATTCTTCTGATGAGGCTTTTTGGACTCTCAAGAAACACTTAACCACCGCCCCAGTATTGGCTCAACCGGACATCACCAAGCCATTTGATGTCTATTGTGATGCCTCTGGCACTGGTATAGGGTGCGTATTGATGCAAGATGGACGTGTCATTGCCTACGGGTCACGACAACTGCGGCGTCATGAGCTCAACTACCCCACTCATGACTTAGAACTTGCCGCGGTAGTTCATGCCTTGAAAGTATGGAGGCACTATCTCATGGGAAATCTCGTACGTCTTTACACGGATCACAAAAGCTTGAAGTATATTTTTACTCAAAGTGATCTGAACATGAGGCAGCGAAGGTGGTTAGAATTGATCAAGGATTATGAATTGGAAATTCATTACCATCCGGGCAAAGCAAATGTTGTTGTCGATGCCCTCAGTCGCAAGGCCTGCTATAATCCCAGTACACTTCAAAATCTTGCCATAGCCTCCTGTTGCAGTCCAGACGAGCCCAGTCTCCGTGTCATCCCCCATGGAACCTTGTATAATTTGGCTCTTGTCCCTACTCTCCGAGAAGAAGTGGTGGCTGCACAAAAGGTTGATAAGGGCATGGAGAATATTCGCGCTCGAATAGGCAGTGACAAGGTGAAGTATTTTTGCCTTGATGAAGAAGGTGTTCTTTGGTTCAACGACCGCCTCGTACCGAAGAACTTCGAGCTGCGGAAGAAAATTATGGATGAAGCACACCTCTCCAAGTACTCTTTACATCCGGGTAGTAACAAGATGTACCAAGATTTACGGAGAAAATTTTGGTGGACCCGAATGAAGCGTGAAATCGCTCGATATGTCTCTGAGTGTAATACATGTCGGCAAGTCAAGGCGGATCACTTGAAAAGTGCCGGTCCATTACAACCTCTCAGTATACCCTCATAGAAATAGGAGGATATTAGTATGGATTTCATTGTTGGTCTTCCTCTCACCACTCAGAAGCATGATTCTATTTGGGTTATAGTCGATCGACTGACAAAGTCAGCTCATTTCATTCCAGTGAACACCCACTACAATGCAAAGAAGTATGCGGAACTGTATATCTCCCGCATTATGTGCCTTCATGGTGTTCCAAAAACCATCCTCTCTGATCGGGGTACACAATTTGTGAACCGCTTCTGGGAGCAATTCCATAAAGCCCTTGGTACTCAGTTAATCCACGGTACAGCTTATCATCCGGAAACCGATGGACAAACTGAGCGTGTGAACCAAATTCTGGAGGACATGCTTCGTGCATCCGTGCTGACCCATGGGAGAAATTGGGAAGAATGTCTGCCGTTTGCCGAGTTTTCCTACAACAATAGTTATCAAGAAAGTATAAAAATGTCTCCGTTTGAGGCACTGTATGGCCAACCGTGTCGTACACCTCTAAATTGGTCTGAGGCAGGAGAAAGGGTGATTTTCGGACCAGATTTAGTGACTCAAGCTGAGGAGAAAGTTAAGCTCATTCAGGTAATTTGCGTGCGGCAAAATCACGGCAGAAGAGCTATGCAGACAAAAGCCGTCGGCCGCTGACCTTTGAAGTGGATGACCACGTCTGTCTCCGGGTATCGCTGACGAAGGGTGTCCAACGTTTTGGCACTAGGGGTAAGCTAGCCCCAAGGTTTATCGGGCCTTTCAAAATCGTCGCGCGGTGTGGTCCCGTGGCCTATCGTCTGGAACTACCTCCTCATATGTCCGGAGTGCATGATGTGTTCCATGTATCTCAACTTCGGAAGTGCCTAAAACTCCCCCAAGAAGTGGTTATTCCGGAGGTTGAAATAATCTAAGATGATCTCACCTACCCGGAAATGCCGATCAAAATACTCGATCGAAAGGATCGTGTAACTCGGAGGAAAACCATAAGATTCTATAAGGTGCAGTGGGCAAATCATTCTGAAGATGAAGCCACATGGGAGAGTGAAGGATTCCTACAATCCAAATTTCCGCAGTTTATGGCATCTATCTTGAGGTAATCCTCGAATTTCTTCATCATATCGTTCTTTTCGAAATCTCGGGACGAGATTTTCTTAAGGGGGGAGGGCTGTGACACCTCGAAATTTAAACTCGATCAATCCAATAAATCAGCAAGTTTATGGTGTTAAAATAAAGAATTAAAAAGTTCTTTGTCGTTTAAGGAGGTAGAGGAAATTAAATAAAAAGGGTTACTAATTCGTCACCTAAATTAAGTTATAAGCACTTTTGTCATTTTAAATTGTTGCAAATTTATTAATTGAAATTAAGTGAGGAAAGAGCACGGGAGCATTTCATATAAAACGGTCGGAAGGAGTAGCGTTCGAATAGGGCCGAACCCCCGTAACTACTTTTATCGAAACCCTAATTGTCGAGAAGATTGAGTAGTTGGATAATGGGACCTAGGGTATCGGATTCAAAAGTTGATCAAACCTTGATTCAAATTCCGAATGTGATCCAAATCGAAAAAACCTAATTAGGTTGGAATTTCAAATAATAGACAAAAGGACTCAAGAATTTCAATTGGCAATTCAAAAATCCAATTTCAACTCCCTTTACATTTCTATCCATTCAACCATTTTAGTGAAACTTCAAATTGCAATTGGAATTCAAATTTAAACTCCTAGATCAATTCTCTTTTTCTCTCCTTCCCTCTTTCTCTTTTCTTCCTCTGTTTCTCTCTGTGCTGCCGGCCGGGTACTGTACGGGCGTCGTCATGCCGCTGCCAAGGACAGAGCCGCCCATGCCATCTTTCTTCCGCGGAGCGTCGCCCTACGCCCTTAGCCGAGCAGAGCAGAGCTAGCCCGACGTGCGTCTTAATGATCCTCCGCGCAAGCTGCTGCTCCGCTCGTCTGACGAACTACCCACGTGCGTCTCTTGAGCATTTGTGAGGCACTAAAGCTTGAAGTTGCATTTGTTGCTCTTGGAGCCTTTTCTCCTAGACGATTAGGTGTGCCCGTGGAGCTCCTAACTTTGTGTGGGAAGCCCCAAGAAGTTTGTATTACCCTCTCCCAAAAGGAAATTGCTAGTGTAATATCTCAAGCTCGATCTTTATGATCGCTTGGGCGAGAATAGGGTTGAGAGCAACCCGGTCCTTAGTGGACTTCTCAACGGAGACGTAGGGTTCTTTGTGAGCCCGAACTTCGGAAGAAAATCACTTGTCTCCGTGTGCTTTTCATCGTTATTGGTTTGCTTGTTCCTCTTGTTCATCAATATACTTATTTACATACTTTTGTCCCGAGCTACTTGTATAGTTGGTTCCTTTCTAGATCTACTTGTTTGTGGTACTCCCAGTTATTGTTGAAGTCTTTTCATTCAAGTAGATTTGCTAGTTGTGCCTCGTTTTTTTGTACCTTAATCATCAGCTCGAGGACCACCGTAGTGTCCGGTCAGCAAACGGAGTATCCGGTAACGGAGGTTCCGGCTCGGTACCGGAGGTTCCGGTGATTTAACTGTTTGTCTAAGTTTCAATTTGCAGGAATTTTTAGGTTGGCCTATTCCCCACCCCCCTAGGCCACTTTCAAACATCAAATGCAAGAACATTTTTTTACGAAGAGTAAGAATATATACTACTTGATAGTCTCTATTCCATTTAGTTGCCATGCCTGAGAGTCAACACATTGCACAATGAAAGGAACAAATTGGAAAACTTTGAGACTTTAGAAATCAGTATTGGTAATAATAGAAGCTTTATCACACAAACAATTTGGACATGGAAAAAAACCCTGCAAAGTACCTGCAACCTGTAGGATCTTGCTATCAATTTGTAATGACTTCTGAGCTAATGATTAGGTCTTTTGGATAATGGCCTAAAACAGATGCCTGAAAAAGATATAAATAAAAGTGGTCAATCGAGTTAACCAGGCAGAAGTGAAAATGGTCCGAGGAAGCTAAGAAATTCAATACTTCCTTGTAATACGAAATAGCATGATTAACCCTACAGTTTTAAAAAATCAACTCAATTTCCCGGTATTAACCAAACCAAAAGGTCAGATAGTAACCTGGTATTCAAACAAAATTAGTGATACGATCTGACGTTCTGCCTCCCGTACCCAACCCAGCGCCGGCATCCACCGCGGAGCTGGCGGCCACCTCTAGCCACGCCGCCGGCGCGGCTACCCAACCCAGTGCCGGTGTCCACCGCGGAGCCGGCGGCCACCTACAGCCACGTCGCCGGCGCGGCACCTTCCCCATGGCACCCGTTTCCACCTCCTCCTTGTCTCCCCACGCACGTCCCTACCGGCCGGCGGGTCGCTCCAAGGAGCTCCGTTGGAGTGATTCCAGTCCGGCGTCGAGCAACTCCGGTGACTCTGTAGTCAGGTCCTTGGGATCGCGCTTCTTTCGCGATGTTGTAGCCACCGCCTCCTTGGTGGCCCAAACGCCATCCCCCGTTGGCAGTGGAAAAGCCACCGGTGCGCATCATGCTTCGCTCGATGATCCATGTCCCCAAATTGGCAGAGTCAGGACCTGACGCGGAGGGATGGAGGAAGGTCGAATCGCGCACCTCTCGGCGCAGCAGAGCTCGCTACCTTCGAGGTCCGCGACGGCCGGTACCGGCGGACCTCCGTGGTAAATGCTTCAATTGCTTCTCCCCAAATCACCGAGCCAGCTCTTGCCAGTCTCGTCCTCGCTGCTTCTACTGTCTTGCTGTGGGGGCATCGTGCTTATTTCTGCACTAACCGAGGTGGCGACAAGGCCACCGCCGTCGCTCAACAGCCATCTGGTCGTTGCATCTCAGTCTGGAGTAGGATTACTCCGGCATCTTGCCTGGAGAAAACTACTCGGGAGGTGCCTTTGTGTTCAGCAGTCGAGGCCGCGGCACCCGCCGAGACAACCGGTGAGCGGCGCGGGCGACGTCGCCGCCGACCACGCCACCGTCGCCAGCCGGGTCAAGGACCGCCTGGTGGGGCACGAGGCAAGGGTGGAGCCGCCTCTCTGGAACCTTAGTTTCCTGCTGATGAGGCCCCCCGGCCTCGGCGCCGTCGTGCGTCATCGACTGGTCCAAGTGCATTGACAGCGCAGAAATGGCACTGAGGCGAGCGGTGATTGTCAGGTCATCGGCGACCGTGGTTCATACAGCACTGATGAAGTTCTGGATGCGATCGCTTCTCAATTCAGTGTTACCATAACATCTCTCACTCTTCGCCTATCAGGGGTGGCTGAGTTCATCCTGCTTGGAGTTGAGGATGCGTTGGCAGCAAGAATGGCCAACAATGGTGGGATGCCATCAAGCTCTAACCCCCTTCGTCTACATTACCATCGCTGTATCAGGCAGGCACATGCCTCGGCGGCAACCCTCCCGTATCTGGTTGATGTGGAGCTCAGGGGTGTCCCGGCTCATGCATGGGAAGTTTCCGCGGCCGAAACCCTGCTGAGTCCCTACTGCTGGATTTGAGAAAATTGAAGCTGCTTACAGAGAGGACTACTGAGTCTTTTGTTGTTCAGCCTGGTGCTTCCAACTAGAGCGGATCCCCTCCTCCCGCGATCTCCATGTCGTGGAGCCACCATCTGCCATGACTGAGGTGCTGCCGGTCAAGCACACACTCGTAGATCCCATCTCTATTGTTGTGGCAAAGGTGGTACAACAGGGACCAGGAGACAACGAGTCCCTTTCTCCCGGGGAGATGGACAGTTCGGACGGCGAACGGCGGCAGCGCCGTCGTGCTCGTTCCCTGGTGCCGGAAGTGCAGCATGGCGATGTTCGAAGTGCTCCGGCAACGGCCAACGTTCAACAGATGGGGCCAGCCGCCTCCGGCGTGCGCCAGGAGACGTCCGCGGTAGAGGCGTGCAACGCCTCACAAGATTCCCTTTTCTTTTGGCGAGCATTGATGATCCAGCAGCACAGGAGTTTTCCGAGTCTCAAAACATTCATGTTCTGTCAAATTCTCCTATGGGCCCATCACTTGTCTCTCCGACGCTATACATTTTGCAGTAGCAGAAACGCCCGCACCATTTTCTATTTTGGCTGTGGAGACCGACAGTCAGGTGCGGACTGGTACAATTGCTGATGATGATATTGTGCATGCTCAAGCAGTAATTAAGGAGACGACTCGTATTTCTGAGGAAAATTATGTGGGGTCGGCTGAGTTAGGTCCACCTCTTCCGGTCGAGACTGTTGCTCCTGCCCCCGTTTGCGAAGACACAGAGGACTCAGCGGGAGATTGCTATACCCCCTTGGCCACTACTACTCTAGTGGGAATGGTCGAGCCGGTGCCTCCCACTACGGTCGAGGCTATTGCTCCCGTCTACACTACAGCGGCCTCAGAACATCTCCAATGCAGAGACGTGATGCCCCCATGCACACCACTCTCAACGGTGGCAGGTTCAGTCACGTCTCCTGAGCGTCCATCATCGCCGCTCACATGGCTTCCGGCCGAGGAGGTTTTACCGGCAGAACCAACTTCGGAAGCCGAAAAGCATAACAGGAAGGAACCCATGTTCGTATACTCGCGGCGACCCAAGCTCCGACATCGCCTTTATCACAGAAGCAACAGCCCTCACCAGCTTCCTCCATCGGCAAAATTTCCAAACCACTGCAGACAGTACTTTCAGCTCCAAAGATTTGACAACAAGGTGTACGATGTGCTATCACAACAGAACCACCACGTCGAAGCCGCAGGATTGTCAAGCTCCCCCCTAAGGTCGACCATAAGGCAGCACTCACAGTGTGGCGACGGCTGCGGCTCACTGATAAGTAGGGAGCACATGGTAGCTCTCGCAAATTTGCTAGGCAAGGAAGTGCCAACAGAGGAACAATATAGGGAGATGGAGGTGACCCTCGCATAGGCCGGGTCCCTGCTGTGTGTTTGGATCGTTTCTGTTTTATTAACCCAATGGATTCCTCAAAATTTTTGATTTGGAATGTAAGAGGTTTGAATGATCGCGCCTGACGTGATAATGTTCGTAAGGTGGTAGATGCTTGTCGCCCTGCCTTGATCTTCTGCAAGAGACAAAGTTGGCCTTGATCTTAGAATAAGATGTTATCTCTTTCCTCGTTCAGGATTTTCGACAGTTTGTATTCCTTCCAGCCCAGGAGCCCGAGGTGGAATCCTAGTTGCATGGAGAGACTGTCGCCAACACATGGAGAGTGCATCGACATTCCATTTCAATCCAATTTGTGATTAAAGATGATCTCACCTGGTGGTTTACGGGTGTGTATTGCCCGCATCAGAATAATGAAAAGGTCACTTTTCTAGACTAGCTCTGAGAAGTAAGATCCTTGAGCGCAGGACCATGGTGTCTGGGAGGCGATTTTAACATGATATATTGTGCGGAGGACAAGAACAACGAGAATGTCAACAGGGCTATGATGGGGCGATTTCGGCGATTTGTGAACGACTTCGAGGTCAAAGAAATTCCACTTTTGGGGACACGCTATACTTGGTCCAATGAGAGAGATGCACCGACCCTAGTTAAACTTGACCGGGTTTTATGCATTGTTGATTGGGAAGCACTCTATCCAGACTGCATTTTACAAAGTCAGGCTACGGAAATCTCTGACCACTACCCATTAATTCTTGGCCTCACTAAAGGAATCCATGGCAAGCGGAGATTTCACTTTGAGAGCTACTGGACAAAGCTCCCTAGCTTTCATGACACAGTTGTGGCCTCTTGGAACGATCCAATTTCAGCTTCATGCCCCATAGAGCGTGTTTCCTTCAAGCTCAAACGCCTCACCCGGGCCCTTCAATCGTGGAGCCAACGCCAGGTCGGTCACATAAAAACTGAACACATGCTAGCCCGTGAGATCCTTCACCGTCTGGCAGTGGCGGACCCAAGGCACGGCGACCTCGGGCCCTTGCCCGGGCTCCCCTGTTTAATTTCCTAAGGCCTGATACATGGTCCAGGTATTACAACTGCATAATAACCCAGTTAAGGAAGCAATGGCCCGGGCTGCTAGCAGGCTCTAGGTCCGCCACTGCCGTCTGGAGATAGCTCAAGATCAACGACACCTAACTTGGGAGGAAAATTGGCTTAAAGGAGAGCTGAAGAAGCACTGTCTTGTTCTTGCCTCACTGGAGAGGACCATAGCATGTTTGAGGTCTCGCATCAGATTGTTAAAAGAAGGAGATGCCAACACCTCCCTTTTTTACCGAACAGCTGGATTTCGTAAGACAAAGAATTTCATACCAAAGCTGATACACGAGGATCAAGTGGTTACAAGTCAAGAGGAGAAGCAAGACGTCATGTTTAATTATTATGATGGCTTGCTGGGAACGGCTATACTTCGTGCTTCAACCGTGGACCTGACCTTCTTTTATATTGAAGGACCGAACAAGGCGACCAGAGGGGGGGTGAATGGGAGCCAAATAAAATTCTCAACGAGAACTTGGCCTATGTCCCGATTACTACCCAACGTGCCTCAACAGCAATCACAAAGAGCAAACACACCAACTTGTGATGTGCTACCCTAAAAATGATTCGGAAAGGTCTCACACAAAGTGGAAGCAAGCTAGAACC
Organism: Oropetium thomaeum; assembly: GCA_001182835.1. Classification (NCBI taxonomy): domain Eukaryota; kingdom Viridiplantae; phylum Streptophyta; class Magnoliopsida; order Poales; family Poaceae; genus Oropetium; species Oropetium thomaeum. The sequence goes on from LFJQ01000034.1 coordinate 2,086,226, forward strand.
AAAAAGGAACGGTCGGAAGCGAAAACAACAACCAACCGAGTCAGAAAACACCGGACCCTCCGACCTGGGACCGGAACCTCCGATGGGGTACTCTCTGGAGCCAAAAATCAGTTATCGGACACTCCGGTCACGCACCGTACACTCCGGCACCGGACGGTCCGACCCGGGACCGGACACTCCGACCCGGCACTCTCTGGAACACGAAATATAGCCAGGTTACCGTACCCTCCGGTTCGGAACCGGACGGTCCGACACTGCTGCACAGCACCTCGGTAAAAGTGACGAAAACCCAATCAAACGAACTCGGAATTCGATGAAATTTGGACAGCAGCTTCCTTACAACGTTGAGAATCTTCTCCAACAAGAAGCACTCAAAAAGCTCTTGAATTGACGGAGATATGGAGTTTTTACTAAAACCCTAGCAAAAGGTGGCTGCTTGGACGAAATTCATGATTTCGTGATGCTCGTGAGGAGATTTGCAACGAGACCACTTGGGAAAGTTTCCTCATCGTCCTAGCATCGAATCCATCCAAGAAATCCACCCAAAAACCCAAGCAAAAAGGAAATCACGAATTTTGCAAGAAAGACATGGGGAAAAGAAAAAAAGGGAAAGGGATGAACTTCACAAAGATTCAACTAGAAATCATTCCATTGATCAAAGCATACGAATTACAGTTGAATCTTGGCTAGGAAACCGCCCTCATCCTCCCACTCTTTGGAAGAACAAAGATTGTCTCTCACACAATCTCTCCTCTCCTCTCTCACATGAAGCACACCCTAGCCTAAGGCAAAATGAGAAAATAAATAACTTGGGTGGAGAGAGACACCTTCTCCACCAGCCAACACCCTCTATTTATAGCCTAGGTCCTCCGACCGAAAGACCACAACGCCCTTGGTTACATAACACACTCCCACTTAGCACGGGGGCAAAATGGTCCAACTCTTCCTTCGTCGCCCGAACGCCATCGAGCCCTTCACGACTTCGCTTCGCATCGAAGCAAGCTTCGTGATGGTGCCACGTGCACCACCATCCTCCGCCGCCGGTTTTGAGGCCAAACCGGGAAACCGTCCGTGCTTCTTACCTTCTTCATTGTACGGTGTGGATCACCCTTGACCTCACCCGGCCTCCCGATCGTCCGGCCCCAAGTCCCCAACTTGTGCCCGATCCTCTCGCCGTTGACCGCCAAGTTGACTCCATTGACCTACACATCATAAGACAGGCAAACACATTTCCTTCTCCTCCAAACTTCTCCAACTTCTTCTCCAACTCCGGTTAGTGATAAACATAATCGTTCAAATGAAAATGCAACCCTTAAAATCCCGCATTTCAACTCAAACTTTAAATCACCAATGTCAATTACTCATCATCTTATAAATTGAACCATGGCTCATCTCAACATGGTTCTCAATCTCCCCCTTGATGAGTACATTGACAACACCAAATTGCACAAGAAAATGAGTTTGAAATGCAAAACCAAGTAAGATCATCTAAATGGCTCAAAAACCATGAAAAGATAGAAAATGACCATCTAGCATAAGAATGATCACAAAACCACGAGTTGGTAAGAAAAGCGCTGAAAACCGCAAAAACTCAAAGAACTCAAAACAAAGTTCAAAAAGTAAGATATGCTCCCCCTCAAATTGTTATCGTCTCATGAAATGCAAATGAGGTCAATTTTTAGTTATTCACTTATCTTGTGCATAACCTCCCAAAAATTTCTCCCCCTTTGACAATGAACTCATCAAGCACAAGAGAGCCAAAAAATGCAATGCATGAGGATTAGAACCTACAAAGCTTCAACAATTATGCGACCAAGCATTTAAATTTGCTAGAATGAACAAGGTACCATGAAGTGTAAAGGTAAGAGCTTACAATCTCACAAATGCCGTAATAGATGACATGGCACAACAACAAAGAGCTAACAAGGCTAAGCATGAAGATTAGTTGGCTCATATACCGAGCATGATCAAAAATGTCACTACAAGCATAATAATACTTATCCAAGGCAAAACAAGTATTAAGGAAACTAGCTAGCCTCAATCTTAACAGGGCAACAAAGATTCGAGAACATGTGCTTTTTAACAAACGCTCACATATGAAACAAAGACTCAGTTTGATCAGGTGATTAAGCAGCCAAAGAGGATACAAGATTTTCTTCAAAAATTTATAACTTATCCTCAAGTGACCTCTTATCCGTGCGGAGGGTCGCGCGACTGGTTACGGCAAACACCCCGAGGCATCAAGGCACTATTTTTGGACTTATTTTCATTTTGAGCACAGACTGAGTTTTATAACATGCACATCATAAGCATTTAAGCACAAGACAAAAAGAGCATGCCTTTGCGGCAAAAGGAACACTTGTCCCCTCAATGGTTCATCATGAGCTCCATTTGTAAAGTCCATTACTCAAAACTAAGTTGCCAAGTCAAGACATCATCTAAGCTAGCCTTAAAGCAGGTTTTGATAAGGATATGAGCAATTATACATATGGTGAGCAAGATAAGCATGCTTAGGTCATCAGTTTCACAAGTTGCCAAATTTCACCTTAAGGATTAGCAAGTTGCTCAATAAGAAATTATGACAAGCCATCTAGAAGAGCCTAAGTTTGAGAGTTTGCTACTCACAGTCACACAGTATGGTGCTAGTTCAATAATAGCAAAGGTAAATGCATGGAAGCATAATAGGTGAAGCTCATCTAAAAAGCATATATTACATGATGAGATGTAATGCAGAAAAACAAGATACATATATACACAAAAACATCAACTCCCCCTCAAACAATGCCATAGGGGTGGCAAACACCAAGTTCCCCTCGAAGAAAAGCAAGTCTCGCAGCATCCAGGGGCTTGGTGAAGATGTCGGCCAGCTGGTTATGGGTATCTATGAATTTCAGCTCAATGTTACCTCTCTCAACATGGTCTCTCAAGAAGTGGATCCTCACCTCTATGTGTTTCATTTTGGTATGAAGAATTGGGTTTTTGGCGAAGCATATGGCACTGGAGTTATCACACATGAGTGGCACTCTTTTATAGTTTAACCCATAGTCTCTCATTGTGGAGGTCATCCATAGGATTTGAGAGCAGCAGCTAGCAGCAGCTACATACTCAGCTTCAGTGGTGGATTGGGCTACAGTGGATTGCTTGCGAGCTGCCCAAGAAACAAGAGAAGTACCCAAGAAATGACAAGTACCAGAAGTGCTTTTCCTATTGACTCTACACCCAGCAAAGTCCGCATCCGCATACCCATAAAGATCAAGAGTGGAAGATGTAGAGTACCAAAGACCGAACTCAGGGGTATGCTTGAGATACCTGAAAATGCGCTTCACCGCTTGGCGATGAGATGCTCTTGGTGAAGACTGGAAACGAGCACAAAGACACACTGCGAACTGTATATCGGGTCTTGTCGCTGTCAAGTACAAGAGGGAGCCAATCATGCTCCGATACTCTCTTTGGTCCACCGGCTCACCATCTTCATCCGGATCAAGAGCCGCGGTAGTAGCCATCGGTGTCGACACTGGCTTTGCATCAGCCATGTCGAACTTCTTCATGAGATCCTTTGTGTACTTGGCTTGATGGATGAAGGTTCCTTGCTTGGATTGCTTGATTTGAAGCCCAAGGAAGAACGTGAGCTCTCCCATCATGGACATCTGAAATTCTCCTTCCATGAGTTCCTGAAACCTGGACACAAGAGCATGAGAGGAACCACCAAAGATGATATCATCCACGTATATCTGTACCATTAGAAAGTCATTGCCATGCCTGAGAGTAAACAAGGTTTTGTCCGCACAACCCATGACATACCCATGCTCTAGCAAGAAGGTCTTAAGCCTAGCATACCAAGCCCTAGGTGCTTGCTTTAGCCCGTACAAAGCCTTCTGAAGCTTGTACACTCTATGTGGATACTTGGGATTTTCAAAGCCAGGGGGTTGTTTGACAAAGACTTCTTCCTCTATGAAACCATTTAGGAAGGCACTCTTGACATCCATCTGGTAGAGCTTAAAGCCCTTGGACGCCGCAAAAGCGAGCAGGATTCTAATGGCTTCTAAGCGAGCAACTGGTGCAAAGGTCTCTCCAAAGTCTAAACCCTCCACTTGGCTAAAACCCTGCGCAACAAGCCGAGCTTTGTTTCTCACAACCTCACCATCTTCACCTTGTTTGTTTTTGAACACCCACTTGGTTCCTATGACATTGACACCATGAGGAGGCTCTACAAGGGTCCAAACTTGATTTCTCTCAAAATTTTCCAACTCTTCATGCATGGCATTGACCCAATGAGAATCAGAAAGAGCGTGTCCAACATCTCGGGGTTCAAAAGTGGCAACAAATGCAGAATTGGTAAAGCAAGCAAGATGTGCAGACCTTGACCTTGTAGTCCTCTCATTTAGATTACCAATCATTTGTTGAGGTGGATGATTACGCTGGATGTGGAGAGGCGCTTGTCTCTCGGAGTGTGTCTCCCCCTCAACCACAGCAGGGGTAGGATCAGCAGGGGTCGAAGAAGATGTAGCAGGACCTTCTGGATCATCATCATCATCATCACTATGAGCAAGTGAGTCTTCCACAAAGATGCTCTCCTTCACTTCCTGGTTACCTGCATGCTCAACAACATTGCTTGCACAAACATCTGACTCATCAAAGGTTACATCGCAGGACTCCACGATGGTGTTAGTTTCCAAATTCAAAACCCGATATGAATGCCCATGTGGAGTGTAACCCAGAAATATGCCATCGGAAGATCTTGACTCAAACTTGTCAAGATTGCCACGTTTGAGGATAAAGCACTTGCAACCAAAAGCACGCAAATGTGATACAGATGGCTTCCTCCCAAAACGTAGCTCATAGGAAGTCACATTAAGAATTGAGCGCAAGAAAATCCGATTTGAGACATAGCAAGCAGTGTTGATGGCTTCAGCCCAAAAACGCCTCGGAGTCCTATGCTCATCAAGCATCGTCCGGGCCATCTCAACCAAGGTTCTGTTCTTTCTTTCCACAATCCCGTTTTGTTGAGGAACACGAGGCGAGGAGTATTGATGCTCAAGACCATGCTCAAGACAGAAAGCATGAAAAGAAGAGTTCTTGAACTCGGTGCCATTGTCACTACGAATGGCTCGTAACGCACCAGGAAGTTCCTTGAACAACCTCAAAGCTAAGCTCCGAAAGTGTTGAAACACTTCATCCTTGCTCTCCAGAAAGTAAACCCAAGAATAGCGAGAGAAGTCGTCAACAATCACAAGTACATACCACTTGCCACCCGCCGAACGAACCCGGGAAGGACCAACAGTGTCCATATGAAGCAATTCCCCTGGGCGTTCAGTCATCACCAAATTGATTGGTGGGTGAGAAGCAGCAACCATTTTTCCATGACGACAAGGCACGCAAACCAGATTTTTCTCAAACTTGAGCTTAGGCAATCCTCGGATCAAACCTAGGCCACTCAAGCGACAAAGCAAATCAAAGCTCATGTGACCTAGTCTCCTATGCCATTTCCAGAGCTCAGAAGCAGGTTGGGCAATCAAACACTTGTGAGAACCAAAAGACTTGGCAAAATCAACACGAAACACTTTGCCAACAGGAGAAATGCAACAGACCAAAGAACCAGACGAATCAAAGACTCTGGAAGCATTTTTCTTGAAGCGCACTTCCAAGCCATCATCAAGCATTTGCGAAACAGAAAGCAAATTGTACTTGAGATTGTCAACCAAAGCAACATCCTTGAGTGTGAATATGTCATTTACCTTGATCACACCCTTTGCCTTTACCCTACCTTTCTTGTCATCCCCAAATGTGATGTATTCATGTCGCTTCACTGGGGTGAGGCTGGAGAACCATTCTTCATCTCCGGTCATGTGACGTGAACATCCGGAGTCAATCAACCACGTGTTCTCCAGGCCTCCATCTGCCACCTACATGACACAGCCATGAAGAGTCGAGGGCTTAGTGCTGGGGTTAGTGAGCAAAATCTTAGGAATCCAGCACTTCACCACACGACCAGAGGAGGTGAAAACAGTCTTGTACACATCATCATCCGAACGCATGGGACGAGTACCACGATGGGGAAAACGTGGATCGTCAAAGCGTTGGTTCTCAAATCTTGTGTCACGTGGATGAAAACCACGTGTAGGGTGAACACAACGACGGAAAAAGCGTGGGTTGTCAAAACCCCTGTTTCGTGAACCAAAACCATATGAGCAATGGTTAGGTCCACGATAGGCACGAATAGAACGAGAAGGCTCAAAATCAACATAGTCACTATGCATAGCATTCCTAGTGAACTCAATTTGCCTCCTCTGAATTCTCTGTCGCCTAAAGCAAAAATCATCCAAATGACCCTTTCTACCACAAAACATGCAAATGTAGTCTCTCTTGGGCTCAGGATGCCTTTGTGGTTCAGGTTTTGGCTTCTCAGCATGGTTGGGTTTGAAGGCAGGCTTTGGGTTAGGTGGGTAGTATGTGTCTTCAGATTTGAGGGTTTCACTCTCATCTTGGTAGGTGGAGCTTGGTACAAATTTACCCTTATTCTCACTCTCCTTGTCACACCTCTCATAACCCAAACCCAGTTTGTATGTGGAAGTGGAAGCACTCTCCTTGATTCTGAACAAGTCACTCTCAATTTTCTCCTCACTCACCAAGGTTCTTTTGAGGCGGGCTGTAAGGTATTCATTTTCCTTGGTGAGGTTTTTGTTTTCCTCTCGAGTGATGAACAACTTGTCCTTAAAGGATACACACATGTTACAAGGTGTGGAAATCACTTTTGAGCGAGTCTCAGTTTGCAACTTGGACTTAAGCTCTTTGACCTTTTGGGATCGAGCATCCAACTCAATGGTGAGCTTATTGCAATTCTTGCAAGCACCCAAAAGAGTTGGCCTAGCTTTGCTTTCCTCAAGCTCTTTCATGGCACTCTCAAGCTGACTTGCAACTTGAGCTTGCACATTTTCACTTTGAGCGAGTTTCTCTAAAGCAATTTGACAAGATTTGCACTCAACAATGTCATCGGTAAGCTGTGATCTAAGAGAAGCTATTTCAACATGAGCACTATCAAGTTTTGACTTAAACTCCTCTCTCTCACGAGCAGCACGACGAAATTTCTTGTCTTGCTCAAGCACTACAAACTGAAGACCCTCTAACTCAGTAGTGAGTTGGTCAAGAGTGGGGGTACCTCACTGGAGTCACTGTCGGAGTCGGAATCACTGTGGGCCATGAAGCAGAGGCCGGTGAAGTCCTTCTCCTTCTTCCTTCGAGGCTTCTCGGTCTCATCCTCTGAGCTTGTGGCGTCATCACTTGAAGAGAAGTCGACGTCGCTGATTGCAGCAACACAAGCCCGTGCTACAGCCTTGGCAAGCTTCTTGGAAGCCTTGCCCTTCTTGGAGTAGAAGATCTTCTTCTTCTTGGCTTCATCATGGTTGTAGTCGTGGGAGTCGTACTTCTTCTTCTTCTTGGGGCAATCGGCGATGAAGTGATGAGGATCACCGCACTCGAAGCATCCTCGGGAACCACCACCTCGTCTCTCCCTGCGGTTGTTGTAGAACCTCTTGAACTTCCTTGTCAGGAGTGACAGTTCTTCTTCAGGAATGCTTTCCATCTGCTCATCTGAGGCTGAAATCAAAGAGGACAAGGCAAAATCCAGGGAAGACTTGTGATGTGAGGGGTTAGTTCCAAGCAAGGTATCATTAGTAGCTTTAGAACTTGAGAGCAAAGCCATGCTAGAAGAGGACTGATCATGATTGGGTCTCGATTTTCTCGCAAGCTCATGTGATTTCAACTTGCTAAATAGACTCTCACAATCAAGAGTATCAAAGTCAGCAGTTTCCTCCAAAGCAGAAATCTTGACACCCCAAACACTCTCATCAAGTGAGTAAAGCAATTGTTTTGCTCTCTCGTTATCAGAGTAGGCAAGAACACCACATGCACGAAGATTGCAAATGATAGCCTCAAAGCGAGCAAAAGTGTCATCCAGAGACTCTCCAGGCTTTTGTGCAAAGGTCTGATACTGCCTATTGTAAGAGTCCTTGCGCATAGACTTGATCTGGTTGGTACCCTCATGATAGGTACACAACTTGACCCACATAGCATGAGCAGTGGTCAAGTGACTGATGCGATCGAACTCTTTTCTACTAAGTGCAGCAAATAGAATGTTGATAGCTTTGGAGTTGTTTTCATATTTGGTTTTCTCACCCGGCGACCCATTGTCAGGGTTGGGCGGAATCACATACTCCTGCTCAACAATCTCCCAGATTGCAACACTTCGGCTCATGAGATAAGCCTTGGTACGAGCCTTCCAATAGGGAAAGTCCTCCCCATTGAAGACCACAAGCTTTGTATCACCTTTCTCCATGTCGCCTTCGGATCACAAAGCCGGTTAAGGTCAACACGTGATCACACCGGCTCTGATACCAATTGAAGGACCGAACAAGGCGACCAGAGGGGGGGTGAATGGGAGCCAAATAAAATTCTCAACGAGAACTTGGCCTATGTCCCGATTACTACCCAACGTGCCTCAACAGCAATCACAAAGAGCAAACACACCAACTTGTGATGTGCTACCCTAAAAATGATTCGGAAAGGTCTCACACAAAGTGGAAGCAAGCTAGAACCAAAAAGGAACGGTCGGAAGCGAAAACAACAACCAACCGAGTCAGAAAACACCGGACCCTCCGACCTGGGACCGGAACCTCCGATGGGGTACTCTCTGGAGCCAAAAATCAGTTATCGGACACTCCGGTCACGCACCGTACACTCCGGCACCGGACGGTCCGACCCGGGACCGGACACTCCGACCCGGCACTCTCTGGAACACGAAATATAGCCAGGTTACCGGACCCTCCGGTTCGGAACCGGACGGTCCGACACTGCTGCACAGCACCTCGGTAGAAGTGACGAAAACCCAATCAAACGAACTCGGAATTCGATGAAATTTGGACAGCAGCTTCCTTACAACGTTGAGAATCTTCTCCAACAAGAAGCACTCAAAAAGCTCTTGAATTGACGGAGATATGGAGTTTTTACTAAAACCCTAGCAAAAGGTGGCTGCTTGGACGAAATTCATGATTTCGTGATGCTCGTGAGGAGATTTGCAACGAGACCACTTGGGAAAGTTTCCTCATCGTCCTAGCATCGAATCCATCCAAGAAATCCACCCAAAAACCCAAGCAAAAAGGAAATCACGAATTTTGCAAGAAAGACATGGGGAAAAGAAAAAAAGGGAAAGGGATGAACTTCACAAAGATTCAACTAGAAATCATTCCATTGATCAAAGCATACGAATTACAGTTGAATCTTGGCTAGGAAACCGCCCTCATCCTCCCACTCTTTGGAAGAACAAAGATTGTCTCTCACACAATCTCTCCTCTCCTCTCTCACATGAAGCACACCCTAGCCTAAGGCAAAATGAGAAAATAAATAACTTGGGTGGAGAGAGACACCTTCTCCACCAGCCAACACCCTCTATTTATAGCCTAGGTCCTCCGACCGAAAGACCACAACGCCCTTGGTTACATAACACACTCCCACTTAGCACGGGGGCAAAATGGTCCAACTCTTCCTTCGTCGCCCGAACGCCATCGAGCCCTTCACGACTTCGCTTCGCATCGAAGCAAGCTTCGTGATGGTGCCACGTGCACCACCATCCTCCGCCGCCGGTTTTGAGGCCAAACCGGGAAACCGTCCGTGCTTCTTGCCTTCTTCATTGTACGGTGTGGATCACCCTTGACCTCACCCGGCCTCCCGATCGTCCGGCCCCAAGTCCCCAACTTGTGCCCGATCCTCTCGCCGTTGACCGCCAAGTTGACTCCATTGACCTACACATCATAAGACAGGCAAACACATTTCCTTCTCCTCCAAACTTCTCCAACTTCTTCTCCAACTCCGGTTAGTGATAAACATAATCGTTCAAATGAAAATGCAACCCTTAAAATCCCGCATTTCAACTCAAACTTTAAATCACCAATGTCAATTACTCATCATCTTATAAATTGAACCATGGCTCATCTCAACATGGTTCTCATATATAGCTGATATTGACCTGTTGGTGCTGGAGGAGCCGATCACGGAAGATGAAGTTTGGACTACAATCAAAACCTTGCCAACGGATAGAGCACCTGGCCCGGACGGGTACACGGGGAGGTTCTACAAATCTTGTTGGTCATTGATTAAAGCGGATTTTATGGCAGCAACCATCACGTTGCAGCAAGGTGATGCAAGAAAATTGTGGCTGTTGAATTCAGCTTATCTCACACTAATACCAAAGAAATCTGAAGCGCTGTTGTCCCATTAGTGTGATTCACAGTTTCGCAAAATTGGTTACCAAGGTAATGGCTAACTGATTGGCCCCATTTCTCAATGTCTTGGTCGCGACAAATCAAAGCGCCTTCATCTGTGGTAGATGAATCCACGATAACTTCATTTTGGTCCAACAGAATGTTAAGCTTCTTCACCGAACAAGAGTCCCAAGCATATTTTTGAAGTTGGATATATCAAAAGCTTTCGTTTCGGTATCATGGGCCTTCTTGATAGAAATTCTCATGCATTTGTGTTTCGGCCTAGTTTGGTGCAACCTGATCAGGAACTTGTTGCGGACTTCCTCGACAAGAGTATTGGTGAATGGTGAGCCCGGAAATGAGATACGACACCAGCGGGGCCTCCGCCAAGGCGACCCATTATCCCCCATGCTTTTTGTCCTAGTAATGGATGTTCTGAACAGTCTGTTTACCAAGGCCAGCGAACTCGAGCTGCTCGCACCTTTGGTTCGTCGCAACCCGCTGCAGCGGATTTCACTTTATGCAGATGATGTGGTTCGCTTCATCCGTCCTACTGAACGAGAGATGAACCTAACCAAGGAAATCCTGTCTAAGGGCCTGTTTGTTTACTTAATAGATTATATAATCAGATTATAATTTATGGATTATATAATCTAGATTATAATCCATAAATTATAATCAAGATTATAAGCTCTTTGAAAGTTGTATGAGTTCTGAAACTTTTGTATCAAATAAGTTGAAATAAGTTTCTCTTATGTGGATTATTGAATTATATAATCTGAGGTGTTAGATTATAGAAGCTGAGAAAATAAGCTGATTGTTTGTTAGCCTCCTAGATTATAATCTGTAGAATATATAATCTGTAGAATAAAATCTGGTGGATTATAATCTGAAACAAGCAGGGCCTAAGTTTGGGGAAGCCTCCGGCCTACAAACCAACATGCAGAAGAGTTGTGTGATCCCAATTAGGTGTGAGGAGGCTGAATTAGAAACGGTGTCCACCACCTTGCCTTGCCCGACTTTGAGTTTCCTTGCACGTATCTGGGGCTGCCAATATCCACTAGAAAGTTAAAGAAAGCTGACCTGCTGTTATGGATAGGAAAGATTGAAGACAAGCTTCCCGGTTGGAAAGCGTCTCTCAAGAACGCGGCGGGTCGTGTCACTTTGATGCGTTTTGTCCTCTCTGCTGTGCCGATCTACGTTCTCGTTGCTATCAACACGCCTAAGTGGTTTATCAGTGCAATTGACAAACAACATCCAGCATTGACATGGAAGGGAAGAAAACAAATTAAGGGTGGTTCTTGTTTGGTCGCTTGGGACAAAGTTCAGCGACCATTGGACTTGGGAGAACTGGGCATACTCAATCTAGAGATCATGAGCTGGACTCTGCAAATTCGCTGGTTATGGTTTGAGAAAACAGATCCTAACCGAGCTTGGAAAGGACTTGATTTACATGTGCATCCGAATGCGCGTGCACTTTTTTATATTGCTCTGGAACCACAATATAGGGGATGGACGCAACACTTTATTTTGGACAGATAAGTGGATCATGGGATGTTCGGTTGCAGATTTAGCGCCGCTGGTTCTTGAAAAAGTAGCTCTATCAACTCACAAGCAACATACAGTAGCACAAGGGATGCAAAACCAGTTTGGGCCTAGAGACATCCAGGGTGATCTGTCCGTCATTGGACTCCTTGAGTATTTCCAATTGTGGGATGCGCTCATGGAAATGAACCTATCCCAAGATGAGGATGTGCACACTTGGCGGTTAGATAGCTCGGGCAGTTCTCCTCCAAATCTGCTTATCGTGCATTCTTCAACGGAGCTATTCCTTGCGAGCATTGGAGGCGAATATGGAAGTCATGGGCTCCACCGAAATGCAAAGTGTTTCTCTGGCTTGCCATTCGGAATCGGTGCTGAACAGCAGACCGCCTTGCAAAGCGCGGCCTTCCACACCCGTCCAAGTGCCCGCTATGTGATCAGGAAGAGGAGGACGTTCAGCACCTTCTTACTATGTGTGTGCTCTCTTGACTCTTTTTGGTTTCGCATGCTAACACCACTGGATTTTCAGAACCGGACACCAGGTCGTCATGAATCATGTTTTGCAGAGTGGTGGAGAAAAGCAGTTAAGAAGGTTAAAAAGGACTGAATTCAGTCATCATCTTGGGAGCCTGGGTTATATGGAAGCACCGGAACGCTTGCGTTTTTGATAATGCACGACCTAGTATTAATGAGCTCGTCCGAGCTTTCAGAGAAGAACAACACTTGTGGTGTCTTGCTGCCTAAGAGCTTTAGGTCATGGGCAGGGAGACGAACTTGGTATTACCTAACTGCCTCTCTAGGTGGTCGGATCAGGTCTTCCTTATTTTGTTTTTCCATAGAAGTACATCCTTGTTGTTTGTAACTCAACCCCTCATGGATCGGCCCGGAATGAGGTGGTGACTTTTGTAAGGGGACGGATCTTTCTCTCTTAAATACAAAGATACGAAGTTCTCCTTCATATTTGAGGAAAAAAAAAACAAAATTAGTGGTGCATCGATAAGTAAACAAGCTTGTTCATGGTGGCGCCCAGAGATAAACTTTGTTAAAGTTGTGTAAAATGATAGGTTTCTTCTCAGGCATAAAGACATCCAATTCTAATATCAGGGAACAAAAGTGCACGCAGAAACAAGGAGCAATCCACACTGCTAGAAGAGGCCTGCAGCTTGTGGTCACAAAGTACCAGCAGCGAACGCTCTGCAACAAAAAAACCATAAGTGAACAATTGGGTCCCAGTTTCGGAAATAATTATATCGTTTCTACAATTAAACATAAGTGGCATAACTAATATTTCTGTCATTGTCACGCTGCTTATCGTAGGTGCTGTTTTTCTCTTGAACAGCACATGAGCATCGGTGTTTATAGTCAAATAATCAGTAAGCGGTGCAATGCCTAGCTAATCCTTGCTTTCTCACTCCAGTCCTTTTAAGTTGATTTGTAAAGTTTCCCTAAGGAATTGAGGGATGAAACAATATATGCAGTTCACTTCACAACTTGCTATACTTACTTAGTCAGCAGAACAAAGGTATGAACGATCGTTGGTCATCATCTTTCTTCATTTGATCCACAGCAGCAACATCAGTTACAATATCTGTATATAACCCAAAATCAAATGCAGTCAATTGCACGACACACATATATATAGAGTTAGATATGAGAAGGGGAAAAAAGCATACCAATCCTGTTTGTGCGATATGTGAGTGGAGTTCTGTTTGCTGGGATTAAGTATGAACAATTATTTCAAACAGCTCAATTAGTTAGCATCATTCTCAGTTCATCATGTTAGCATTGTCATCAGTGACCTAAACCAATATGTTAACCCAACACCCTGACAGTTGTCCTGGAGTTTCTGATAGTAGACTACCTTATATCAATTTGTGACTTGTTTCTTAGATTAGATTGTGGACCTGATCTTCAGATTAGATTCAGGGGCATTTAAAATAAGACTGAACAAGTTTCAAGACAAATTCAGCAAACTTACTTCATCTCAATTATGAACCATACGAACTGAGAATGAACTCATCAATTCAATTAGATGAAACAAGCATGATGAACCATATGAACTCATCAATTCAATTAGATGGAGAAAAATCAATCCTTAATTGCATACCATTATTAACCTTAAATAAAAAGTTTTCTTCTATGAGACACATCATAATGTATTGATCTTTTTTTTTTTTTTGCGAAGGATAATGTATTGATCTTCACATGATGTAATGGCTGTGCTTACCGGGCTCCTGAGGTTTGCGGTGGCCGTGGCGGCCTGAGCCTGGCGGCCGCAACCTGGTGCTGTCGGAAGGTGGCGTGGAGGCGGTCTTTGAACGGTGCCGATTCCGGCGCTGCCGGCCTGGAGCCTGGCGGCATGAAGGCGGGAAACCGGCGGACGTGACGACCTAGAGCCCAGCGACGTGGATGCGTTGAACCCGACGGACGTGGCGACATGGAGCCCGTCATTGTGGAGGCGTGGAACCCGGCGGGCGACGACGCGGCAACCTAGAGCCCGGCGGCATGGAGGCGTTGAATCCAGTGGACACAGTGACCTGGAGCCTGGCGCTGTAGAGGCGTGGAACCCGATGGGCGATGATGTGGTGCCCTGCGGTGACAGAGACGGCGGCCACGTGATGCGGCAGGGGTGTCGGCGTGGTGCGACGGGGTGAAGACGCAGTGTGGCGGGGGGCGGAGGCGTCCTGGATCCCCGACGGCGCGGCGGTGGCGTGGCAGCGGCATTCTTGGTCCCCGATGGCGTGTGGGTCCCAGACAGCATCCGCGTCTCCGCGCAATGCGTTGTGGTGGTGTGTCTGCGGAGTGGAGCCGGTACCGGCGGCTTCTCGGCGGCATGGAGGCGACGCGGGTGGGGCGGCAGGGGGGAACGGGAAGGCGGGGTGAGATAGGAGATTGGAAATAAATTTGATCGATTGATTTTGAATGGGAATCAATTTACTCGATTGATTTTGATTGACAATCAATACTCCATCGATTTGTTAATAGGGAGTTTACAAAATTGTGTAATGGAAGATTCAGAAATTAGCAGTCATTGGATTTGAGTAAATGTAACTTTGTTAGTAGAGGGAACATACGTGAGTCGTTAGATTTAAGTCAAGTAATATTATTATCGTAATTTTGAGGATATTATTAGGATGATGAGATTCTTTTCAGGGGTGGCTGAAAAACCACAGAATTGATGCATTATAGGAGAAGAGATAGAGATAGAGAAGAGATAAATAGTACGTGGGTGGGCCTTGACAGCAGGCCACAGGTTGGTGGCGTGCTTGGCGGCGGAGCTCACGGGGATGAAGGAAGAGCTTGCACTGTGCTGTGGCGGGCTAAGTACTCTCTGCCTTATGAGACACTTAGGAGCATAGAGAAGGTCTTGTCTTTTTCCTACAATTTAATAATTTTGTTGAGCGCGTGATGTTCACCGGCGCATGAAGTTAAATTATGAAGTCATCGGATCGAACTTTGCATGGGTTGGGCTTCGTATATGAGGGAAACGTGAGAAGTTCACTTTGAATCGAATTATAGATTGTATTTGAAAAAAAGAGTCCACTTCAATTTTAATTATGGATCAAAAAGGTGAGTACACTTAAAAACGTGCCACTTCAAATCGAATTACATGTCTACGTAAAAAGGAGAGTTCACTTCAAATCAAGAATCTTTGAAAAGTCCATTTTCAATTAAAGATGGTATGTGAGACCGAGAGTTCACTTGAAAAAAATCAAAAAAAAAAGTTATAGATGTGTCGACACCAGATATTGACTGGACCGACGAACCAGTCAAGTCTGATCCACAGGACAGCCGCATCGGCTCAGGAATGGCCGACTCAGGAAGGCAGCAGCAGATCACCTAACCCACCAGTGAGCCGCATCGGCCTGCCAGCGGAAAAGCGGAACAGAGGATCGGTCTGATGCGAAGTAAAATGGACCCGCAGGAGCCCAGCCCGGAAGTTATCTTTTCTTTTTAGTAGTTTATTTTTAAGAAAACTTTTAGGGTTTCTTTACGCCCCCGATCAATTACGTTTCAGGCCCTCTCCAACCCTCGATATAAAAGGGGAGGCTGGACTTGTAGCAAAAAAAACAGACAACAACAATACAACCATTCTCTTTCGATGCATCGCCACTCTTTTTGGCGGGGATCTCATTCTCGCATGCGCTGCATCAGCATTTTGATCTCTATAAGAGGTACGGATCCCCGCCATCCTGCAATCTGGACGAAACGTTTTGCGATCGGTACTTTCTCGATTGAGTTCGATATTCTGGTTGTTCTTCGCGCCATCCAGGTTGCTAGTTATCTGGTACTTGTGAATCTTGGTGTTTGCCGCTACTATTGTTAGAACTGTAGGATTCGCGACTGTCTCAACCTAATGAGTCAATCTTCTACACTTCCTGCGTTTGATACGGTGTCTTGGTGACCAAATCCTAGTACTCGAGTCATCGCAAGAACCTTCATTTCCTGCGGTGACGAGAGGTGCGTATGGGGTTCGCCGATCGCGCGCGGGGCTGCAACAGCCAAGACCGATCTCGCGTGCGCCTGAGGCATAGGGTCTCATTTTGCTGCATGCACGTTGTCACGTGTGTTTCATTCGTTCTTACGTTTCTGCCATAGTGTTTAGCCGATAACTAGCGTTCTTGCTCTTTGCAATTTTGATCGCCAGTTTTTCAGGTTCCAATTGGTCGAGAGGTCTCATCTCTATACCTTTCCCTTGACCGATATGGCGTCGGTGGCTTGTTTGGCGACAAAACGAACCAGATATGCAATCTTTCGGTTCATGGCCTGAGGGTTTCTCCCTCTCCTGTTCTTCTTTGTTGACATAAGTTGGAATTGAGCCTCGGATCGGCTGAAAAGGTTTCACTTCATACCATTTTCTCGGCTGATCTACGCGTTGCACACTGGATCCGTATCCCCTTTCATCTTCTTGGGCGGGTGTCAGCGCTCTTGAACGTGAGATCTGGGTTCCAAGATCAGTCAGGGAATACGCATGCGGCATCCTCATTTCCCTGACCGATACGGACGATTCTCATGTCTTCGACGCACTTGTGCGCATGCTTTCACTCCTTTCTTTTCGCCTCTCGCGGGTGACATCATAGATCCGGGGTTTCCTCTCCGTTAATGAGTCCAATGGACGAATGGAACCGGAACCCTTTTTCTTCATCCCAAGTTCTAATCTGTCTCCAAGCTGCACGGACTACGATAAATCCATTCCTTTAGGGTAGCGGCGGAGCACTGGAAAGTTGAACTATGGTCACGTCTCTTTCACCTCGTGTTCTAGATTTCCACATCGACCAAAAACCCTTGCCAGAGACGCTTAATGGGCCGATGGGGGTTTTTGGTAACGTCGCCCGCTTATTCTACTGTTTGCCTTCTAATATATCGATCTTGGAACGCAAAATATCTTGACGGTCGTTACTTGTATCCGTTAGCAATAGATCACGCGCATCGGCCATGGGTCTTTGCACCACAGAGGCCGATGCGCCTACTTTTCTGCAATCTTTATTACATTTATTCAATCTCATCGGCCGTAGTACCTCACCCCTCTCAAGGTCTTATCTTTCGGGTAAGGTCACGGGCAGGTATTGGGCCTACATCGGTCCAAGGAGGCTGATGTACCTGGAATTTAACCATCTTCTACTCTTTTGTTAATTTCCATGAAAAACTGACTGGCATGTCCTGTTCCCCAAACAAGGAAGCTCCGGGCCGCCGAACTTGGTCCTGCTTGGAGTTAAGCAAATCTCCCGGCCACGCGTGTGCAATTTGTTTTTAACCAACAAGATGGATATATCTTATCCAATTTATATTTCTTAACCCGTTGCAAGGCCCACGCACCATGCTAGTAATTAAAATAATTTTAATATTAGATAGTTACAAATGATCCAGATTGCAATGTCATTTTAGTGAAATCATGTTTTCACATTCAAATTTCTTGATTTGAAATGTTTATTGAAACATTGAAAATTAAAAAAAAGAAAACAAATGTATTCAAATTTAGTGAAGTTTTGGGGTGGCATGGCCCGTTGGGCAAGAGCCCAGCACAACCCATTTAAAAATAATTGATGGGTTACAGTTAGTACTGGTGCGTTCGTGTCGTTTCATGGCCCCTACCTATTTTTTATTATATTAAAATACAATATGTATATGTTACAAGTCCGTAGGTAAAAAAAAAAAAAAGACCCTGAAAACTTTGAAACCATATTACGTATAATGTTTCTAAGGAAGACTTATTCACCGGTCGGGCTCTAAAATCCACTAGGTCCAAAGGAAAACTACTACAACAAGCTAAATTATGGTAATAACACCAAATTCGTTGCAAAAACACACTTTTGCAACAAAATAATTTGTGGCAAATAAATACAACAATTTTTGCAATAAATGGCATTTTAATAGTTTATTATCATGATAACAAATCGTGGCATTAAGTAACAATTGCAACCAAATTCATTCATTGTGATTATTGAAAAATTCAGGTGAATATGGTTTTTTACGTAGTAAATGTAAATTGTATCCCTCATAAGACTTGGACCCAAGACCTCTAGTCTTAAGGTGTTATGCATTAACCATGTCGCCTGTTGCACACAATTGATTCTTGTAAGATGTATTGTATGTTAAGAAATTGTGAGTGAAACATTTTTGTTACAATAGAGAGAACATATTACAACACAATCTTTGGTTGTTGCAAAAGATCCTACATATTACAATAATCCATTAACATGTTGCAATAACTCATACAACAATTACAACAATAAATAAATTGTTGTAATGAGCTATTTTAACATGTTATTACTATTAAAATGTTGCAACAATTCATTACTGCAACAATAAATAAATAGTTTTTTGTTACTGCAACAAAATATTAAAATATTGCAACAATTCATTACCTCAACAAACTATTGAAATGTTGCAATAAAAGTCCATTTTACTCCCATCAAGTATGAGTGAAGTCTGTATAACCCCATAAAATAAATTTTAGTTTACTTTACTCTCAAACTTATGTTATTTGGTTTAATTTATCCCCTAGTAAAATTTATATTTTCTAGAAAAAAATTCAATTTACTCCACTGAACTATAGCAAAAATTTATGTCATTTGGTTCAATTTACCCCCTAACACTGTTGGATTTAGGTTTTCTTCAGAGCTTGAGGGCAAGGGTAAGTGAGTTGTAGGGAATATAGGGGATAATTTTCCTCCTACAGTAGTCCTGGGGGCCTATTTATAGGTTAGAGCCATTACACTTTTACTAGCCTTATTACAGGAATAACCTCATCTTTTTGCTTTACTATAGGACATTCGGTAATTTAATTCTCTCTAGTACATGCACAGCTGAACCTCCGTACTATATACGTCACGAGCCTTATCCTCTCATTGCAAGTCCCCTTCAGTGCAGAAGGCTAACAAGACCGAAAGACTCTTCGGTCCCGAAGACTCTCTCGATCGCAAGCCTTCGTGGGCTTATCGAAGGCCTTCGTGGGCTTTGCACCATCCTTCGAAAAGGAGCCGCAGATGGGCCTCGGCCCCCAACAGTAGCCCCTCTGGGTGAGATCCGCCTTCGGAAGGACCGAAACCATGATCGGAAGGCCAAGCCCATCAGCCCTCCCCCCTTTTCGGTTCTTCGGAAGGCCTGCGAAAGAGAGTATATGTCAATAGATAAGTGTTAGTCATGCGCTGCTTGAGTACGAAGCGACAACCGCGTGGTTGGACGGAACGGGCATGGTTCCCAATGAAGCACGTTGCTTGAGTGAAAAGGCAACCGCGTGGTTGGACAGAACGGGCACGATTCCGATGGCACGTTGTTGCTCGGCTTCTTGGGGGGCCACATGTCGCGCCCGCTAAGGTCTCTGCGGCAACGGCAGGGCGAGGGCGGGCGGGCCTATAAAAGTGGGGGGCGGGGCGAGGCGGCGTGATTCATTCACGTTTCTCACGCCGCAACGCTCTCGCGCTTTAGAAAGGACTTAGCATCGCTTAGCTTTTCGAGCGGCTGTCTGCCTCATCGAAGCTGAAGCCTAGTTCTGAAGACCTCAAGTCAGCGGTGTAACCATGCTGAAAGCTGGCGGAGCATTGAGCTTGAGGGGCCGGTGCCGTGTGTCAGACACTTTGCGCATCAGTCCCTTGTTAGGGTTGAGCACGGTGACAGAGAGTCAGTTGGACAAACTGGCTGAGCGCGTATGGCTGGAGAGGCACTTGGCCTCCGTACCTCCGAAGGGAGCAAAACAGCTGGAAGTGCGAGCTGACCGCGCTGTTCTATTCCTCCGGTTCTTCGACGGAGGGCTCCGGATGCCATGCTCCTCTTTTCTCGGCAAGGTGCTGCAGCGCTATGAGCTGGAGATCCAGATAACCGTCAATGCCATAGTGAGACTAAGCATCAAGGAGTGGGCCTTCCGGATGGAGGGAGTTATGCCGGATGCCGATGTCTTCGCTGCGATGCACCGCACGGCATACCGGAAGCATGACAGCCCGATGGGGGAGGGTTACATGATGCCCTACGCTACCGTCAGCTTCGTGCAAATTGACCAGGGCAAGTTGCCGGTGAAGGCTTATCGTGAGCATTGGGCTCGAGGGTGGACTTCCGGGTGGTTCTACTACCATGTGGGAGAAGGAAGCCCTCTCCGGTCCAGCTGCTTGGAGATTCTCCATTGGCCTCGCCCCGTGATCGAGTTGAACAACAAATCGAAGCGACGGATGAGGGTTTTGGAAGAAGCGTCCCGCAAGCTAACCATGCAGGACCTTTGCAAAGAGTTTGTGATCGCTAGGGTCAGTCCTCTACTCAAGGACTGGTCCCGTGAGTTTCTTGTTGAGCTGCCCGACGGCTGAAGGAGGCTGGAGCTGAAGCCGGAAAGATTCCCCGGTGAGTTTCTCCGCACGATGCCATGTTCTTCGACCCTTAGCCTTTGAGCTTTTTTGCCGCGTACTCATGTGAGTGATGTGCAGAGCTCAGCCTGGAGGAGATCGAAGCGCATGCCGAACATTATCTCGGAAAGTTTCGGGACATGGAGGCGCGCCACCAGGAGCGTGCTCGGTGCGGGCCACGACTCAACCGGGTGCTTCTCCTAAAAGACCCGCAGGTACGGCTTCCAGAGCGCCGGCTGACCGAAAAGGAGGAGGGTGAAGGGAGGGGGAAGGGAAAGGTGGTGACGGGAGAAGCTTCGGGTTCGAAAAAGCGGAAGGCCGTCGACGAGGCAGCCTCTTGTCACAAGGACACCCAACCAGCAAAGACGGCTGCCGCGAAGGCTATAACGGCTTTGCAGGGCCGAAGTTCGCCAAGCGCTTCGAGCTCATTGTGCAGTGAGCTGGACGCCGAAGCGGACTCCATCGCCGAAAGGGCGGATCCTGGCTGCTCGATAGCACCGGAGGGGACCTCAAAAGGAGGGGCCCTGCCCGAAGCCCCCGAGGACTTCATAGTCGGGGATGTGGATTTCGGCTCCGAAGAAGGTACGTACTTCGAATTTATTGTATAGGGTTAGTGACATACATCTGACTTTGTTATGGCGGCTTTCTGCAGAGCCTGAGGCCCCTCCTATGGAGGAAGAGGTGGGGTTTGATGACAATGGGGGCGCCGTCGAGAGCGACAGCTCCGAGAGCCCTCGCGCCTACGGTCGCAGGAAAAGCCTGTTCAGTTACCTGCCTCCTGGATCGTCACCCGGAGATATAGCCGTTGGGCTGCACAAGATGGACTTTCTGCCGCGCGAAAGTGCGCGCCACTCCTTGAGCTTGCCTGGACGGCTTCTAGACATGGCCGGATTGAGTGGATTGCTGGGCGAGCTGAGCCCGGCCGAAGCATCGGAGGCGCTCTCCGGAATGGCCATACAGGTACGTCTTGTATAAGTGCGAGCTTGTACTAGTAACTTGTATAAAAGTGCTAACATGGTCTTTACACATTTTTGCATAGCGCGATGCTGGCGCGGCATGTGACTTCTTCGGCTCAAAAGAGCGACGAAGGGCTGCAAAGCTAGCTTTGGGCTGTTGAAGCCGAAGCGAAGAAGTCTTTGGAGCTGTGGCGTGATGCTGAGCTCCGAATTTTAGAGTTAGAACAAGCGCTTGCCACCGTGCGAGACGAAAGGAATGGCCTGGCCTGGGACCTGACCGAGGCGGCCAATGAACATGACACGTTCCACGAAGCTCTTAAGGCCGCCGAAGGTTAGCTAACGATCGTGGAGCAGCTCGCCGATGGGGTAGGGCAGCTGATGGAAGAAGTGGACGATCTCCTGGGCACGCTCGGGGTGAACATGGTGGCGGTGAAGCTAGATGCGCCGGAGGATCCTATGGCAAGTATATCTCGGATCCGACGCGGAATTGAGGCTGCCCACAAAGCCCTCCGTACCTTCGGGAATCATTGCGCCTAAGTCTCCTGGACCGGCGCCTTTGCTGTTGGTCGTGCAAGCGGGATTGTGGACTTCGCCCCCATTAAGAAAGCTATTAACGGGGTGCAAGAGACTTGCGCCGAAAGCTTCGAAGCATACGCAGATCTCCGGGAGTCTCTACGCAACTTGGGGAAGGCTTTCACCCAAGGATTCTGGCTTCGGTGCAGCGCCGAACTAAGTCGCGAATCCGCGCTCCGTCTAGCGGGAGGCGGAAGACCGGCTGCTGCAGCAAGAGCGGGTCCTTCGGCCCAGGAAGCCAGTGAAGCAAGCACTGCCCAGGCGGGCGCGAAGGCCAGGCGGCAGAGGGCCGCACATCAGGCCGAAGGAGGACAGCCTCAGGTGTGAGCTGCTACATAGTCTTTGCCGTAGATTGTACTTAGGTTTTTGAGAGCTTCGGAAGCAATGTAATTTGAATATTGAATCAGAAGTTAACTTAGATGCCTCTTTATGTTCAGGCTGGACTGATTCTTGACGTGATGCCTGTGTCATACGCCCCTTCGGGAAGCACCACCATTAGCCAAGTTGACTTCGCGAGCGAACATCAATGGCGCAAATGGTTCCGAGAGAACCCCTCCGGAACCCTCGAAGAGTTCCGGGCATACATAGGAAAGCACAATGCAGCTATAAAGGAATCGTGTAATAGGGTTAGCTCGGAAGAGAGGTTAGGGCGACGCGTGAAGCGAGACCGCCGAAGGGCTCTTCTGGGCGACCAGAGTCCGGCCCTCCTGCTGCGCGAGCTGAAGGTGGAACTAGAAGTGGAGACCATTGAGGTATCCAGTGGGACACCGTCTCCAAGAGAGCCTAGTCCTGATGTGATGCAGGAGGTAGCTCGCGCGGTGAGCGGTCCCAGAGGGGTGATGAGCTATATAGCACAACTTCAGCGCAAAATAGGCGAGCTGGAGGAACAGCTCCCTAGCATAAGACGTTTCGGTCGCCTAAGCGCTATGACATAATTGTTGTAACGTTATGTATGTGACGAAGTAATGTTTCTTATGCTGTAGTGACGGATAGATTTGATGTTATTGTAACGAAGGAGTGTATGTGACGTTGTAATAACAAAGAGATGTATTTAATGTTATTGTAACGAAGAGATGTAATTGATATTGTTGTAACGAAGAGGTGTATTTGATATCGTAATGAGCAAACCACCGTCCGGTTCCTCTCCTCGTTCAATATATTGAATGAAAGATGACCTTCGGCTTGCATAACTAAAACTTCGCATTCGATACTCGTAGCCGTGCTATGTGGGGAGTGTGCGAGGTCTCCTCGGCAAGTGTAGCTTTTACTTCCGCTCGTAAGGACTCTAGAGCGCTGAAGGTCAAGTGATCGTCAGTCATCTTTTGTGAAAGGCCACTATGCATTCGATGAAAGACATTCGGATCATCAGAGGCGCTACCTCACTTTCAGTCACCGATCGGCTTTTATGCGCATCGAAGGGATGGAAGACCGCGTGAGGCACGGCCTCGCCTTCGGTCACAAATCGACGTCTCAATGCATCGAAGGCACCAAAAATTGCCTGAGGCGCAGCCTCCTCTTCGGACATGAGCCGACATCTCGGTGCATCAAAGGCACGAGGAATCACATGAGGCACAGCCTCGCCTTTGGACATAAGCCGGCATCTCGATGCATCAAAGGCACAAGGAATCACATGAGGCACAGCCTTGCTTCTGGACATAAGCCGGCATCTCGATGCATCGAAGGCACGAGGAATCACATGAGGTACAACCTCGTGTTCGGACATGCACTGGCATCTCGATGCATCAAAGGTACGAGGAATGTCATGAGGCATGGCCTCGTCTTCGGACATGAGCCGGCATCTCGATGCATCGAAGGCACGAGGAATGACATGAGGCACGGCCTTGTCTTCGGACATGAGCCGGCAACTCGATGCATCGCAGGCACGAGGAATGTCATGAGGCATGGCCTCGTCTTCGGACATGAGCCAGCATCTCGATGCATCGAAGGCACGAGGAATGACATGAGGCACGGCCTCATCTTCGGACATGAGCCGGCATCTCGATGCATCGCAGGCACGAGTAATGTCATGAGGCATAGCCTCGTCTTTGGACATGAGCCGGCATCTCGATGCTTTGAAGGCACAAGGAATGACATGAGGCACGGCCTCGTCTTCGAACATGAGCCGGCATCTCGATGCATCGAAGGCACGAGGAATGACATGAGGCACGGCCTCGTCTTCAGACATGAGCCGGCATCTCGCTGCATCGAAGGCACGAGGAATCACAGGAGGCACGGGGTGGGCCTAAGATATTCGCGGGGGCATCCTTCAAACGCCATTGTCGGAATGCCATTCGATTTACATCGTTGCGAGGCGCAGCTCAACTTAATGGGTTAGCAACTAGACGGTTCGACGAACCTTGCTCGAGGCGCAGCTCGACACAAAAGCAAAGAAAAAATAAGGCGCCTTACAAGACTTCGCATGAGACGTAGCTCAGCACAAAAGGAAGGACCCTGCAAGACTCGGCACAAGACGTAGCTTGGCACAAAGAGGGGGAAAAGAAGACAGAATGACTTATAGAACTACACGCGAGACATGGCTCAGCATGAGTAATGATGACCGCTTAAGCATAGAAGCACTTGAGCACATCCGCGTTCTAAGTGTACATGATAGGCGAACCATCCAGCTGCAATAGGTGATAAGCCCCGGGTATGACCGAACGGTGTATGATGAATGGACCTGTCCATTTGCTTTGACGCTTCCCTACTGAAGTAGGATTGGGGTTAAGCTTGAGGACGAGGTCACCTGGCTCGAAGGATTGTGAATGAACCCTCTTGTTGTAGGTCTTCTCCATTGACTTAATGTAGCGACTCAGGTTCGAAACGGCTTTTAAGCGTACTTCCTCAATGGTGTCCTTGGTGAGGTCTTCTGCTTCGAGGGATGGGTGATTTGCTCGAAGGGAACCATGTTTGATCTCTTCAGGGGTCATAGCTTCACTACCATACATGAGCTTGAATGGGGTGAACCATGTTGCTCTTGTCTTCGTGGTGCGTAAACATCATAAAACATGAGGCAAGGTTTCTACCCACTTTCCTTTCGGTAAGCCCACCAGAGCTCGAGAAACGGCGTGGAAAATATTGCCATTTGCGCGTTCACAAGCCCCATTGGCTCGGGGATTGTCCAAAGAGATATTGCACTTCTTGGCACCAATGCTAACGCGGTATTCTCGAAATAGCACAGCTTCGAATTGTTTCCCATTGTCAACCGTGAGCTCAAGAGGTACTCCGAACCGGCAGATAAGATTTTTCTAGAAGAATTTTCGGATTGCA
The DNA here is from genome assembly GCA_001182835.1 of Oropetium thomaeum. NCBI lineage: Eukaryota > Viridiplantae > Streptophyta > Magnoliopsida > Poales > Poaceae > Oropetium > Oropetium thomaeum. The sequence continues at coordinate 2,111,648 of LFJQ01000034.1, forward strand.
AACACTGTGATTTTGACTAGCGGTTCGGCCTCGACCCATTTCGTGAAGTAATCAATGGCGACCACTGTAAAGCGAAAACCACCAGGAGCAGTTGGAAGTGGACCGACGATGTCAATGCGCCACCTAGCCAGGGGCCAGACTGGAGGAATTGGTTGTAAAGGGGTGGCTGGTCGGTGCGACTGCCGACCCATCCATTGGCACCCTGAGCATGTGCGGACCAGAGATTCTGCATCGGCCAGAGCTGTGGGCCAGTAGAAACCTTCCCGGAAGGCCTTAGAGACTAGAGCACGAGGTGCGAGATGTGACGAGCATAGCCCCTGGTGTATGTCGGAGAGAAGGCTACAGCCCTCATTGCGAGACAAGCATCGAAGCAATGGCGCGCAGACACCAGCTTTGTAAAAGATTCCTTCGACTAAGACATAGCCCCTCACACGGTGACGGAGACGTTGTTCCTCCATATGATCAAGGCGAGAGGCGCCCTTCGATATAAGCTCTGATGGGGGCGCGCCAATCTTCTGCCACAACAGGGCTTACGGCAGCCACAACCTTAATGTGTGCGGTAGATGGGGATCTGAGGACCTCATGAAAGACATCAACTGGTTTGTCCTTTCTGATAAGCTGCGACCTTAGCCAACATGTCTGCTTCCTCATTCTCATTGCGCCGAATGACTCGAACCTCAAACCCTAGAAATTGCTTCTCCTTGTCACGAATGAGTTGAATGTAGCGAGCAAGCTCCGGTTCTTTAATTTGAAAGTCTTTGATAATTTGCCCAGAGGCTAACTGAGAATCACTAAGAACAACCAGTCGCTTCGCACCCAGATCTCGGGCCTTCCGAAGGTCCAGCAGGATGCATTCATACTCAGCCCCGTTGTTGGTCGTCTGAAACTGAAGAGACGCGGAGTACCGAAGCTTCTGTCCACTAGGCGACGTGATCACTACAGCACATCCGAAGCGCGAAGCTCTGCAAGCTCCATCGGTGAACACGAGCCAAGAGGGGTCTATCGGAGGGGTATCTGAATGCTCGGAGGTAGCCCATTCTGCTAGAAATTCAGCTATAACCCCGGACTTAATGGCTTTTCGAGAGACGAAAGATATGTTGTACTGTGCTAGCTCAGCTACCCACTTGATGACTCGACTCAGGGCGTTTTTGTTTTCGAGGATGTCCCGAATTGGTAAGCCGAAGGACTAGTATCGGGTGCGTATCAAAATAGCGTCGGAGCTTCTTGGCTGCCATGAGAACTGCCTGAAGATAGTTGCATTTAGCTCCTGATAGTACTTTCGAGACATAATAGATTGGCTATTGGACGAGTTTTTCATCCAACTTGAACTCATGTACCAGTACTACGCTGGCAGCGCACTGAGCGACGGCGATGTAAAGTATCAGGAGGACATTCGGAGGTGGTGGATGCAGGGTGGTTATCTGAATGAGATAAGCCTTGAGCTCCTCAAATGCTTTCTGATGTTGCGGAGTCCACATGAAAGGTCGGGAACCTCTGAGAATTTCATAGAAGGGCAGGCTCCTTTCAGCCGACTTGGTGATGAATCGATTTAGAGCTGTCAGCCGCCCAGTGAACTTCTGCAATTCCCTTATTGTCTTGGGGGATTCATATCAAGTATCGCCTGTATCTTGGTGGGGTTCAGATCGATACCATTCTTCGAGATCATGTAGCCCAGAAGCTTGCCGGAGTGTACCTCGAAGACGCATCTTGAAGGATTCAGCTTCATACCAACTCTGCGGAGGCTTTCAAATGTCTCAGTGAGATCCGAGATGTGACTGGCTTGAACTGTGCTCTTGACCACGATGTCGTCGATGTAAGCTGCTACGTTACACCCAAGTTGTTGTTTGAGCATTTCTCTGACCACCCGAGAAAAAGTAGCCCCGGCGTTCTTGAGGCCAAAAGGCATTCTGTTGTAGGAGAAGGTTCGTTCTGGAGTTTGGAATGCTGTGAATGGCTGGTCCAATGGAGCCAGCCAGACCTGATGAAAGCCAGAGTATCCATCCAGGAAACTCAGTAGCTCGCAGCCCGCTGTGTCGTCCACCAACTGATCGATACGGGCCAGCGGAAATCGTCCTTCGGGCAGGCCTTGTTCAGGGAAGTGAAGTCAATGCACATTCTCCACTAGCCGTTATGCCTCTTGACTAGAACAGGATTAACTAGCCAAGTTGTACGATCTATTGGTCGGATGACTCCAGTGTCGAGCAATTTTTGAACCTCTTGCTTGAGCACGGCAGCTTTCTCGACTGTCCACTGTCGTATCTTCTGCTGCACTGGGGGGTAATGCGGACTTATGTCCAGTCGATGCTCCATTATGTCCTGACGGATGCCGGGGAGATCTTTGGGCGACCAAGCGAAGATATCTGCATTAGATCGCAAGAAGGTCAAGGGCTCCTGTTCGTGTTCCGGAGACAACACCGTGCCTATGCGGACGAGTTGATCTGAGGCGGTCTGGTTGAGGAGGACTTCTTTGGAACCAACTTCTGCTTTTGCTTGGATTGGGGACTTGGGCAATGCTGTGATATGAGTTTCAGTAAGTTCATGGTCTTTTGGCCCCAAGGCAAGCGCGTGAACCTGCTTCTGGTCCGGAGCAATACCCAATTCGAGACAACGTGCTTCTGTCTGATCACCGTATACTGCGATAACTCTGCTTGGTGCTGGCATCTTCATGCATAGATAACCGTGGTGTATTACGGCGCTGAACACGTTGATCGCCCCCTACTGAAGATAGCATTGTAAGGGTAGGGGAAGTCCATCACATCAAAGACAACCTTTTTAGTACGATGGCCTCCTGTGCCTGAGAATGATACTTTGAGCTTGACGCTGCCAATTGCATACACAGGCTATCCCTCGAACCCCTGTAGAGGTACAAGGGCAGCTCTGAGATCTTCTCGGGAGATACCCATCTGTCGGAGAGCACTGAGTAAGATAACGTCAGTGGCACTGCCTCCGTCAATAAGGACCCTGCGTACTTCATCCCCGTTGATATCCAATGCTGCAACAAAGGCATCCTTGTGCGGGTAATCCATTGGCTTGAGGTCTTCTTGAGTGAAGCTTATGGGCGCATGAGACCACCAGCACTGTGCGAGAGGGGGGTGAGCTGCCACATGATTGACCCGTCTGATATACTCCCGGCATTGATGCTTCGAGGGAAAGTCCTGACCCGAGCCACCTGTGATAGCGAAGATGACCTTACGTGCTTGGGTTTGCTGCGCGGAAGGCGGGGCCTGCTCAAATGTCTGCTGCGAAGAGGGGGCGGCGGTGGCAAGTATTCTTGATGTGCGTTTTGCACAGGAGGAGCCCGGGCGAGAGCAGGACATGGTGGTGGCGTGGGCAATGCAAGCTGCTAGGTTGGTTGGTATGACGACGAAGCCCCCTCATGTCCCCAAAAAATATGGGAGACTTGCTTGACTGCTTCCAATGCCTCCGTGCGAAGCTTGGCTTCTCGAAGGGCAGAAGGTCAGGGCAATAGTTCAAAGTATGCCCCTGCCCAACACCATGGTAGAGGCAATAGAGTTTACTGGGGTCCCTTGGTGGGCGATGCTGAGGGTCGACAGAGCGCCCCCCTTGGTCCTTACTCATCCGATGCCTGTCCTGCTGCCGCGACTCCGGTTGATGATTGCGCGACGGGGACCTGGTTTGGGGTGGTTCATGGTCTTTCTGAATGGGCAGCACTTCATGGCGAGGTGGCTCGTAAGGCTTGCTGTGGTGGCGATGAAGGGAAGATCGACACCTCTCAGGGTGACCACCTCTCTGTGACACATGGTATTCTTTCTCCCGTCTGATGTCGTCTTCCACCCTGACCTGAGCTTCCAAAATGCTTAGCATGTAATCCAGAGTCTTGGGTTGTATCTTACGCAGCTTAAACCTGGCTGGACCGAGGCGAAGCCCCTTCGTAACGGAGTCGATAATAGTAGCATCGTTGATGTCCTCAGCCTGACATTTGAGGTGGATGAATCGTCGAACATATGCTGCTAGGCTCTCACCATCGCGCTGAATGCAGGCGTGCAGATCTCCAGAGCTTACAGGACAGGCGTGATTGCCCCGAAAGTGCACTGATACTTCGTGTCTCAGCTGACCCCAAGAGAAGATACTCGGCGGATGCAATCTGGTGTACCATGTCCTAGCGATTCCCTCGACAACCAGCACGAAGGCCTTGGCCTTGACAGCATCTCCTCTGCCAATGGATTCATTAGCTGCTTCATAACTCATGAAGAATTCCTTGGGATCGGAGATGCCTGCATATGTTGGGAGCTTGACCGCTGCAAAGTGCGACGGCCAGGGTGCCTGCTGAAGTTCTGGAGCCAACAGCGAGGTCTTGTCGTAAGGTGCCACTGGCGACAGGTATGGAGGGGAGGCTTCGTCGAAAGAGGTGTAGCCCGGAGCTTCGGTTTCTGGAATACCCACCCTCTTCAAGGCCTCTATTTGCTTTCGAAGTAGCTCCTGCTGCCGCTGGACGGCTTCCGCTCGAAGCTTGTACCCCGACTCTTTCTTGGACATGCTTTCCTGAACCCGCTGTCGGAGCTGCCCTTCTCCTGCCGCCGCCTTAGCTCTTTCAAGCTCCACCATCAGCGCCGCAGCTCTTCGCTCTTCCGCCGCAGCCGCGTCTTTCTCCTCGACTTGTGGAGGTAGAAGCTCTTGGTTACCGGCTTCGGTTGAGCCTTCGGCAGCCAACCTGTCTGCTAGGAGCACCGGGGTCGAGGTCTTCGTTGCTGCCTCCGTAGCCGCAGTGACCGCCGGCTCCTCAATAGAGACTTTGGTTTCGTACTCTGGGTGAGAACCTTCGCCGTCGCGAGGTGGTTTCTTCGCCTTCCCTTTAGCTCCGGCCATCCTAACAGACTTTTTGTCCGAACAACACGGACGGCGCAAGCTGTTGGACTTAGGTTTTCTTTTGGAGCTTGAGGGCAAGGATAAGTGAGTTGTAAGGAAGATTAGGGGATAATTTTCCTCCTCATTACAGTAGCCCTGGGGGGGGGGCATTTATAGGCTAGAGCCATTACACTGTTACTAGCCTTATTACAGGAATACCCTCATCTTTCTGCTTTACTATAGGGCATTCGGTAATTTAATTCTTTCTACTACTTACACAGCTGGACCTCCGTATTCTATACGTCACGAGCCTTATCCTCTCGTTGCGAGCCCCTCCAGTGCAGAAAGCTGACAAGACCGAAGGACTCTTCGGTCCCGAAGATTCTCTCGATCGCAAGCCTTCGTGGGCTTATCGCAGGCCTTTGTGGGCTTTGCGCCATCCTTCAAAAAGGTACCGCAGATGGGCCTCAGCCCCCAACAAACGCCATTTATCTTTTTTATTTCTCCATCCATAAGTGAAATTACAAGCCAAAATTTTACATGATGACCGTTCACGTCATAACACATGTTAGAAAAATATTTCATAAAATTTTAACATCATTTTCATAGAGAAGGATATATTTAATTGTGAAATAAGCACTATGACACAAAATTATATGAAAAATAATGTCAAAAAAATTAAAATAATTTTAAATATAGATTATGATGTCTCCTACCACCATATAAAATTTTGAATTCAAATTCAAATTGTGCATGAAGAAATAAAAGAGACAAATTTTACTAGGGGTAAATTAAACCAAATGACATAAGTTTGGGGGTAAAGTAAACTAAAATAATTTATGAGGTTATCCAGACTTCGATAATACTTGAGGGGAGTAAATTGTATTTTTTTTCCTACTTTTTATTTTTCCAAACATAATTTGAATTTGAATTTGAATTTTATATGGTGGTAGGGTACATCTAATGTATATTTTTAAAAATGTTAAAAAATTTTAACATTAATTTTCATATAATATTGTATCATTATGATTATTTTACAATTAAATATCCTTCTCTATCAAAATGATGAAAATAATTTGTGCAATATTTTTCTAACATATGTTATGATGTGAACCGTCATCACGTAAATTTTAACCTATAATTTCATTTATGCAAGGAGAAATAAAAGGGACTAATTGTATTAGGGGGTAAGTTAAACCAAATGATATAACTTTGCGGGTAAAGTAAACAAAAGAGTTTAGGGAGTTATCTAGACTTTGGCTACAGTACAAGGGAGTAAATGGACTTTTTCTTTTTATTACAACATTTTTATAGTTTGTTGTAGTAATGGGAAACTTGTCGCAATGATTTCAGATTGTGGCAATACATACTATGTATCGCAACGATTAATGGATACGTTGCAATAGCTCACTATAACAATTGCAACAATAAATAAACTCTGGTGGTAATTGAATTTTATTACAATGATTTACTGGTTGTAGCAATAACTATAAACTTATCGCTACAAATTTTATATTTTGGTGAGAAATACCTGCCACAAACAATAAAGACATGGTAATAGTGTAGAATTTTTGCAATAATTTGTTATTTGTAGTAATAGTTTCGTTGCATTATTTGTAGTGGCAAGACGTAAGATAAATCTTCCATCGCTGGACTGAACCCTGCTTTCCATCAAAGATGACAATATGACGGTAACACCAAGTGGCCCAGCATCAAGTATTAACAATTTTGGTAAAATTTTTGTATATTCAGGCATCTTATCAGGGGACAGATCCGTTGAAACTCCAAAGGACTGCCAACAAGGTATAACAAAGGCAAGGTCGAAGAAACCGATGAACTAAAATGATATAAACCCATGTATGATACTGTAATTTCATACAAACCCTTATTTAACACTAAAAAAATAAAAAAATTCTTGTATGTGACACCCCAGATGTCACCAGGGCAAAGTCGACAACCGTAAACCCTAACCCACAATTTCACTCACTTTAAAGCAGATTCAATCATGAAAATAAAAAGACATATTGTTTAAAATGCTTCAAAGAGACACTATGAAAAGTTTGACAAACAACAGAGCATTTTAGCAAAATCCGGAGAAATCTCAACTAATCGTGTCGAAATCTCGTTAACAGAAAGAAATCCAAACCCTAACTCTTGACCATCAAAATTTCCACAGAACCCTAGCCATATTTTTACATAACAATTAAGTACACTTCAAAATAGAATTTTGGGAAATTATTTAAGATTTTTGAAAAGTATTTAGACCTCTTAAAAATTCACACAAACTATAATCAACTTAGAAATTCAAGACTTTTTAGAGACCAAATCATGACTTGAACCTTAAATGAAAAGTGTTCCAAATAAACTCCTGAGCTTGTACAAAAATTCTCAAAAATTTTTGAGCTCGAGAAGTATGCCAATTCATTGAATTGCAGCTAGGCTTTAAATAAAAAAATAAAAAATAAAAAACTAGCTGGGCCGGGCGGGCTACAGTGCCCCGCCCGCCCGACAACACGGCGCGGCAGGGCAACGCTGCCCCGCCCGACACGGCCCCCTGTGGCACATCGCCGATTCACTCCGTTGCCGGCCCCCCCTACCTCCTCACTCCCTCACTCTCTCTCTATCGCTCCCCTCTCTCTCTAGCTCTCTCCCTCCCTCTCTCTCTTCTCTGCTCCGCCGCCCGAGCCGCCCGACCGCCCTACCACTGCGCCGGCCATGCCGCCCCCCCCCCCCCCGCTCCCCTACTCCCCTACCCCGGCCCTCCTATAAATGGCGCGCAATCCTCCTCCATTCCCCCCCTCTTCCATTTCTTTCCTCTCCCGCGCGCGCAGCCCTCCTCTCATCTTCCTCCCTACTCGGTGCGCCACCGCCAGTGCCGCCAGCGCCGCTCGCTCGTCGACAGCTCACTCCGGCGAGTTCCAAGCCGCACCACCGTGCCCCCTAGACTCCCCTCTACCCCTAGTTGCTCTCCGAAGACCAAGCCCGCCGGCGGTGCCCTAGCTTCGCCGGAACGCCGCCGCCTTCCTCTCGGCCGAAGTACCTCACCGCCGATCGCCCCTCCTCAAAATTCGTCATCGTGGTACAATAGTTTTTCAATTCAAATCGCCGGCTACTTCCTCTGGTTATTGCGCACCCCTTTGACTTGAATCCGGCCACAGGTGACCGTCGTCGGAGAAGAACGCCGTGCGCCACCCCGTCGGCCGCTATTGTCGCCACCTCGACCTCCACGTCGCCAGCCCTGTTCCATCCTTCACTGAAGCCTCCATCCTCCACAAACCAGTGCAGTCAGTCGAGGTGAAGCTCCACGACACCTTAGTTCCTGCCCTAGCCCTCTTCTCCGGCGAGGAGCTCATCGAAGCAGCCGCCTCTGTCGTATCCCCTGTTCTGTGGCACTGTTCCATTGATTTTCTAATTTTCCTTTAATTAGCCAGAGATTGTTAGACATGTAACAAATCATGAAAAAATCCAAAAATACCAAACCAAAATTTGTTAGAACCCTCATGAAAAGTACTAATTTTATGTTAAAGCCTTTTTTAACAAATGACCAAAAATTTGCAGAATTAATTAGAAAAACTCCTTTCTGTTTTTGAATTTTAAATTGCATTATAGAGCAATGCGAGGGCTAACCTTTGATCCACAAGTACATCATGGTGCTACACACCCTTTGGAATTTTATGAAGATTTTAGGAACACGAAATGGCATCTAACCCTATTAAATCACTTCAATCTGCCTAGTTTAAATACCATTTTCTAAAGTGCATTGTAAAAGTCATTTACAAGGTTAGACCCAAAAGCCAAGTTTTAGATCTGGTGCTCAGGAACGCCCACATAAAATTTCATAATTTTATTCTAAGGTTTACTAGTGCTTTCCGATTTTACAAGATCTAAAAACAGGAACTTTGATGAATTTTTATAAAATATAGAAAATTCATCTAGGCCCCAACCAAAGCCCAAAATGCTTATTCCAGGGAGTACTACCAACTAAAAAAAATCTTGAGGAAGAATTAAAATCTTCATTTTAACCCTAGTTTAATAGCCGAAGGAGTTAAATAATGTTTAACGGATGAAAAGTGTCTAATTAACTTAACTAAAGTTGAAGTTGTTAAACATGCCAACTAAAATTCACCTCATCAGAGTTAGATAGATTTCTTTAAACATCATTCACAGTTTAAGGATTGAATTTAATCACCGACGTCGAGTAATTAGGGTTAACCCTAATTCTAGTCGTCGCCAATCTAAACCCTAGACTAACTATTGATAATAACAATAATTTTCTTTTTTATTAAACTTATCATAATCCTACTGCATCATGTAGATTGTGACGCTTGCGAGGTAGCTGCAGATCCGAGTTCCTCGACCCCCGTCGAAGAAGTGAACGTCAGCTCCGAGGAACCAGGCAAGCCCCGGTGCACAACCGTTGTTTAAATTTTTCCTTTCATGACTAAGTGTGTCTTGTTTGTGCATTAAGTACTAGGAGTTGACTGAAACCATAGTTGCATTTGTTTCCATAGGAACACCCTGACGGTAGTTGGTATAGACACCCCCCTAGTCTGCTATGCTTTGTAGGTATTGCCGGTAGAAGTCGAGCAGAGTGGACGCTGCTCGCGAAAGGATAGGTTGTTGAATGAAACTATTTCATGAGATGGGCCACACAAATGTGAATAAGTAAGAAAGATAAAAGTTTGAGGGTCAGACAGGATACAAAGTAGGTCGGCGACTGGACCGGGTCCAGGGTGACCGTAGACTTGTCTGATCCGTGTGGTCCGAGACTGATCGAGTGTTGAATGTACTGGTCGTATGCTGGGTGTTATGGGCCCCAGTAAACCTACGTAGCCTAGTGATTGCAACGTCGAACCTGTCCTACGGTGTCTGACTAGGAGGAGATCTGGGGTGGGCAGCGTGGGAACTCCACCGAAACCGTCTGGGACGTGTTGTCTGGTGGGACGCGGCGCTGCTAAGGCAGGCGTAGGAGGGAATTGACGTTGCAGGAGCTGGTGTGAATGGTTGCCACGTGCGAGTCTGGGACACGCACGTGTCGTATGGTCAGGTTTCCCCCTGCAGGGTATAAAATCGTTTCGAACCGCTGTCGCTCCCAGTTAGTGAGCATGCTCGTGAAACGCACCACATTGTAGTAATTAAGTTGAGACACTATAAGAATGAATACTGATGAATACTATTGTTAGTGTTGCTTCTGTTATGTTTGCTTAGCTCAGTGCTAATTAAATTTATTTTTCTAATCACTTAACCTGTGCTAAAATTTGACAAGAGTAGTATAGGCTTGCGAGTCCTTTTGCAAGTAAACCTACCCGAGTCAGCCAGCATGTCTAGGAGTCGGCTGTAGTCAGCCACTTTTGTCGGGTAAGTCTTGCTGAGCTTCTTAGAAGCTCACGCGTTAGCGATTTGTGGTTTTCAGGCGCCGTCATGCAGGAACCAGCAGGTAGCTTCCATTGGGAGGAGCCTCTCCCCGAGTTCGGAAACCTCCAGTGGGAGTTGTGCGAGTCGCCGCAGTGATCTGTTGAAGTGGCTAGTAGCATGACACCCATGGGCACGGCGCGTGCTTTTGCTTAAGTCCGAGTGTCGGAGTTGTAATCGTTCTAGTCTTCCGCTGCTATCGTTTTCAAAACTTTTGCGTACTCTAAATTATTGTAAGACCTAACTTTAAATTTATGAATCAATGATGTATTAAGTTCTCTTTCCTTGTAAATTATTGCTGTTTATCCCTGCCTGTGTTGTATCGTGTATACGCTCGTCTTGCCGAGCGTTGCCCAATAGGATCCTGGCTTAACGACTGACCAGATCCGTCCCGAGACGAGGTTTTCTGGGCGGGTCGTGTCATTGTATAACATCGATAACAATTTTAATCGCTTCTATGACATCGATCTTATAATTTACATAAAGAAAATTAAAAGAAACTGAATCCTAAAAAATCCCAATTTTTTTTGGTGGTAGGACAAATTCTACCCAACAGCTTTCCTTTTTGATCTGAGTTCAAATTCAAAAACTATATTGATTTAAAATTAGGATATATATGTAAATCTACCATAAAAAATTAGTATTATTTAAAATAGTTACATTTTGAAATAAGTTGTGAAACTTGGTCCAACCATTTCTGTTAGAACTCTAATCACTCAAAATTTTTATACATTGTTTTATGCTATCAGCTATCAAATATGTGAACATAATTTAATAATTTGAATTCAAGTCAAATTTTTAACGTTCAAAAATTTTATAGAAACAGCAGTGACCACGATTTTATAGTGACCATAATACATGAACCAAGTTTCACAATTATGTCAAAGTATAACTTTTAAATAATTCAAACAATGTGGTTATGGTAGATTTCAATCTCTAAATTTAAAATGAAGATTATTTTTGAATTTGAACTCAGATAAAAAAGTAAAGTTGTAGAAAATGAGGTCCCCTACCACTACAAAAAGTTTAGTATTTTTTTTTAAAAAAAAATTCAGAAGCATTATTTCGTTTATTTTCTTTATTGAAACTATAAGATCGATGTCATAGAAGGGATTAAAATTGCAATGTACTGTTAAATAAAGATTTATGTGCAATAGTAGTGTCATACAAGGATTTATCCCCTTTCAAACCAATTCGAGATGTATTATATATGTTCCTTAGTAAATTCCTTGTATTCAAATAAACAATCTCTCAGAAGTAGCCAAAAGAAAAAAAATTTCTAACTTTTACAATATGATTTCCACGTCCACTTGCACCACGGTGATGTCAGGCATGTCCCCACCAGTAGTTTCAAGTAGGCCTTCTTAGCACTAGACGCATTGCCACCCTACAGGTACGACCACTCATCATTAATTTCAAGATCAACGGAAAAATTTGCATGTTGAGTTTGCAATTCTGTGAGCTGAGTAGATATTGATCATATAGTGTCTTCAGCACACTCAAATTTTGCAGAAGATATGGCCACAACTAACCGTCTTAATTGGGTTCAGACGTGTTAGTTAATTCCTGGATCATGTACAATCTCATGTGGATGGATCACTACCAGACGTGGTAGTTGTTGGGAGCTAAATTGGGCGCGCCGCTGGGCAATTTCTGCGCGCGGGATGAAAAATTCCTTCGCTTGGATGCCTAACATTTCCCGTCCACGCGCCATTTATCCGAGCAGAGCACAACGGCGAATATATAAAACATATGCTTTGTTACAATGATTCCTCGCGGCCGAGCTCTATCTTTTCTTGAACGTAAATATTAATATACATCCGCGGACGAAACCTTGTCGATGATGCTTTGTTAGGATGATGCCTTGTCCAGCGCGTGAGAAACGATGCTATATGAGTCAAGCAACGATGCAAGGAGTAGACATTGCGCGGCAAGGACTTGTATTTGAACTGTGATACATGGATTATTCTATACATTAAACTAAGATATAGTAAGGTAGGCCCCTCAAGAGGCCGGCTTGCAGGCGATGCAGCTCGGTGGCTCCGACAAAATGTTAACAACCATAACACGTCCTCCCTTCGTCCTTGTTTATTCGTCACATTATAAAACTTTAGCTATTTATCTTATTTAAAAAATTTATTTGAATATGTAAAATTGAAAGTCATGTTTTAAAAATCCTTAATAATAAATTAAATTAAAATAAAATATATAATATTTTTTGTATTTTTTTAATAAGATGAATGATCAAAATTTTTGATTAAAGCCAACGATGATAAGTAAAAAAGAAAGGAGGGAGCGCGTAGACTTGTTGCCTCGTAGTGCCGTTTATTTTAGGAAAATGCCAGAACGATGCTTGGTCTTGTCTACGTTCTCCTACCGACCTCTGGTCTGTACATATCTAAGCATACTGGCAGTCTGCGTGACGATTTGTATTGCGTGCCAAACTCTCCCTCTCGTATATGTCCTCAATGGCCGTGTTTCGTGCGGCCTTCTTTGCGCTCCTCGTAGTCATGGCTGTTATGGTTACATTACTTCTCCTCTTGCCGGGACCTGCAGCGGCCGGGCATGGTGCGAGCACGTCGATTCAGCGGCGGCAGAAGGTGCGCAGCCTCCTCAGGCGACTCAACAAGAAGCCTGTCACAAGCACCGAGGTAGGAACAATTTCAGTGAAATTTCTAAAATTTCGTATTTTGCGGTGGAGGCTAAGAGAAATTCTATTTTTGACCAAAGTTTTGAGTTCAATTTTTACTTCCCGTATTGTCCTGCCCACGTCAGCCCACCACTCCCCCCCGAACCATGAGCATAATCTTGCCCTCTTTTTTTTTTTCCTGCCACGTTGTTGCAACTACTGATTCGTTTAAATTCAGAGTCCAGATGGAGATATCATAGATTGTGTGCACATCACGAAACATCCTTCATTTGACCATCCTTCCCTCAAGACTCATACCATCCAGGTTATTACGCTCTCGACTCTCTGTAGTGCATGTGTGTCATTGCTGTTTAATTTCATTTCGTGGTTCTGTTACAAGCTGTGCAGTACTTTTATCCTGGTACAATTAAATACTACCATGATGTCACTCGGTGGTGCTCCTAACGTTATATATAGTTCAGATGCAGCCCTCTTACCTCCCAGTAGGTCAGTCGTCAGTGGTTTCATCCCAGCAGATGAACAACGAGGGAACAATCACCCAAATTTGGCATCAGAATGGCAAATGCCCGAAGAACACCATACCTATCCGGAGATCAAAGAAGAGGATGTCCTGAGGGCTGCTTCTATCACGAGTTACGGTAGAAAGCGACCTAGGAGGGTACTCAACTCCTTGTCCATGGACTATAGCCAGCCCAATGTGTTGATTGGCCACCAGGTAACAATATTTCATCTCAATTATTGGTAACATAATAACCTTTGTATGAATTATTGTTATTTCTTAGCTGGCCCTCCTCCCATGCATTGAGCACAGCATGCTGTTGCATTTGCGAGGAATGATACATACTATGGAACCAATGCCACAATCAATGTCTGGAAACCAACGCTTGAGGGGGCTTTGGACTTCAGCCTGGCGCAGCTCTGGATTGCTGGAGGCTCCTATGCGGACCTCAATTCCATCGAAGCAGGATGGCAGGTGACACGTCAAGGGAAGTACGGAACCCAGATTCATCAATGTTCGACTATGCCGATACTGTCTAAACAAAATTTTTATTTACTAACAAAAGCATTTGTTATACATCTGTTATTCTTTGCCTAGGGTAATGAATTCTTATTCTTTACCAACTCTATATATTGAATGAATTATAGGATGAAGCCTCTTATTCCTCACCAAGATATTTACTGAAAAAAAAATTATGAATTACTAATTTTTTATAATTATGATATATAAAAAAATTAGTAATTTATGGATTTTTTTGATTCAGTAATTTTCATTTTTGTTCAGTAAAAATCAGTCAATGCCAGGAAACAGGTTAGAACATTAATTTGGTCGAAGCTCTAGTGAACATTGGAAACCTTGTGTAAGCTCATCCAAAGGTTGTCTTAGCATCCGTAGGCTTGGACGCCTTCAAACGTAAGAGACAAAGTGAGATCTCCAGCTGACTATTCCACCTAATAAAAAAATCGTAATGCAACAAGAGCTTACGTACACGTCACAGATGGCATCACGCACATGCCATAATTCATAAGCATTCTGTTATGAACGAATCAAGTAGTCTCTTAATTATATATTAGAGTCTTTTTACGTAGACTAAGTTTTATTGTCTTACACCTGTAAGACAAGGAAACAATCTGAACCATTGATTTTTATAGGAATGCTGTTGTGTTACTCAGGACAACTAAATTCCTACATGACAATTATGCTTGTTGAGTTATTTTGACAACTAAATTCCAACATGATAACTATGCTCGAGTTATTTTTGACATCTGAATTCTGGCATGACCATTATGCTTGAGTTATTTTTGATACCTAAATATCTCTTTCTTAATTAATAATAATAATGAGAAACTAACTATTACATCTTAGGTAATACTTATCATATGTCTCGAGATCTATGCAAATGGATGGTCCGCAGTTATTTGGATCTATCGTAAAATTTGGAATGGTTTTGAGCTTTTCCGCAAAATTGCAGGTCAGTCAAGAACTCTATGGCGATAACAATACTAGATTCTTCATCTACTGGACTGTATGAATCATCCAAAATTCTATTTTTGTTTAGATAAAGAACATCTAAAAGTCCATTTGTTTATGGGGAAGACCTAATTATCTATTGTCGTTGAATACTACAGCGAGATGCATATAAAGAAACAGGATGCTACAATTTGAAGTGCTCAGGGTTCATCCCGATAAACAATGAGATTGCTATCGGCGGCACCATCTCCCTTGTCTCCATCTATAATGGCTCGCAGCATTATGATGTCAACATATATATCTGGAAGGTAATACTTAGAAAACTAGCGTATCTAAGTCAAGGATTCAACTGTGGCTGTGCCCAACTTGACAACTTTGAAGTTCACTAAGGACTTGTTTGGTATCATGGCATCATCGGTATAGAGAAAGAATGCAGGGGATTATACCCTTTCTTCATTCTATGATGGATTTGATCCACCCCAATCCTCTTGAAATCCTTATGAAGAGTCACAAATGTCCCATCACATTAGATATCTATGATTGCGAATACTACTAATTAGCTTGTTAATTAGGCTTTTGGAAACTATTTAATAGAAGGTTCATCAAAGTTCGATTAGAGAAATAGTGCAAGTCTTGCTCATTTGCCAGAGCAAACTCTTCCATGGTGGCATTTTGCATAAGGGACAATATATCATTCATTGTGTATGTCAATAACTTGTTCTAGAATCTGAGTTTCCCATTTATAGTTTTTATCAAAGGGTATCTTTAACAAAATGAAAACACAACCTCCACCTATGCTTCCTTGATTTTATAGTGCTCTTCCACAAATATCTAACACCTTTGCCTCTTAACATCATCTTTAATCATTTGTCTTATTAGAACAATGTAAGTTCTGTATTATATACCTTGTAATGGTTTGTTTATAATTTTTAGAATTTGAAGTACTACTTATAATTTTACATAGATTTGAACTATTATTTTTGAATAAGATGAATGGTTAAAGATAATAGTAAAAATCAACGATGTCAAATATTTGTTGAAGCATGGAGTATTAAATAATTGTCTAATCATCATCACGTTCATGTTCCTCAAATTCTCCGATACTTGTAGGATACAAAGGATGGGAATTGGTGGCTGCAATTTGGTAGCTATGTTTTGGGCTACTGGCCGTCATTTATCTTCTCTTATTTGGAGCACGGTGTTTCCACAATCATGTGGGGAGGAGATATACTCTCCTGATGCCAACCAAACTTCTTCTCAGACGGGCAGTGGACACTTCCCAGAAGAAGGGCTCAACAAAGCCAGCTACATCAAAAACATCCAAGTGATGGATTCATCAAACAATCTCAAATCACCTAGTGTGAGCTTAATAGCTGAGCAGCCCAATTGTTACAGGTTGCAGGATAGAACAATAGTGAATGGGGGACGTACATTGATTATGGGGGCCCCGGAAAGAACCCTAACTGCCAATAGTAAAATATGACATCTTGTACAGCCACAAATCTTGTTTTTGGACTTCAATAATGTATGCACCTACCAAAAGAATTAAAAAAAAAGGACTAATGGCTTACTAGATATGCACATACTCTTCTCTCCCCATGTTTTGATTACCGAATGAGGAGGTATCAAAATTTGGTATTGTAACAGTATATGCACTAATCTCCCTGATCTGTAGTTAAAGTTTGAGGAATGCCGAATCTATGAATAATATGCTCAGTTATAAAACTTATACCTCCACATGTGTCATATTCTTGGGAGGCACCGCCTCGGTCCATTTGGTGAAGTAATCTATAGCAAACAACAGAAAACAATGTCCTTTTTAAGAAGTTGCCCAATGAAATCCAGCCCCCATCCTCGAAACAGCCAAGGATTGATAATGGAATGCATGTAGCAGCAGGCACCAGCTGAATATCACCAAACTTGACATTCTTCACACCCTTGTAGTAACAAAACCAATGGGCTATCATGGTTGGCCAATAAAAACCACTTCATTTTAGGAGCCGATTGATATATACCACAAATGTCTTTATGAACTTCTCCCATAGCTAGTCTGGCCTGATCTGCATTCAAACACTTAAGGAGCAAATCCTCACCGGTTCGGTGATACAAATCATCATTAAGCAAAATAAACTAGAACGCCCAGCGCCGAACATTCCTATCAACTTTCTGACTTGGATCACATAAATAAGCAATAATAGGTGCCCTCATCTAGATCAGTTCTATTTTGAACAGGATCAAAAATAACCGAAATCTTAGCTTTACTAGGGAAACCGGAACCTCCGGTTTCTCTGCTAGTTCTAAAATTGTACAGACAAAATCGGAGCCTCCGGTTTTAGATCTAGAATATCTAATTTTTTCAGAACATGGTTTTTGACCAAATCAAGCATCGGTTGTGTACTAATTGAAAAATTCTTTTTGCTCACATTATAGCTAGATGCTTTCTGTGTCAAATCATTAGCTCTAACATTGTTTTACCTAGAAATATGATGTATAGAGAAATCAAAATAAGCTACTACATCTAGGCATCTATCTAGATAACAGTTTAGTGACCCATCTAAACATTGAAACATCCCAGCAACTTACTGCACAACTAATAGAGAATCACCAAAAACCTGAACATGTTTCACAATCATGGATTGTAAAACTTCTAAACCGAAAAGAAGAGCCTCATATCGGTTTGATTATTAGTGCAAGGATATTCCAATCGGCTAGAAATCTCAAACAAAGCGTCACTAGGCGAATGAAAACAAAACTTATGCCATGACATTCCCTACAAGCCGGTCCATAAAAATACAATTTCCATGGTGTAATAGCAACATAATTAACCTCTACATCATCATCTATGTCTATCTGATGTTCCACAATAAAATACGCTACAATCTGACCTTTCATTGCTTTCAAGGGTTTATATACGAAATCATACTCAATCAAAGCATGCGCCCATTTACCGTTCCTTCTTCTCAAAATCGGTCTATGGAACACATATTTAATGACATCGGTTTGACAAACTACCATGCAAACACTAGATAAAAGATAATGCCACAAGTTGGCAAGCATAATATAATGAAAAGCATAATTTTCCATGGAACGAGTACCTTGTCTCTTCATCAATCAACGGTCGGCTGACATATGTTTGATGATATACTCCTTGCTGTCGCCTTCTTGAGTCAAAACAACCCCAATTACTCCATCCTCTGCTGCGACATAAAGCCTAAAAGATACTCCACTCCTAGGCGCCCTCATGATTGGTCGTGTAGACAAGTACTTCTTGATTTTGTCAAAGTCTTCTTACTATTTCGCTCCCCAAGTAAATTCGTTTTCATCTTTTAACCGAAGAATAGGAGTAGAAGCATTGATTTTTCCTAACAAGTTACAAATGAATCTCCTCAAGTAATTCACCTTGCCTAGAAAGTTCTGTAAATCCCTCTTACATGTAGGCGCTTGACCCTGTAACACCCCGGCCAGGGTTTAATAAGATTAATAGAATACTCATATCAATAAGTTGTACACTTCTTTTCCGGTAGCCCAACTCCAGAAAACTCCAAGGTTAAGCGTGTTTGACCTGGAACAATTTTGAGATGGTGACTGACTTGGAAGTTCTTTCTGGATGCATACGAGTGAGGATAAATATGCATAGAAAAGACTTGTGTTGATCTGTGAGGACAGTCTATGTCTTAAAAAGCCGCCTGATGTAAGCGGGACTAGCCTCGAGGAGGTGGGACATTACAGAATGATATCATAGCGTCAAACTAGGACATAGACGGCACGGTGAGCTGCGCAACGACTTGGAGAGTCGATTTGGTAGGGTTTAAAGCAAGGAAATCGTGTGAAGGTGAGGTCTCACCATGTGCCTCCGTGGAAATTAATAAAAATTCTAATTTAGAAATTAACCAGATATCTAAATTGTGCACTTGAATTTATAAATTTTTGTTTGAATTTAAATTTAAAATTTCTTGGATAATTCACCTATAAGACCTATTTGACCAACAGACCCTACAGGGCAGTCTCCCTCGCTCTCTTTTCTCTGTTTCTCTCTCTCGCTCTCTCTCACATAGGGGAGCGCCGCCCGCCACTCAATCTCATCCAGGCAGGCAGCTTCCCTGCTGCGTGGCGCTGCCTGTGAGCACCACCGCACTGCCTCTCCGTTTCTCTCGCGCATAAAAGCGGCAACAGCAAAGCCCCGTCTCCCTTTTCTCTCCTCTGTTTTGCACCGCCGCACCAGCAGAGCAGCTCGATCTACCCTCTCTAATCTTCAACAAATGTGACTCAAGTGAGTTGTCCCGCAGCCTTCCAATCTTCTTCTGAGCGCACACGAACCATAATCAACGGAGTTCACTAGAATTTGTGATTCGCCACTGCCGATTCACCCAATTCCGCAGAGGCACAAGTTTGACGCTCTGATCGCCGGGAACATCCCTTCGCCGTCGGTGAACACCGGAACAGGGGAGGCTCTAGAAAGAGGTCTCCATTGCCTGGAACACGAGACAACGTTAAAAAAATTGCCTTTGACAACTACACGCACAGCCAATTTCAGACCCACGTACCAATCTAATGTTGGAACCTCGCCGGAGTGACGACGCGCACGCCGCCGGCAAGGACCACGACCAACACACACGCACAACTCACACGAACGCTGGAACACGATCTTGTTTGGTGCTGTAGAAATGGCAGCGTTTTCGTGGTCTATTGCTTTACTTAAATAGAGGGTTACATGGAAGGAAATTAGAGGCCTACAATCAGGCGCTGTAATCAGGCGCCATAGCTAATTCTAGCTAATCAGTTAAGGAAAGCAAATGCTAAATTTAAGGCGCACAAGGTTTATTCCTACATCTAATCCTCCTCTGCTCCCCAATATAAATTACTTAGATAATTAGTAAGATGGGTGAATCATACTTTTTGGGTTCAGGAAGTTGTAACCGCACGTCCTCCCCAGACATGATCCGGTGAGCAAGACCAAAGCCAGGTTCGTCGTTGGCGCAGAGGTCGGCCGCTGCTCGAGTCGGCGAGGGTTGGCTGCAGTGACTCTCCATCACAGGATACCGGCAACGTGAGCCAGCAGGTGCGCCCAACTCCGGCGGCAGCGCGAATCGGCGGGTGCGCCCAACTCCGGCGGCAGACCCTGTGCCTGCGTCTCTCGCTCCCCAACTTCCTACATCCCACGATTTGATGCGGGATGGCTGGCGGAGGCGTGGGTTTAGGGGGTTACGGGAGGATATTGGTTTTGGAAATAGGAGGGAAAATTGGGAAGGAGGGAATTAATGAATTCTTTTGGGAATAATTAGGCGGCAGATATTTTCATGGAATAATTAGGCGGGAGACATCTGGTAGGAGAAATATTGCGAAAGCGGAACCTAGCAGGACGTTTTCAACACTATCACTGACAGTGGGTCCCACTAGCGGGATGTGGCGACCAGGAAACAATTCGTCGGTTGTTCTTGATTTTCTATGCGTTGTTCACAGTTTAATTCTTATTAAAATCTTCACACCTGTATATATTTTTTTCTACAGTCTTATATAAATAAGATGTATCCCATGGATTCATTTGCGGCAAGATAATTGAGTTGAATATTGTACTTTCACTATGAATTGTAACATTTTCTTTAACTTTTTTTAGTTCTCCAATGATGTTTAATTTATTGATGACTTTTTGTGCACACATACATCTTATGCATATCATTACGTTTTAATTATTTTTTTGAAGAAAATAAGGCATATACACTTGTAAGTATTCATTGATCCACGAAATGAATTATAAGTTCCATATGTTATAAGCCATATAGTCATATTGCAATACATATCCATATTAAAAAAGTTTGAAAAATTCCAGAAAAATTTGCATAGTCTGGACTAGTCATGAATTAGTGACCCAACAAATTTGAGTTCAAGAAACTATTCAGTTTGTGAGATAAAATTGTCAAAGATGTTTGAAATAATAGTAATTTAATTATTTTATGCTTTCTTTTGATAAAAGCGTATTTCTTTGATCTTCAATAAACAGATGGGTGTGTTTCATGAAACTGTAACTACCATGTGAGTCCCAAAAAACTCAACTTTTGAAGATCTGAAGAGATGCTGAAGGGGAATGCTTGTTCTGAATTTGAGATCATATTCCGTCAGTGTAAACATGAATTGGCCAATGCATAAATGTTTATTAATTTCTGGTTAATGATATGTTTTGTGATTTCTTATAACACTGAGATTTGATTATGTAAAGAGTAATCATACACTGTGTTATTCAAGTACGTCTGACATTTCTTTATGTTGCCTCTCTTATTTATGTAGTGCAGGAGATCAAGCAACTGACGTGCAACCTAAAGAAGAAAAGCTTGTTTCAAAACTTACAAATGAGAAAAGTCGCTGCTGCGTGTGAACTTACGGATTCCAGATAAAACAAATAATAAAGCTAATGTGTCATTGGTCAATGTAATTACTATAGATATGCTATGTATATGACAATGCAGTTAGTGTTAACCCTTGAAATCTGACTGAGCTGCTGCAACTTGAGTTTGCTTTTTGTAATGCCAAGTTCATGTCAGATTATTGTAAGTATGATGACTGAATGCTATATATTTCAATGTGTCTGTATGCAGTTTGCCATTCATATTAGATTATTGTAAGACTTCATTATTGTGTTGCATTGTGCCTGAATGCAGTATGCCATTCATGCCAGTTTTTTAATTGGAAATCAAAACAGCAGGGAACCCCTACTGTTTTTTCATTAATATTAGAAAGAAAAATAAAATTATTTCTGTGCAACCATATTTCTGTGCAACCATATGAGCAAACAGACTTTTCAAGTTCTGTCAGTACAACAAGTGGCCAAGATAAATCCCAAATAATATGTAATGTTATCAGGCATAAATGGACAACCAACCACTTTCAAATAATAGGTAACAGAGCAACATAGAGCCATGAAGTAGTCATATCAAATAAGAATTAACATGACCAAAAAAAAAAATTACAACTCAGAAACCCTAGTTGAAATTTTCTAAACGAAAAAATTATCATCTTCTTCCTCATTAGAGAACACCGGTGCTACATATCCATCATCAATATAGGTTTCATGTTCTTCATCTTCATCTTCAAACACAATATCATCTGGTTCTTCTACGATTTCGGTACGTGCTTTCTGTATGACAGAGGCATCGCCATAAACGTCTTCCATGTCAGACCTTCTCCAATTGTTAAATACTTCCTGGCTCCCTGAAACAGACATAGCCTACAACCCTACGTCTAGTGAGTCAAGATCAACCGTTCCATCATTTTCTAAATCTGCTGAATCTGACATGGAAAATAGATTTCTGGGTTTCATTCTAACAGCAGTGCACCAGTCTGGTTTCTTTATGCCATTAACATAGAAGACCTGTTCTGCTTGTGTACCAAGAATATAGGGATCATCTAAATATCGTAGCCGAGTTGTATCAATATCAATGATTCAATAGTGATCCCTTTGGTAACCTCTGCCTTTGTTCTTATGAGCAGCAGGAACTTGAAACCAATCGCACTGGAACAGAATGACTTCCTTGCCATGTGGAAAATCCAGTGCAATAATTTTTTTAATCCTGCCGTACCAATCAATATTTCCAGTACTTTCATCTCCTGACACAACAACACCACTATTCTGTGTCTTCAAGTTTTGCTCAATCTGAACCGTACGGAAAAGAAAACCATTGATAAAGCACCTGTTGAAAACACGAGCCCGATTGTCTGGTCCTTGTGCAAGGGCATTGAGAAGATCACTTGCTTGCCCTTCTGCATTAAGTTTGTCAATCTGCAACCATCACAAAATTTACATGATTCAACATGTATATATAAATCTTTATGTCAAACAAAAAATATTTGCAACTCACTTTGCGCCAAAACCAGTCGACAAAATGGTCCTTGTGTCTTTTCTCAACATCTCAAGTACTGATTTTTTAGGGTTCTTCCATATGCTCACTAAAATATAGACAAAAATGGCATCAGTGTAAAAAAACAAAACTACTAATGCTAAATACATACTTTTATTTAAAATCTTGATCCATGGCATGACCTCACCACAATTTGTTAATATGTAGTGCCTCATCCACTGGATGCCCATCCGAGAAAGTGACTCAAGAGTATAACCTTTCCTAGAATAGTCTATGTCACCAAAAATGCTTAGACCAGAAGGTGGTTCATTCACTGCAGCAGCTTCATGGCGCTCTACACGATTTAGCTTGGTTTCGACATTGTCAAGGAAGTGAGAGCAAAATGTCATGCACTCCTCTAGTATATACCCCTCGGCAATCGAGCCTTCCGGGTGTGCTTTGTTCCGCACATAGCCTTTCAGAGTACGAAGATATCTTTCAATTGGATACATCCATTTATAGCATACTGGTCCTCCTAGTTTAGCTTCTTCAGCAAGGTGCACGGGCAAATGCATCATGATATCAAAAAAAGGCTGGAGGGAATATCATCTCAAGGCGACATAATGTTTCCGGAATCGAGATGGTTAATTGTTCTAGCTCTTCTGCACTCAATTGTTTTGAACACAATGCATTGAAGTACCTACTAAGCTGAATCAATGGGATTGCAACTTCTTCTGGTACAATGTGGCGTACTATTATAGGCATTAATTTCTGAAAAATAACATGACAGTCGTGAGTTTTTAAACCAGTGACCTTACACTTGTCCACGTCCACGCTCCTCTTGATGTTGGAGGCATAACCATCAGGCATCTTCACACTTTCTAGAAATTTGCATAATAATGTCTTCTCCTCTATTCCCAAGGAATACAAAGCTGATGGCAACGTGTATTTTCCATTGTGCACCTCAGGATGCTGATCGGTCCTTATGTCCAAGTGTTCAAGTCGAGCCTTCTCACTATCCTTTGTTTTTCCCTCCATATTAAGCAAAGTCCCCAGCATGCTGTCACAAATGTTTTCCTAAATGTGCATCAGATCCAAATTGCCTTACAAGGAAGTTTTTTCCAGTAAGGTGAATTAAAAAAAAAACTTTTGTTCCTCCAATTGTGCCACCTTGTTTCTTCTTCACGCCGCTTCCTCTTCTTACTAGACTTTCCAAAAGTAACTTAAAACTTTCGTATTGTTGCAACAGCCCTTCACCAGTCAAAGGTGTTGGAGCCTCCCTCGTTTCATGTGTTATTGAAGTTGTTCTTGTTCTTGCGCCACCTGTGGTCCATAGGTAGAAATTGGCGATGTCCCATATAGCAGTGCTTCGACCCATATTTCAACGATAAAAAGTCTGTATCCTTATGGCAGTATGGACATGCAAACTTGCCTTTCGTGCTCCAACCAGACAACATCCCATAAGCTGGGAAATCATTAATTGCCCATAGAAGAATTGCACGCAAATTGAAGTTTTGTTTCACCTTTTCATCCCATGTCTTCACTCCATTTAACCACAGCTCTTTGAGCTCATCAATCAGGGGCTGAAGATAAACATCAATATTATTCCCTGGAGATTACTATGACCATACATGCACTTAGCTGAAACAGCCTCACAATGAAAGACGCTTTTGTTGCCTCCTTGTAGCCTTGGAAGAGTTCCTTCTTTGCCTCTGTTAATAGTGAGAATCTTTGTGCTTTTGCGTTTGGTTCTTCATTATTAGAACCTATAATCTCTCCATGTATACACCCTTTATAAGTGTTGAAACTAGCTCAGTCACAGAACCAACATCACTATTGTCAACTCCTTCGTTGTTGTCCTCATTCAAATGTATGACATCCTTCTCCTTCAATGAAACTTTCATCAAACCTACTCATACACAAATGAATTCGAACATCTGATTCTGTTCTATAGGACACACTGCGACACCTTGAACATGGACAGGGCGTAGTTTCTCCTCTAGCATTGCCAGGAAATTTAATTGCAACAAGTTTCTTCAAACCCTTTTGCCACTCATTCGTCGTAAAATGCATGCGCATCCAACTCCGATCATCAGCTGACGTTGTTAAATAATTTCCAGCCACTGCACAACACCAAAAAAACACCAATTTAATAATTTGATGAACGAAGCAAATTTTTTTGTCAGCTAAAATCTGTTTTTCATCACTACAAAGTATAGAAACAAAACTGATTGCAAGATTAAATCATCCTAACATCAGGATTACATCTAGAAAGGGAAATTCTTATATATACGCAACATGTCGTGTACATGTAAACAATTACCATATAATATGCAGCATGTGGATGGGATTATTCTCAACAACAATAATGTGTATTGAAAATGATTGTGTCTGATGCATTATCTGAATTTACTAATTAACCAAAACTCACATCTATACACAGGCAAAATTGCTGCTCCAAATATAGGCGAACTATCACCACCAATCACCAACCCACTGCCACACTGTCCAACGATCAATACTTGCTGAGGCATAACGAAACCATTTTGTGAGCAATGCCTACTACAAGCTAAAGATTAGAACAAAGTGGCGAATCAAAAGATGCACTTAATTACCTACAGGAACAAGGTCTTGCAGCAGCGAGGATGAGGTCTTGTGATCAATCACGGTTAATGATGCAACCTCGATCCAAAGGTGATCAAATCGATCAACAATCAATACTAGCTGAGTCAAAAACGAAACCAATTGGCAGGAATCGCGACCACAATCTAAAGGATAGAACAAACAAAATCAAAAGATGCAGCTTATTACCTACAGCAGCGAGGATGCCGTCCTCTGATTGGTTAATGCTGCAGCTCAATGATCCAATCGATTACTACCGGAATTGAAGTGAGGGATGAGGAGCAGCGAGCAGGCACAGCGGCGGCGCAGGGGTCGGAGTACTAGGGCCACACAAGATATGACGACATACGACCTATCCTGCCACAGATTCATCTGTCTAATTCACCTATCCAACGTCCAACACTACTACAATAACAACTCCATGTGAATCAACAACAGAAAACAGTCTCAAGTGGAGTGGTAGCTCTCTATTCTCTTTGCCAGGGAGTCATGAGTTCGAAATTCAAGTCTTACATTATTTTTTCCTTTTTTTTTTCAAAACTACCATTGAATTCTTATTTGCCAAAATAAAGCCTTTCACAACCAAAAAAAAACTGTGGAAAAATATTATACATGTTGCTACAACATCGATTCAATTGTAATTAGAGCTTAATTTTTGCAACCAAAATCATACTGTCACAACACAATAAATTTGTGGCAAAATAGTTTACATGTTGCAACGATGTTGCCACCGTGGCAATAGAACTACAACTTTTGCAATGAAAACTTAAGTACTATTGCAACACTATATATTTGTGGCAAAAAGGAAAGACATATGGCCACTATGATCCTTCTTGTTGCAATAAATTTTTGTTATTGCAATATGTTTCCTACTCGTGGCAATATCAATTACCTTTTGCAACAATATATCTAAGCTGTCACAACGCAAATTATTTGTGGCTAAAGCATCAACCTTTTGCACCAATAACTATACTTGTACCAACATTAAACAAAGGTGGCAAAAATATCCATTTATTGCCACGATTTAGGAAAACCGTTGCAATACCTCCACATATTGCAACAGATTTTGCATTGTTGCATTGAGATGCGTGGCAAAAGACCAAAAATCTAGTAGTGTTGTGTTGGTCTGTGAGCTGCCTGATGTAAACGGGCCCGGCCTCGAGGAGGCAGGACGTTACGGACCCTTGCTAATGGGCTCGATCTTTTTAGAATCTTTCTCTATGCCTTTCTATTGAATAATAAAACCTAGGAATTTACCACCTGATATACCAAAAGCACATTTGAGTGGATTCATCTTTAAACCAAAATGACGCATTCTTTCAAAACCTAAGCGCAAATCGGCCAAATGAGGATCTAAAGCAGCCGATTTAACTACTATGCCATCAATATACACCTGTATATTATGCAAAGCAAGTCATGAAAAATTAAATTCGTAGCCCTTTGATAAGTAGCACCAGTATTCTTCAAGCCAAAAGTCATGACAACCCATTCAAAGAGACCAACAAAATCAGGACACCTAAAGGCTGTTTTGGCTATATCCTCTTCGCCATAAAAGTTTGGTTGTAACCCGCATTACCATCAAGAGAACTAATGAGTATGACCTGAAGCATCATTAATCAACATATCAGCTATACGCATAGGATATTCATCTTTAGGAGTAGCTTGATTTAAATTTGTAAAGTCAACACATACCCTTATTTTGCCGGTTCCTTTCTTCTCCACTCCGTATACCAGCACGGTCTTATAAACTTGTCCTCAAGCAACCGATTAATATCTTCTTTAACATGATCATTCATATTAGAATTATATCACCTCATTGGTTGTTTATAGGGCCTAAATAGGCAGCCGATGCACTCCAAGCTCACGGCTCAAACCGGGCATTTCAGGATAAGACCATGCAAAGCAATCCGAATACTCTCTCAATAGCTTGATTATCTTAGCCTTCTAATCGGTTGTTAAATTTCTATTTAAATATGTCGGCCTTGGAATTGTGGCATCTCCAATATCAACTTCTTCTAAAGGATCAGCCCACATAAAACATTAACCCAACTTGTCTAAATCTCTATCTTCTTCTATCATCTCCCATGTATTGTTCACATTGGAACCATATTGCTCCACTCTATCCCGCAACCATATTACATTGGAATCCATCTAAATTACAATGTAGTTGAACCGATTTTCAATTGTTTTGCTAAGATGGGCACCAAGCCATCTTTAGACACACTAATGAAGTCATAATCAGTAAGATCTAGCCCTGTCAGGCACCTAAGTCCATTGTGTGGTGAAGTAAAAGGATATGCTAATGCTACACAGGCCAGTGTTTCTCCATGCACTACTTCGACACCATCACCGACCCATTGAATAAAAAATTGATGCAGAAAGAAGGCACACATCTATTTGCACGAATCCAATGACGCTCCAAAATAACATTATTGTTACTTTGCACATCCGCAACAAAGAAGGTCGTGGCAAGTGTCTTGGTTCCAGTGGTGAGCTCCATAAAAGCAACTCCCTTAGCACCGATGGGTTCACCCCCACCAACACCAATGACTGTCATGTTGGTCTTGATCAGCTCATCATCACTCTTACCAAGCTTCTTGTACATCGAATAGGGCATCAAGTTGACCGCAACACCCTTATATACAGCGACTTGATGTGGTTCTCCGACTCCATGGGCTTTCCAAATGTAGCTTTCTAGGGTCCAAAGTCAAACTGGGCTCCTCTTCGTCATCACCACCAATAAGAGAATAGTCATTAGTAGATAGATACACACCATTAATATCCATACTCTGTCATATTGGCGAATCCTCTTAATCCACCAATTCTTCATCCATATCCTCTGATGTATCCTCTGCAACTGCCGTGGGAGGTATGGAAGAAGAATCATCAACAATACCGAACTCAGTAGAAACCGGAATTTCTGGTTTTTGGGTTATCAGGACCCCTGTCATAGAACTCGTGAAAACCGGAACTTTCGATTCTGAAACCGGAACATCCGGTTTGAGTTGGCAAATAGATTCCTCCTTCTCTCTCCATTGCTGTTTCTAAGCAGGTCTTGGCTTTTGATTTTTTTGAACATTATATCCCTCTGCCTCTCAATTCCTTAGCCTTGGCCTCCTGCTGTCGGAGACACTGCAAATTCCTTTTTGGACTATGAGTTAGCCCGGAAGGACACCATCTTGCCTTGTAAGTTGGAGGAGTTGTCCCACTTTCACTCGCTTCATGATCATTAGCTCTAGGAGATAGCTGAACGGTGGTATTAGAGATTGTGGACTTGACCCAATCATCAATAATAGTTGGCCCTTCAAACCTCCTTGATGGTGACATTTGCAGAGCCAATCCCAATCATATCATCAAACGTTGTTTCTCTATGACTCAAACTTGCTAGGAACACTCTACTCTGCTTGAATTTCACTTTTATGAAGTTGTTCTTGCTTTGAAAGAGATTATGACCTTCTGGGAGAAAATGGAACCTCCAATTTTCCAAACCAGAAGTTCCGATTTTGCTCATCAGCAAAACCTGCTCTTTTCTGATCTGACTTCAATCGATAATTGCTTGACTGATTATGCCTGCTATGTGTGAGCCTACCAAAGACCGATTCTCATGGTGCAGCTCATCCTGGATGAATCGGTGGAAATTGCATCGGAGCAGGATTGATCCAAACACCATAATATGGTTCCCAAACTGGAGGTGGAGGATAAAACATTGGAGGACACCATGGCATAGTTATCTCTGTTGATGGGTGGGTATAGCACATATCCTCTCCTGTCTTGCAGTCCATCTCAGTGAAGAATCACGCCTTTCTTATTGCATTGGTGTTCTTGGACGTTTTGTTGACCGATTATTATAATCAGTTCCCTCCCTTGTATATTTTTCCAAAAGCCGATCAAAGCTAACTAGGGGCCTTCCTTTCCTGATTGGTTCTTTCCCGTGTTTGACTTATATTGATCTCCAGGATTCTTGGGCTTGATGAATCTCTACCTCTCAGGAAAAACCGAAGGTTTCGCTGTTGGATCAAGCAGTTCTGATGCCGTCTTCGCTTCCCCCCCATGTCTAGAGGCTTAGACAATGATTTCAATGGTTTTCCTCTATATCTGGAAGCTTCCTAACCAACACCGCCCTAGTTGGAACTTTTCATTCTCTTGATTTGGGCCTTTTATCACCAATCAACACCTTCTTCCCCTTGGTTGTATCGGCTTGATTCGGCCGAATCAACACAGCAGCATTGCTGAAATCAATGGTGTTCACCGGGAAGGGTTGCTTGTCAATTTTCATCTCCTTGGGACTTAACTGGCCTTCACTAAAGGCTGATTTTACCTGTCGACGAAACACATTGCAGTCATTAGTAGCATGAGAATGTGAATTATGCTATTGCAATATGCTCTCTGCTTAAATTCATCAAGGGGTGGTAAAGTGTGAGACATTTAATGTAGCCACCTTTGTGAAATTCATCAAAATCCTATCATATTTAGCTACATCAAAAGTATATCTCATCTCTTCTTGCCGGTTTTTATGAACCGGTTTAAGAGACTCAGAAGCACAGGACTTTGCTTTACATGGCCATACGAATTAGCAGCAAGCACATCATTAGATTCATCGGATGAACTATCCGAATCACACTCGACAATATGCACATTATGACAGCAGGTCCTATGACTATCTCTTGTTTCCTTGCTACGGTTTTCTTGAACCGAAGCCTTTTCTGCAATTGTGCAAGTGCAAAGATGTCATGATTTTCCAACCTCTCTCTAAGGAATGAATGTAGAATATTAAAACCTAAGTCTACATTGTCTTTTTCAGAAATTGTCAAATTAAAGCACCGATTTTTAGTATCGTTAAATCTCCTAAAATAGTCATGAACGGACTCATCACGACCCTGCTTAACACATGTTAAACGCGACAATTTAAGAGCATTGTCCCCACTATAAATATATCATAAAATTTGCGTTCTATTGATCCCATGAAGAAATAGAATTAGGGATACTAAAGAAAACCACGAGAAAGCAGTTCCAGTCAATGACAAAGAAAACAATCTAACTTTTGGAGCATCAATAGAACTAACTTCTCTTGTTGTGCAAGGTATTGACTAACATGCTCCCAAGTAGTTTTATTATCATCTCCATTATATTTAACAAATTCAGGAACACGCCAACCAATAGGATATGCAACCGAATCAAAGTGAGTGGGATACGGTTTTTGGTACACATGGTATCTAGATTTTAAATCTATACTGATTGTTTCTCTGAGCTTTTGATTGATTTCTTCCCTAATTGCGTTAAAGCAATCCTGCTATTGCGCTGCGGCGGTTGTGGCGTGGTAGGATTTTGCTGTTGATAGTAGTAATAAAAAACAGCATTGTTTACCAAGCCATACGGAATTGCATTGCCGGTAGGTGGGTGAGGTGGTGTGTAATGAACCACGGATCTAAAAGGCAGTACAAAACCTGTAAGTTCATTGGTTCGATTGTTAGGAACCCAACCAGTTATGCTAGCGATGGGTTCAGGTGTGACGGGATGCGCAACCATGGCAGTAGTGGCATAATCCAGTTTGTAGCTGCATAGCTTTGGCAATGGTGTTTGTCCAGAAACATAATTCAACGGCATGCCATATTGTGGTTGTTTTCCATGTGAATTAGATGGAGCCGATGAGCAACTAATTGTGCAAGCAACATGTATATCAGGCTTAGCATACGAAGATGATGCAAAACCTTGAGTTTGTGAAGCAAATCTATCATCTATGGATTTTTGCATGTCAATTTTCATATCACTAAACATTTTAGACAACTGCTCTAAAGAAACTGAGGGTGGAGCGGATGTGTTGCTTACATTGGGATTTACCTTGGTTTTCCCATCTAGTGGAGGCGGGGTGAAGAGCTTCACCAACACGAGCTTGCCTTGCTGATCCTTCTTGTAGCATGTCAAGAGCTCTTGCAGCTCCTTCTCCTCCTGGGCCTTCCTTCTTGGCTCGATGGTGGGGTAGATTAATTCGATTGTTTCGTAACCGAAGTCTCCGCTCCCCAACAGAGTGGCCAAAAAGTGTGTTGATGCGAAAATGCACCGTTAAACACGAGCCTGCCCCCGGTACGAAATCCGTAGGTCGAGACTGCAAAAACCAGAACCTCCAGTTTCTTAAACTGGAACTTCTTGATTTCCCTGATAAAACCAAAGATGGCCGCTCGAGGAGGGACCCCATCGGGAGCAGCATGTTGTGGGTTACCCTAGCTCGGCAAGCCACCTAGGACGCCTTCTAGTGCCGCCGGGGCACGAGAAGAACTGAATTGGGGTTGGAAAAAGGATTAAGTCAAAAAGAGTAAAGGAAAACTAAAACTTGGTAAAAAATGGTATTTGAATTGGAGTTGATGTCCCTCAATCGGCCGTGATCCCTTTATATTTTTAGGGGGGTGGTCTTATCCCCTTACAAGTCGAGATCTGAACCGAATTGTGCGAAATCCTAGTTTCCGAGTCATAAGAACCTCCTATTTCCAAAACCGAAACATCTGATTTTGAACTAGTACAAATCAGGGGAAATCGGAGGTTCCGGTTTCCCAAACTGGAATGTCTGGTTTTGCAGACTGGACCATCTTCAAATGGTCATAATTTCTTTAATCGGTCTTCAAACTAGGCGATCCATATTTCTGTTCTGATCCTCTCGACGATGGATACATCATGGAAGCTTGAAACATGCAGACTGACTCCATCAAACCCTTGTTCATTTCTTGATGAAAACTTAGCCAAAACGTCAAATAGTTATGAACATAGCCTGCAAAATATGTCTAACCACCAAACTTGTGAAATAGACATTTCTAGCTCAAATACAAACATTTTTACATATTTTGAACTTGCCAGAACCGGAGGTTCGGGTTTGCCAAACGGCAGTTCTGGTGTTCCTGACATGCCATTTTGGTTGTGAATATGAGCATCCGAATCGATAACCCAAATGTCGCATCAGAATGGCAAGTGCCCGTAGAGCACCATACCAATCCAGAGGACTAAGGATGTCCAAAGGGTCGGTTCTATTACAAGGCATGGTAAGAAGTTCCTAAAGAGCATCCCAAACTCCATTGACTGTAATAGGCTCGATGTACTGGAGGGCCACCAGGCAAATTTATTACAAGTATTGTCCATGGATTATTCTAGTTTCAGAAGTATTGCATGCTCATTTCCTTGTGTTTCCTCACCTATCGAGCAGCATGCTGTAGCATCCACAGGAGTGGATAAGTATTACGGAACCAAGGCTACCTTCAACATTTGCAGACCGAAGCTTGCAGGACCCAAAGACTTCAGTCTGGCTCAGCTGAGGATCAAGGGTCGGTCCTATCAACAAAAGGATCTCAATACCATTGAAGTAGAGGATGGCAAGTTAGATATCTCCCATAGAAAAACTAAGTGGTCAAGATTATATATGTCCCTTAAAATTGCTCTCAACAATATTCCAGGTCGGCCAACAATTGTATGGGGATGACAATTCTAGAATATTCAGCTACTGGACTGTAAGCATCACTTTTCTTTTCATCTTCACTATGCTTGTTTTAGGTAAAATTTTGTTACTTCTGATTTTTAATTGTTGAGGTTTGCTAGATCAATTTCATTGGTAAGCATCAACAATAATTAAAACTGAAGGAAGTAAGGCATAGACAGACCAACACTAATTTTGTGGTGTTGTGAAATATTCTTGATGCATATCAGTCGACAGGATGATACAACTTAAAGTGCCAAGGGTTCATTCAGACAAACAATCAGATCGCCGTTGGCAGCAGCTTTATTTCCACTGTATCCACCTATGGTGGCTCACAATATGAAATGAACATTTTCATCTGGAAGTTATAAATAAAAAAAGTTCAACATTTATGCATGTAATATACATATCTTACAAAATGAGGCTTATTTTGGCAACTCACTTCACAAGTCACATCTCTCCCTACACAAGGACCTGATTTGTCTATTAATGCTAACGCTTAAGTACTCACTCTCTCTATCCACAAAGCATTAGTAGAACCTTCATGTCGTGCACTCCTTGCCACCTAGCAAAATTGATGCAAGATGGGATGCTATCTTGAGCACACACCAACATCTGTGTTGTTCTCGTACAATATCGAATAAGATCTTGGGTTGCTATTAGAAGAAAGAGGAAAATTTGGTGTCATTATTTTTAAGGATCAATACTTTACGCTAGATAAGGAGCATATAAACTTGCATTAATGTATGGAAGATTTAGGCATGACAACGTCTTATGCATCATTTCATCTTGATCTCAACCATCGAATTCGCCAATATTTTTCATGATCCAAAGGAAGGCATTCGGTTGCTACAATTGCGGAGCATGTTCTGGGCTACCGGGCCATCATCCATTTTCACCAACTTAGCAGATAGTGCCTCTATGGTTATGTGGGGTGGAGAGGTCTACTCCCTTGATAGCAGCCAAACCTCCACATAGATGGGAAGTGGGCACTTTTCGGAAGAGGGGTTGAGCACAGCCTGCCACATCAGGAATATCCATGTCATGGATTCATCCAACAATCTCAAATCACCAAGTGTTGTGACCTTACAATCTGAGCTGTCCAACTGTTACAATGCGCAGAACGACAGCAATGGTGATTGGGGCACTTACATATTCCATGGAGGACCAGGAAAGAATCCTAATTGTCAATAGTAACAAGAAATTCAAGTTGGTTTTGAGCCGTATTATCTCCTTGACAAACTACATAAGGGGTGCCTCTCTTTTGCAGCACTTGTATGCAATATTGTATGCCTAAAAAAGCGTTGGTATGTTTTTGGAGTGATCCTTTTGTTAAACTTGGCCAATTGTGGTCGTCAACATATACCCCTCTATGTGTCGCCAAGCTTGGGTCCCAAATCTACACTTCTATACTAAAATTGTTTTAGAACAATGATGAAAAATACATCGGTCATGTATAAACTGATGAAGTGTTAAAACCCAATATCATTGTACCAAAATAATATTCTAGCCACTACTGTAATATAGGACTACTAGGAATGATGATGGCTGAGGGACGATTGCTGAGGAGCTAGATGGCAAAAATACTATGCAGGAGGGTGTGTGGTGGCCCCAACAAGCTATGGGGTGGTTTGATGGAGCACGGTGAAACCATCTTGGTCTTTGGTCATCCATTGGGAGCATCGGCGAAGCTACATGTAGAGTGCCGGATGCACACCCATAGTTTGCTAAAATTTACACTAACACTACCATCAAACTTTCACCATATATTTAGTTATTTAATGGAATTTGTCCAGAAAGGCCCCCCCCCCTCCTTTCTCTCAAGCTTCACCTCTGATTGGGAGGATCTATGTGAAACGATGAATACTTAGAGAATAATATAATGGACTATAAAAGGCTGTGTGCTGGCCCAGCAAGCTAGGGGTGGCTTGGTGACATAGTACTTTTTTTAGGAAGTCGGGAGGGGAGGCCCCTAAGTTAAATTTTATTAAAAAGCAGTACGACATATTTACAAGTGAAGTAAGTTACTAAAAGAAAAGAACAGAAAAAAAAGAAGGGTACAGCAAGGAAGAAAGAAAAGGAAGAAGAACAGAAAGAGAGGAAACAACATAAAATAAATTTACAAATATAAAAGAAAGAGGTTTGCAAATGCAATTCCTGTCAATTCAGTCATCCAATTCGAGAGCTTCAACAAAATGCAGTAGTCTGTTTTTCTTGTCTTCTTTCTTCGTTCTGTTAGACCACAGCCTAATTGCATCAGTGCTATTTCCTGTAATGATGTTGCTTGGTATAGTAGTCAAATACTTTTCTGTTTCTTGCTAGCCAAATGTTCCACATGACCGCAATGGCTATTGTCGGCCAATCGTCATAAATTTTTCCTCCTGATTCAGAAACATTGAAACTGAGTATAGCATCACGAATAGAATTAGGATTCCAGCTTTGAGTCTGTTGAATTTGTTGTATCATATTCCAAATTTGTGAAATATGGGGACAGTAGAATAGAAGGTGTGCTAGGGTTTCGGTGGAAGAGCAGCCATAAGGACAAAGTTCTGAATTTATTTGACCATGCCTCTGTAAACGGTCATTAGTACTGTTCCTTTCATGCATAGCTAACCAAGCAAAGATCTTTTTCTTAGGTGCAATGGATCCCCATATTTCTGAATTAACTGGTACCTTTATTCCACCGAATGTTAAGGCTTGGTAACAAGCTTTGACAGAGAACCTCTTTTGTTCTCCATGTCTCATGAATCTAACATCCTCTTCATCAGAAGGGTAACGGTCTGTAGTTCTGAAAGAAGGCTTTGTAATTCACTTTCCGGTCTGGTTGATGTGAGGTTTCTGGTAGTTATTTCCCAGCTCATATTTGTTTTACAATCAGCCACAAAGATATTTGTATGTTGGATGTGAGAAAACAGAGCTGGATAAATTATACTTAGCGGTTTATTTTATAACCAATTATCTTTCCATAAACTAGTGTTTCTGCCATTACCAACCTTGACCTGTGTCATTTCCCTATAGATTTCAATGAGAGGGATCAGCTGTCTCCATGCAGGTGAGCATTGTAATCTTATCTCCTACCCTTTGATTTCTTGTATAGACTGTTTTCATTATCCAAGCTACCCATGTTCCATCAAATTCTGTGTGGAATTTGTGGATGAATATGAGAAGCAGGCAGATGTTTTGTGTGTCGAAGATTTTAATGCCCAGTACTCCTTCCTCAACTGGCCGACAAACCGTATCCCAAGCCACTTTGCACGTTCCCCCGTTTGTTTTCTTTTGCCTAGCCCAGAAGTAAGCTCTTCTTCTCTTGTCAATCTGTTCTCTTAGCCAAACCAGAATTTTGATGCAAGGCATGAGATAAGATGGTAGAGATGATAGAATTAATTTAGTAAGCGTGAGACGTCCTCCATTAGAAGCTCCTCTTGCAGCCAGAATGTCTATTCTAGAGTCCAATGTATCAAGGATAGGGCTGATAGAAGCACGTGGAATTTTCGTATCTGATAGAGGAAGGCCTAAATAGATTTGAGGGTAAGATGATATTGGGCATTGGAAAATATTAGAGAAGAGCTCGGTTTCTATTTCAGATATCGCAATGGAACAAGGGTAAATTTTGAAAAGTTGATGGAGAGTCCAGTAGTGGCTGCAAATGCATCCCAAATTTCCTTGAGCCATTTTGCTTGTGTCAGACAAGCGTGGATAATGATTAAAGTGTCCTCGGCATATTGTATCACTAGACATGTGTAATGCCCGGATTTACCAAATTAAAAAGGGAAAAAAAATGCTTTCAGCCCAGCCCACAAACCGAACCCTATTCTTCTACGTTACCTCCCTCAACCGAGTTCTCCTCCCTTCATCGTGGAACAACCAGAGGCGGTGCTACCCTGCTCGTTCTAGACAGGGGGAGCGACGTGCAGGCCAAGGAGGACTCATCTCTAAGGTCGATTTCCATCTTTTAGGGCTAAAATGGGTTCTCCTCCTCCCTCTTATTCCTTTGGTCCTGTTTTGCTCACTGCAGTTTAAAGGGGAGAGGTCAAGGCAAGAGGCGCAGCACCTCTAGAAATCCACCACCCGAGGTATTGATTTCAGAGTGTACCCGTTCCTTTTAGCCTAAGTACCGCAGGTCCTTTTGCAAGTTCGTGACTGCTGTGGCGCAGCCGCAAATCGGATTCTCGTTTCTGTACAGCAGCAACTTTGACCTAATCTTGAGAATTTTAGGATTCGGATCAGAAAATTTGGTAACAACGAAAGTTGTAGACCTCGTCGAAAAATTTTCATAAAGTCTAGGTTCATGTTTTTTCGTTTAGAATCGAAGGAGTTATGGTGATCTGAATCTGACTGTCGAAAATGTTGCGTTTCAGTTTCGACAGTTAAGGCAGTTTCTGTAATTTTAATATTTGGACATCTTAGTGACCTCAATAATTTTTACCACTATGGACAAAGTTGTACAGGATTTCAATACCTTTCTTTAGACACCAAGATCACCCTCATAGCTTTTGTGGTTTGAAAGTTACAGCAATCTGAATATTGCTGTCGTTTTGGACAGTGTACAGGTTCAGTTACCTGTCCAGTTTCGTTTTGCACTTTAGGCTCTCAGATTAGAAGTTCTTTGAGGCAGATTTAATTCAGGACCTTATGGAAGTTTTTGTAGTACGTCTTTTAATCTTTCCAAGGAGTATTTACACTCCGTTTTTTGTCAGACGGTTAAGGAGTTAAGAATGGTTGAAGTGTGCTGTTTGACCATGATGCCAGTTTTTGGTATTTATCTGGTCAGCTAGTTTTGGCCCAGCAGATATGAGAATTTGATCTTGCGTTGAATAGAAAACTTGTAGATGATTAGATGTAGATGCTTTTAGACATGTTTTTCTCTATGTGTGTTGTTTTGAGCTGAGAATTATCTTATGATCAGGTGGTGTGCCTCCAACTTCGTAGTTTATTTTTCTGCTTGTCCATTAGAGAAGGCAAGTAAAATGTGGCGCCGTGGTCACCGCTTTAACTCGTTATTTTCATTAGCTCCATATAATTTAATTCTTTACTCTAGCCAGCTAATTATTTAAATGGGTTTGTTGTTCTATCCTGAAGTATATCATTCTTTATTATGCCATTCGATTATATTGAAGTCGAATTCATATGAAATTCATTCCTTGCAATATGTTTGCATTTTGCACTCTCCTTTGATATGCATATGAAGATACCGTAGCTGAATATGTGCGGTAAGTACCGGTACAGCAAAGCACGTTGTTTTTGGTTTTTGTGGACTATAGGATGAACGAAAAGCACACGAAAAACTCACGGAGAAACACTGGAATCTGATACCACTTGATAGAGCTGGAGTGCCCGATCTTTCGGTGAGTGAAGATAATTTCGATTTGGTGGAAGTAGACCCCCACGATCCGACTACGACGAGCAAGCCCGAGGCGCCAATGCAATCGTTGAACCAACTCCCGATGGTTACCAACCTTGCTGGCACAAGATCAGCCTGATCACGAAGATCATCCTGCGCGCAATCAAAGAACGAGCAAGAATGAGATGCAAGCAATCTGATGTATTACGTGAAGGTGGAGTTCTGAATACACGTGGCAGCGCTGTAATACGTGTGACGGCTATAGCTAAAGCTAACAATTA
This sequence comes from Oropetium thomaeum, assembly GCA_001182835.1. NCBI lineage: Eukaryota > Viridiplantae > Streptophyta > Magnoliopsida > Poales > Poaceae > Oropetium > Oropetium thomaeum. Next base: position 2,150,014 of record LFJQ01000034.1, read on the forward strand.
AACAAAACTCAAAAGACAATGAGGGGCGCAGCCCTGAACTAAATAGAAAACAAGGGGTCGCAGCCCCTTAGTTGCGGCCGCACGTGGTGCGAGCCCCTAGGCTGGCGCGCAACCCTAGATGGGCCCACGTGGAGTCGCTAGCTGAGCCGATTGGCTAATCTCTGGGCCTTCGTTCTTCAGCAGCAAGACAAAGTTCAACTCTCGTGCACAGGCCCGCATGATTGGCCCGGTTGATGGAGGGCGCGGTGCCTGAAGTGGAGATGTGCCGGGCTGAAGTAGAGGCGACGCTTCTGGCTGAAGTTGAGGCGCATCTGGCTGAAGTAGTGTCGCGCCTGGTGGAGCCGGAACAGATGCTGCTGCTGTAGTTGTACCCAAGTTGGAGTTGATGTCCTAATCATCCTCCCCTTCTTGAACTGAAGTCGTCCTCGACGGCAACTCGTCATCCTCGCCCGCATACGGTTTCAAATCTGCAACATTAAAATTAGTGGAAACACCAAACTCCGCAGGCAGGTCAAGAACATAAGCATTATCATTGATCTTGGTTAACACTTTAAAAGGACCAGTAGCACGAGGCATCAATTTAGAACGGCGCAAAACAGGAAATCTATCCTTGCGCAAGTGTAACCAAACTAAATCATCCGGTTCAAAAATAACATGCTTGCGCCCTTTACTACCAGCAACCTGATATTTGACATTAGCAGCAGCAATGTTTTGTTGTGTTTGCTCATGTAAATGTATCATTTGTTCAACATGTGCAACCGCATCTACATGTGGCTCATCCTCAGCATCAAGTGAAAACAAATCAATGGGCGCCCTAGGGATGTAACATAAACAATCTGAAAAGGACACATCTTTGTAGAAGAATGCGTTGCACGATTATAAGCAAATTCAACATGAGCCGAGCAGTCTTCCCAACGCCTTAAATTCTTGTCTAAAACAGCCCTAAGCATGGTTGACAAAGTTCTATTAACTACCTCAGTTTGCCCATCAGTTTGAGGATGACAAGTGGTGCTAAACAGTAACTTAGTGCCTAATTTACTCCAAAGAGAGCGTCAAAAATGACTAAGAAACTTAGCATCACGATCAGAAACTATGGTTTGAGGAATACCATGCAAACGAACTACTTCACGAAAGAACAATTCAGCAACCATAGAAGCATCATCAGTTTTATGACAAGATATGAAATGAGCCATTTTGGAGAACCTATCAACAACCACAAAAATGATGTCCCTCCCCTTCTTAGTGCGAGGTAAACCCAAAACAAAATCCATTGAAATATCATGCCAAGGAGAAGAGAGAACAGGTAAAGGCATATACAACCCATGGTTACCCAAACGAGACTTACCTTTCTGACATGTAGTGCAACGGGTAACAAGGCGCTCAACATCACGTCGCATCCGGGGCCAAAAGAAGTGTTCGGCCAGCACCTCTTATGTCTTGAAAACACCGAAGTGTCCCATGAGGCCGCCTCCATGAGCTTCCTGCAGCAACAAAAGACGAACCGAACCAGCTGGAATGCACAGCTTGTTAGCACGAAACAGGAACCCATCCTGCATGTCAAATTTGCTCCATGGTTTGCCATCCTTACAATGTGACAAGATATCATGAAAATCAGAATCATTGACATATTGATCTTTCGAAGTTTGCAAACCAAAGATTTTAAAATCTAATTGGGACAGCATGGTATATCTACGAGACAAAGCATCAGCAATGACATTGTCCTTCCCATTCTTGTATTTAATTATGTAGGGAAAAGAATCAATGAATTCGACCCACTTAGCATGACGACGGTTCAGATTAGTTTGCGTGCGAATATGTTTCAAAGCCTCATGATCAGAATGAATGATAAACTCGTGAGGCCATAAGTAATGCTGCCATGTTTGCAAGGTGTGCACTAGAGCATAAAGTTCTTTGTCATAAGTGGAATATTTTAGGGCAGCACCACTTAATTTCTCACTAAAATAAGCTATTGGTTTACAGTCTTGTAACAACACAGCACCTAAACCAATGCCACTAGCATCACACTCTAGTTCAAACACTTTATCGAAATCAGGCAATTGTAAGAGAGGAGCATGAGTTAATCTTTCTTTCAAAGTGTTGAATGTTTCTTCCTATGGAGTGCCCCAAACGAACGGCACACCCTTCTTTGTGAGCTCATGCAATAGGGCAGCAACGGAGCTGAAATCACGCACAAACCTGCGGTAGAATCCGGCAAGGCCAAGGAAACTCCGAACCTGCGTGACTGTCGTCGGTGTAGGCCAGCCCTGAGTGGCATCCACCTTGCTGCAATCCACCTAATGCCCAGTGGAGTAACAACATAACCAAGAAAAGAGACGTGTTGCGTGCAAAAGGTGCATTTTTCCATGTTACCAAATAAGTGAGCAGCACGCAAAGCATCAAAAACAGCACGCAAAATTTCTAAATGCTCATTCATGGACTTGTTGTAAATAAGAATATCATCAAAATAAACAACAACAAATAGTCCAATAAAAGGTTTAAGAACTTCATTCATTAAGCGCATGAAGGTGCTGGGAGCATTAGTCAAACCAAACCGCATAACCAACCATTCATACAAGCCAAATTTGGTTTTGAAAGCCATTTTTCATTCATCACCCAATTTCATCCTAATCTGATGGTACGCGCTACGCAAATCAACCTTAGAAAAGATAAGGGCGCCACTGAGCTTATCAAGCATATCATCAAGGCGTGGTATAGGATATCGATAACGAATTGTGATGTTATTAATAGCACGACAATCTACACACATACGCTAGGAGCCATCTTTCTTAGGGACAAGCAAAACAGGAACCGAGTAAAGACTGAGAGACTCACGAATGTAGCCCTTGTCAAGCAGCGCTTGCACCTGGCGCTGGATCTCCTTCGTCTCATCAGGATTTGTGCGGTACGGGGCGCGGTTAGGAAGCTGGGCGCCGAGGATGAGGTCAATTTGATGCTCAATGCCACGGAGAGGGAGAAGACCCGGTGGCAAGTCCGTGGGAAAGACATCAGCATAGTCCTGCAAAAGGTTAGCAACAGCAGGAGGTATATCCAACAATGGTGATGCATCAAGTGAAACAAGCATGCGAGAACAAACGAGTGCATAGCAAGACAGCTTATCATCAAGAAACTCAGCCAAATCAGCACATGTAGCAAGCAAAACAAGGGCATGCAACTTGATTTCAGATTGAGCAGGGGCGGCTTTAGGTGATTTGAGATGCGTTGCTGTTTTAGCCGCCCGAGCCATGTCATCTTTTAGAATTTGGTCTGGGGTCACGGGATGAATCATGATTTTTTGATCCTGAAACATGAATGAATAATGATCTGTACGACCATGATATACACTATCAGTATCATATTGCCAAGGTCGACCAAGCAACAAAGAGCATGCTTCGATAGGGACAACATCACAAATAGCACAATCAGAATAGGCGCCTAGAGAAAAGGGAACACCTACCGAGCGCGTTACCTTTATTTTGCCACCATCATTGAGCCATTGGATGTGGCACGGGTGTGGATGTTGGCGAGTGGGTAAAGATAATTGCTCTACCAGCGCCGTACTCGCCAAATTGTTGCAGCTGCCACTGTCGATGATGATCCGGATCACCCTTTCCTATACCACGCCCTTAGTGTGGAAAATCGTGTGTCGCTGATTGTGCTTGGCCGTGACAACCTGTGTACTGAGGACACGCTGCACAACAAGACTCTCATACCTATCGGCGGCGCTGGAATCAACGTGAACCTCCGTATGATCTGCATGGTTAGTGGAAAGCATAGCATGTCTAGTCTCCTCAGTATCACTAGCTGAAGAGTACTCACCATTGTCACGGATCAGCAAGGTACGCTTGTTTGGGCAGTCCTGAATCACATGACCGTAACCTTTGCAACGATGGCACTGAATGTCCCGAGTGCGCCCTGTGGAAGGAGAGGCGCCGTTGGCCAGAGGCGCTGCCGGCTTGGCTGATTGCTCGCGTGGTGATGCGCTTGAAGTGGACGGCGCACGCTCGCGAGGAGTGGAGGACGACGTGGAGGACGCCGGTCGGGGGGCTGGGGTGGGAGCTTGGCTGTGTCCTGCAAAAGAGTTAGCGCGTGTCGACAATCGCTGTCCCTGCACTTCACGTTCAGCTTTGCAAGCAAATTCAAACAAAGTGCTCATATCATCATATTCCTTGTAATCAAGGATGTCCTGAATTTCACGGTTCAAACCACCCTAAAACATGCCATAGTAGCGTCATCCTGCTCAACTAAACCACAACGAATCATACCCTTTTGTAATGCTTGGTAATATTCCTCAATAGTTTGGGAACCTTGCTGAAATCGTTGCATTTAGTTGAGCAAATCACGGGCATAATAAGAAGGAACAAATCTGTGACGCATGGTAGTTTTTAGTTGAGCCCAAGTGGTGGGAGTGTTATTGGAAAACTTTTGTTTATATTCACGCCACCAAATTAAAGCAAAATTAGTAAATTCACTAATAGCAGCCTTAACTTGTATATTAGCAGGAATGTCATGGCATAAAAATTTCTATTCGACCTCTAATTCCGAATCAAGATAAGCAGCAGGATCATATTTGCCAGTAAAGGATGAAATGCGAAATTTAATCTTAGAGAAGGAATCAGGAGGTGGGACACGTACCCTGCGTGCACGACCGCGGCGATCACCATCGTCCTACTCCGTATCTGACACGACCCCGCCCAGAAAACCTCGTCTCAGGACGGATCTGGTCAGTCGTTAGGCCAAGATCTTGTTGGGCAACGCTCGGCGAAGCGAGCGTACACACAATACAACACAGGCAGGGATAAACAGCAATAATTTACAAGGTGAGAAAACTTAATACATCATTGGTTCATAACTGAGAAGTTGAATATTACATTGTTTCAGAGTACGCAGAAGTTTTGAAAACGATAACAGCGGAAGACTAGAACTATTACAACTCCGACAATCGGACTTAAGCAAAAGCACGCGCCGTGCCCACGGGCGTCATGCTACTAGCCGCTTCAACAAATCACTGCGGCGACTCGCACAACTCCCACTGGAGGTTCCCAAACTCGAGGGGAGGCTCCTCCCAATGGAAGCTACCTGCTGGTTCCTGCATGACGGCGCCTGAAAAACCACAAAACGCTAACGCGTGAGCTTCTAAGAAGCTCAGCAAGGCTTACCCGACAAAAGGCTGACTACAGCCGACTCCTAGACATGAAGGCTGACTCGGGAGGGTTTACTTGCAAAAGGACTCGCAAGCCTATACTACTCTTGTCAAGTTTTAGCATCAGATTAAGTGATTAGAAAATAAATTTAGTTAGCACTGAACTAAACAAACATGACAGAATCAACAATGGCAATATTAATCTTCATAATTCATTCTCATGGTGTCTCAACCTATTTACTAAAATGTGGTGCGTTTCACGAGCATGCTCACTAACTGGGAGCGACAGCGGTTCGAAACGATTTTATACCCTGCAGGGGGAAACCTGACCGTACGACACGTGCGTGTCCCAGACTCGCACGTGGCAACCGTTCACACCAGCTCCTGCAACGTCAATTCCCTCCTACGCCTGCCTTAGCAGCGCCGCGTCCCACCCGACAACACGTCCCAGACGGTTTCTGTGGAGTTCCCACACTGCCCACCCCAGATCTCCTCCTAGTCAGACACCGTAGGGCAGGTTCGACGTTGCAATCACTAGGCTACGTAGGTTTACTGGGGCCCATAACACCCAGCATACGACCAGTACGTTCAACACTCCATTAGCCTCGGACCACACGGATCAGACAAGTCTACGGTCACCCTGGACCCAGTCCAGTCGCCGACCTACTTTGTATCCCTTCCGACCCTCAAACTTTTATCTTTCTTACTGATTCATATTCGTGTGGCCCTTCTCATAAAATAGTTTCAATCAACAACCTATCCTTTCGCGAGCAGCGTCCACTCTGCTCGACTTCTACCGGCAATACCTACTAAGCATAGCAGACTAATGGGGTCTATACCAACTACCGTTAGGGTTTTCCTATGGAAACAATGCAACTATGGTTTCAATCAACTCCTAGTACTTAATGCACAAACAAGACACACCTAGATGTAAAAGTAAACCTTGAAAATTCGGTTGTGCACCGGGGCTTGCCTGGTTCCTCTGAGTTGATGTCGACTTCTTCGGCGGGGGTCGAGGAAACTAGATCCGCAGCTACTTCGTGAGCGTCAGACTCTACATAATGCAGTAGAATTATGATAAGTTCAACGAAAAAGAAACTTATTGTTATTATCAATAGTGACCTAGGGTTTAGATTAGCGACGCCCAGAATTAGGGTTAACCCTAATTACTCGACGTCGTTGATTAAATTAAATGCTTAACCTGTGAATGATGTTTAAAGAAATCTATTAAACTCTCATGAGGTGACTTTTAGTTGGCATATTCATCAACTTCAATTCTAGTTAGGTTAATTCGACAATTTTCATCGGTTAATATTATTTAATTCCTTCGGCTATTAAACTAGGGTTTAAAATGAAAATTTTAATTGTTCCTCAAGATTATTTTTAGTTGGCAGGACTCCCCGGAATAAGCATTTTGGGTTTTGGGTGGGGCCTAGATGTATTTTCTATATTTTATAAAAATTCATCAAAGTTCCTGTTTTTAGATTTTGTAAAATCAGAAAGCACTAGTAAACATTAGAATAAAATCATGAAATTTTATGTGGGCATTCCTGAGCACCAGATCTACAACTTTGCATTTGGGTCTAACCTTGTAAATGACTTTTACAATGTACTTTAGAAAATGCTATTTAAACTAGGCAGATTGAAGTGATTTAATAGGGTTAGATGCCATTTCGTGTTCCTAAAATCTTCATAAATTTCCAGATGGTGTGTAGTACTATGATGTACTTGTAGATCAAAGGTTAGCCCTAGTATTACTCTGTAATGCAATTTAAAATTCAAAAACAGAAAGGGGTTTTTCTAATTAATTCTGCAAATGTTTGGTCAATTTTGAAAAAGTGCTTTAACAGAAAATTAGTACTTTTCACGGGGGTTCTAACAAATTTTGGTTTGGCATTTTTGGATTTTTCTGTGATTTGTTACAGATTTTACAAGACAGGGCAGGAAATAAGAAAATGGAAAATATAGCGCCGCCTAGGGCAGAAAACAGGGGTTGAAATCCGGTGAGCTCCGGCGGTGAAATTCCGGCCGGAGAGTGCTCGATGGCGGTTGAACTTTGACTCTATACCTTCTAGGGACCAAGGGGAAGCTCAGCAACACGACGAAGGCCACGATTTCATGCCGGGGAGAGGGGCTCACCGTGGGCAGTGTCGGTGGCGGCGGCGATGTGAATTTTCCGACGATTGGAGCTCGAATTCGAAGGATTGTGGAGTCGGGTGAGCTTCACGGGAGGGAGAGAGAGTGATTTGTCGAGGAAGAGGGATTGGAGGGTGGCCGGGAGGGGGTTTTCACCGTGAAGGTGCTCTGCCAACAATGGCGGGCGGCGCCGGCCGTGGAGAAGAACAGATGTTTCGAGCGTGGGCGAGGGAGGAAGGAAGGGAGGGAATGGAGGAGGAAATGTGCACCGATTTAAAGGAGATGGGGGCGGGGGAGAAAATGAGGGGGCAGGGGGGGGCGGCATGGCGGCATGGCCGGCCATGCCCCCGGGTGGCGCTCGGGCGGCTCGGCAGTGTGAGGCGGGAAGTGGAGAGAGAGAGAGAGCCTAGAGAGAGAGAGGGAGGGGAAAAACCGAGGGGGGGCGCAACGAAGAGCGACGTGCGCGGCGAGCACCAATTCGGCCGTGTCGGCCGGGGGCGCAGTGCCCTGCCGCCCGCCGCTTTGTTGGGCAGGCGGCGGGCACTGTAGCCCGCCCGATAATTGCTCTTTTTCTTTTTTTTTATTAAAGCTGGAAAGCAATTCAATTAAAAGGCACACTTTCTGATCTCAAAACTTTTTGAGGATTTTTGTACAAGCTTAGAAATTTATTTGGAACATTTTTCATCTAGGGTTCAAGTCATGATTTGGTCTCTAAAAATTCTTGAATTTCTAAGTTGATTATAGGTTGTGTGAATTTTTAGGAGGTCTAAATCCTTTCCAAAAATCTTGAATAATTTGCCAAAATTCTATTTTGAAGTGTACTTAATTGTTATCTAAAAATATAGCTAGGGTTCTATGGAAATTTTGATGGTCAAGAGTTAGGGTTTGGGTTTCTTCCTATTAACGAGATTTCGACACTGCTACATGAGATTTCTCCGGACTTTGATAAAGTGCTCTATTGTTTGTCAAACTTTTCATAGTGTTCCTTTAAAGCACTTTAAACAATATTTCTTTTTATTTCCATGATTGATTCTGTTTTTAAACGAGTGAATTACGATTAGGGTTTTGGATTGGAGTGTGAATAGGAAATGACCATGTACCGCGGATTGAGGGTCACTGTTTGGTGAAAGTGTTCAAAAATTAATTTACTAAACTTCTTATATAGGTTAATGGAAGTGTTTTAGGTACATTGATCATCATCTCAAGTGCTAGTTTTACTCAAAAGCGTAAAAAGTCCTTTTTAGGTTTTTCGTTTGGTCGATGACTGTTTAAGTGACACCTGGGGTGTCACAGTATCACAGCCATAGTCGCGCGCCTGCTGCAACTCTGTTAGCTGCGTGGTCAAGGTTTCAAGACGAGTCATGATCGTCTCGAGCGTGGTGTGGGCAGCCGTTTGAGTGAGGTCAATCTGGTCGAAACGCTCGGTCGATGAAGCAACCATGGAATCCAGCCGTTCGTGCAGCGTCTTGATGTCGTCGGTAAGGCCTTCGACGTGCGTGTGCACGTCCTGTAGTGTAGCGTCCGTCTTGGCGATGTTTCCTGCCATTGTTAGTGCAAACACGAAACAGCAACGGAGAGAACACTATGATAGCAGGTCTATGGTGGGGGGTAAATCGCTCAAAATAACGCTGTTATCAAATTCTTACCCATTCTTACCAAGCACACAGGGGTGAACGGCAACCAACAGGTAGAACAGGTGAAAGATTGGAGGAGCGATTGCCTGGAGAAATAACCTGCTCGTAGTAGAAATATGTGTAGTTCTGGGTAGGCTGCACTCAAGACAAGGATTAGCACGATCAAACAATAATTGCAAAGTTGAATAATAGTGCGAAACACATATGGACGCTGCTGGAAACAAGTGCGAGAAAGAGCTAGGGTTGTAGGAGAAGGTCCGGTGGAAAACAACCAGCGGCTGAGCATCCAAAAACTGATTATATGAATAAAGGAAAGCAAATGAACAAGTCACCACATGCACTCTCTCTCTCTCTCTCTAGAGTAAGATCGAACTTATCAATGAGCCGATGCTGCAGAACTGAGTATATGGCAGTAATATGAAGTAGTTGATGAAAGACTCACGAGTCCAACAAGGACACACGGCGAACTAGATCGGTTGGGAATTTCCCAGCAAAACCGATCACGAGAAACAAACCTCTACTGTTTGGTTTTTTTTTGTGGCACACTTGCGTGCTCTTTTCTCTTTTTTTTTTTTTGATGGACTGTCACGAAAACAAAACAGAGATGGAGACGAGTGAAATTCGGCAATGTGACTAGCCGGGATTTGGCGTGGCAGATGTGGTGCGCACGGTGCGCAGGAAGCAAGAGCGTTATCGGGTAGGACTTGGCGGAGGCGCGCGCGGCAGAACCACAAAGCAGGGGCGTAACCGAGTTGGGTTCTGGTGCAGCGCTGAAACAGCAGCTTGTAACCGAGTAGGACTCGTGCGCTGCGCTGAGATAGCAGATCGTAACCGAGCAGGACTCATGCGCGGCGCTAAGGGAGCAGATCTTGGCGCGTACGGCAGGGGGGGCAGTGTTAGGGTTTGTGGTGGCTACAACAGATGGATAAAGACACAAGTAATCCAGCAACAACGAAACGCGCAGGCACACAAATTCAACAATGCAAATTACTGATCGAAAGTGCAAGGGCAAGGGGGTGCTGGGATAATAGATCTAACTTGAAAATTTTTGTTTTTTGTTTTTGTGCACTATAGGATGAACGAAAAGCATATGAAAAACTCATCGAGAAACACTGGAATCTGATACCACTTGATAGGGCTAGAATGCCCGATCTTTTGGTGAGTGAAGATAATTTTGATTTGGTGGAAGTAGACCCTCACGATCCGACTACGGCGAGCAAACCCGAGGCACCAATGCAATCGCTGAACCAACTCCCGATGGTTACCAACCTTGCTGGCGCAAGATCAGCCTGATCATAATGATCATTTCCTGCGCGCAATCGAAGAACGAGCAAGAAAGAGATGTAAGCAATCTAATGTATTACTTGAAGATGGAGTTCTGAATACACGTGGCAGCGCTGTAATGCGTGCGACGGCTGTAGCTAAAGCTAACAATTAAACAAAACTCAAAATACAATGAGGGGCGCAGCCCTAAACTAAATAGAAAACGAGGGGGCGCAGCCCCTTAGTGGCGGCCGCACGTGGCGCGAGCCCCTAGGCTGGCGTGCAACCCTAGATGGGCCCACGTGGAGTCGCTAGCTGGGCCGGTTTGCTAATCTCTGGGCCTTCGTTCTTCAGCAGCAAGACAAAGTTCAACTCTCGTGCACGGGCCCACGTGATTGGCCCGGTTGATGGAGGGGCGGTGCCTGAAGTGGAGATGCGTCGGGCTGAAGTAGAGGCGACGCTTCTGGCTGAAGTTGAGGCGCATCTGGCTGAAGTAGTGTCGCACCTGGTGGAGCTAGAACAGATGCTGCTGTGTAGTCGTACCCAAGTTGGAGTTGATGTCCTCATCATTTATTCTTTGACATTATCATTCCTATCTATAAATTGTTATTTGTTTGCTTCAACGATGCTTAGAAATACAAAGGAGATCCTGTCGAAAATTATTCGTGATTGTTAGTAGTATTTTGAGTTCTTAGTGACGCTCCGGAGTTATTTTAAATTCCAGGGTGTTACAACATGGTCGTTGTTTATGATTGGGTGTTTGATGTATCCCTGGAGAGAGAAGTGAACAATAATTTTGGGGAGCAAATCCGCTATTAGAAGGAATAAAAGAGGCGACAAAGGATCACCCTGCCTTAAACCTCTCTTCATTTGAATCCATGGTCCTGGAACTCCATTTACCAGAACTGTAGTCTTAACTATAGAAGTTAGGTTGTCAATCCATTTTATCCACTTTTCATTGAAACCTCTAACCTCCATGATTTGAAAAGACTATCCCATGAAACTGTATCAAAAGCTTTTTTGAAATCTAGCTTAAGTACTAAGGCCTTCTTTTTCCTTCTGCTGCAACACTGAATTATATCATTTCCTAATAGGAAATTGTTGGCTATGCATCTGTTTTTGATGAAGCTGGCTTGGTCAATGGACACTAACTTGGGAATGTGTTTCTGCAGTCTTATTGCTAAACATTTAGTGATTAGCTTGATAGGACAGTTTAACAAAGATATGGGTCGAAAGGAGTCTGGTGTGCAGACATTTGCTTTTTTCTTTCTGAGAACCATGTACGACCTATTGTTTCTCCCGAGCTGAAGCCTTACATCATAAAACTCTTGAAAAGTGTTCATAAAATCAAATTTCACCAGGTCCCAAAAATCTTGGTAAAACCCAGAACCAAAACCATACGGCCCTGGACTTTTATCTCTAGGAATGTTAAACAGAGCATCCTTGATTTCTTTTTCAGAGAAATGTAAAGTAAGGGATGATAGATCAATTGGAGATGTATAAATGTCCCTGACTTCTATAAGATCAGAGGTCTGGGCCTTAGTTCCTAGAAGATCTTTGTAAAACATGGTGAGAATTTTTTTTCTTTCTCTTTGTGGTTGTAAACCCTATTACCACCTTCTTCAATTGCCCTGATCTGATTACACCAAAGTCTGGTGGAAGCTCTTGCATGATAGAGACTGGAGTGTTCATCCCCTAGCACAGACCAGGTTACTTTGCCTATTTGTCTTGCCACTTACGTAGTGAGTGAATTAATTTTCTTCTTGAGGATGTATCTGAAGGTCAATTCAAAGGGGAACAACAGTCTTCTTTCTTCAATCCAATCCAGTAATCTAGAGTTAGCTTGGCATTTTCTAGACACAATTTGTCTGGCTTCAACTTTTTTTTCCATGGTGTTATTAGGTTCCTAAGAATTTTTAATTTGGCAACAATACAACCAGCAGCATCGGCAGGGATATGTTGGGAAGACCAGGCTTGAGCCACTATAGAGGCAAATCCTTGTTTGAACTTTCAGTTATTACAGTAACGAAAAAAGGATGGGTTTGGGATAGAGGAACAGATTTCTAATTTGATAGGAAGGTGATCTGAAGTAGATCGAGGCAGAGAAATGAGGATTGAGTTTGGGAAAGAGGTGCTCCAATCAAAGTTAATTAGGGCCCGATCTAACTTACTCATAGTTGGTGGATGTTGCAGATTAGACCATGTGTAAATTCTATCAAGGTAATTCCTGAAGCTGCATATCCCATATCATGTCATTGAACAGATTTTCATTAGTACACATTTGCATTGTAGATCTTTCTGCGTGAGATCGAACTGAGTTGAAGTCCCCAGCTACCAACCAATGACCATGAATTACATTCTCTAGCTGAATTATATCATTAAAGAATTTTGGGCGGATAGAATCATCGTTTGGGCCATATACGTTAGTAATCCAAAAGGATAAATTATTGGTATTTGACTGAAGATGGACTGAGATTGAGAAATCAAAGGTGTGTTTTGAAGATAAAGGAAATTTACGACTACACCAAGCAATTAGCAGAACTCCTGAGGCACCTATGGAGCTTTTAAACTCAAAGGAATGAAGTGATGAAGGTAAGAAAGAAGAAATGTTGAATTGATCAATGTTAGATAGTTTAGTTTCCTGAAAAAGGATGACATCAGGAAGATTGGCCGATACCAGATCTTTGACAAGGTCGCGCTTAAGATTATCTCCTAGTCCTCTAACGTTCCAAGAAATGGAGTTGAATCTTTGGGAGTTATTTGTCATTTTAGAATGGAAATCAGCATAAAGAAGAGACTGAGGAAAAGAGAGGGACGATGATGGGGATAAGTATGAACTGCAAGATTTTCATATCTGAGATCATAAAATTGAGAAGGCACTGTAACCTTAGTGCAACTAGTACCGTACCCGTGCTAACGCCACGGTTATTTTTATGAAAAACATATCATAACCCACTATAATCCTACTATAATGGACCGAAGCATCCATTTTACGTTCACCATCCTACAAATATACCACCCCTTCCAATTATATCCCAATAATTACGAAGAAAATAATAATTATACTCGTCAGTCATCTACTCAAATCCGACGGATTATGTGCCTCTAATTTAATTCGTACGGCCCTTATTTATTCCGGATCTTTAATCAGAGAATCTTACGACCCCTTCCACCAAATCAAAAAAAAATATTCATGTATCCTACTTTTTCCTCAAAACAGGCCATAATCTCCATGAATCTCACCCTCACGAGCCGCCTGCGCGCCCATGAGCCTGCCTCGCCTGGTCGCCGCCTCCCACGAGCCGCATCCCCTGCCGCCGCCCACCCCACCGCGTCCCCTGCTACGGTGCCCACTGCTGCCGCGCCTATCGCGGCAACGCGCCCCCTATTGCCGCGCCCACCACGCCGCCGCGTCCCCTGTAGTCGCAATGCTGCGCCACCTCCTCCCTTGCTGCCGCGACTCCGCACCGCCGCACCTCCCTGCCACGCCACCAAGTCCGCGCCACCTTCTCGCCGGGTCACCGTCTTCCGCCCTGTCGTGCCATTATTCGCGCATTAGGCCTGTTCTCCATGCGGACAGGATACAGCTTTGCATCTCTTTTTTCCGACATCAATCAATCGGTTTGGATGGTACAATGTAGGTGATGGTTATGAATCATATCACGTTTAGGTGGATGGTACGGTGTTGATGTTGGCTATTGCAAAAATAGATATGACAATGCCTACAGCAATCTTCCCCTCTAAGCCATTTGGTGAAAAAGGTGTTAGAGTGCCAACATTGTTGGTGCCACAAGATTTTAGTTTCAAGCATTTGGATTCTGCTGTAGAAACGGCAAGATAAAAATTCATATTCTAGTTGATGGTACTGAGTTGGAACAATTATTTACAAGTCAGGTACACGATGATGTCAAATATTTTAGAAATCACATCAGATATTGCAATTATATTTTTATCTTCACAAGTTTTGAATTACTCTAGACTACCAGTCGGTACTGTATCAGGCACTAGATTATACACATTCTGTCCATGGTGCATTGTATCATCGATTAGATCAGTTAGATCAGAAGGGCCTCGCCATATGCAACTATATTTCTATTCATAGATGAAAATGAGCCATTGAATCACAGAGTAAAGAGATCCTGTGACAGGTGAAAGGCGGTAAGTAAACACATGTTACTTCATTTTCTAAATATATGGTAATTAGTTTCTTTGCACATTTACTAGCATCAGAATGCTTCTCTTTTTATGGATTAACTGACTAATAGTAGCCTTGTTTGAATAAAGTTTCAGTCCTTCACATTTAACTTTATCATTTATGTATTGTGATGAAGTTCTTCACATTCAGCTAACATTTGTTAACCTCTTCTTACATTCATCAGATTAAAAATGGAGGACATGTTGTAGTCCCTTGCCTCATAATAGATAGATAAGTGCCCATATCCTGAATGGATAGATAGCTTACTAAAACGGATGGTTGTATTGTTCAAATTGAACCGTAGGACAAGTACTCCAATGTGAGTTTTGTAGATAAATTCATTTCTTGTCGCTATAGGATAGCTTAATTATGTGTTGCTATGTCTTCAGTTCCGTGAATTGGGTCATATGAGGGCTTCTTTAAGTACCAAATGCACAATCTAAAAACGAAATAAGCTAAAGGATATGTAATTCACTTTGCCTCTGCCATCTATCTTCATTATTTCTCAATTCGACTAAACCATGACATTTATAATTATATATCACTATATTACATATGTGCAACTACACATCTAAAAGTGAACGCGCAGAGGACACACATATAGTGCAGGACCATTGCAGACCTCATTTCATCACTTGCAGCCTGCAGTTATTTTATTGGATCATGAATATCCTAGGTAGTTTTTTCTTGTGTAATGTGTTTGTCACAGCACCATTTGTTATCTAATTATTCGGTCACAAAGCCTATATGGAGATGGTCTACTAGGATGAACCTAGGATGTTGTGAAGTAACATAAGTCTATCGTTCAAAGTTATCTTTGCATTTGCAATAATTTCTAAAGTTTTCATCTTTCGATTGATTATATTGTCGTTGTTTCTGGTCTGTCATCTTATATATGCTTGTGCTTGCAGCTTGGAGCGATGAGGAATGTTGAAAAACGGTGATGAGTGTTAGCGTGCATACACTACGTAAGAAAAAGGTTGTTACCTAATATGAATATAATGAGGTTTGCAGCATTTTAAACATTAATGAATGGCCCATGTTTCGAGTAGGGCAACTCATCATCTTTATGTTTATAAGAAATGCCAAAACTTTTGTCTTTTGAACTGTTACCGGTCAGCGATTCCGATCTCTTATTCATGATGCTCATATGCTTTCATTTATCTGGTTATTTGACTTTCCTGTTGTACTAAAATCAAACATTGTTGATAAACTTGATTGGTGGGTTCTCATCACTTTTGTTTCCTTTTAAATGGGGAAAGTCTCCAATTGCTGTCAATTTGTTTCATTTATATTAGTCAAGATCACCGTTGTTTTATTTGTGGTATATAAATGTGTGTCATATACTCAAATAACCTTATTATATATTATTTTTTAATAAACCATGGCGTTAGCATGGACAATCATACTAGTAAGGAGTAATGCAATCTCACATTTGTGACTGGCGTCTACCATTAGCTATGAAGCCTAATAAAATGAATTATGGCATAATGTGTTTGAAATAATCTGGAAAAACACTTTTATTCATTCTCCTCCAAATAATCACTCATTGAAATATGAACTCATAATGTGTGAAATGTGAAATAAGCTTGAAAAACACTTTTATCCTGCTTCTCTGCTTCTCAGTAAGTCATTAAAATTTCAAGACATGGTTTAAGCCTTGTAATCATAGAACCTCCAACTGTGTAATTGTATTAAAAGAAAAAAAAAACTGTAACTTTGTAACACTACCTATATCCACACAGCAACTTAACCAGTTATAGACGACTCAAGGTTATTATTCTTGTCGACCTCCATATTGCTATGATTATACAGGTGCAGGTCACATAATCCTCATCAATATTTCTCCACAAGCGTACGCAATGTATAAACATGACATGAGTAACCGAATGCTCATGAGTCATGTATATATGCAGAGAGATATTAGCTATTTCATCCCTCCAAAGTGTGCAATTCCTACTTTAGAGAAGTTTTAACAAAAGACTACAACTTCTCGAGTACATTGAAACCAACACAACACAATACATTTATCGGAAAATCACAACAATGGAATAGGAGAGAATCCAGGCAAAATCTGTTGCCTTATTGCTGGAGAGTTCATCTACCCATATTAAACCCAATAAATCAATTATCAGCATTTAACCATTTTTCTAAAACCAAAGTACTTATCAAAGAGGTCCTGACACATCTGCAGAATCATTTGATTCGTTTAGATATTCAGGTTTTCAAAGGTGACTGATCATAACACCAAATTTCAACTTCAGCCGGTCCAAACACAAAACAGAGTTTCAGGTGATATCAAATTACTTGCTAACATATCACAACACAAAATTTCAACTTCAAAAACATTTCTAATTCATAATAATACTAAGAACTTTTATACTAAAGATTTGAATACCATGAAAACTCATATTTTTTGTTAATTGACCAACGGAAGTGTTGAGGAGTTGG
Source organism: Oropetium thomaeum (assembly GCA_001182835.1). NCBI lineage: Eukaryota > Viridiplantae > Streptophyta > Magnoliopsida > Poales > Poaceae > Oropetium > Oropetium thomaeum. The sequence goes on from LFJQ01000034.1 coordinate 2,166,833, forward strand.
ATTTTGAGACCCCCACTATTCAGCTATAGCTCAAAGGTATATGTGAACTGACCAGTTACGGATTGAAGCAAAAAAAATACTTAACCAGTTCCGCAGCAACCAGCAACTCTTCCCCAGTCCCCTTTCATCCCTTTTGTGTATGCATTTTTGTATCTTGCAAGTGAACCTAGGCAGCTGGATTGCACCTTTATCTGAAAATTCAAAATACATAGCAGAAGCATTCCAATTTCTAGAGTGTATATAAAGTACAAGTTAACTGAGACAAGAAATTTTTTTTGCATTTATAATAGAGCAGTTTTAAGGTCCAAAATACTCCCACCAAAATACTGATTAGTATTTTTAAGGATAGTTTACTACTTTTTTTTTAATTAATTATTTTAACTAATTTTTATTTTATTAATACCTGTGGGCCGAAAATATGGGTCCTAAATGGGAAAATTATTGACAATAACAATTAATACAAAAACATAAAATTAGATTATTATTAAGTAATAGTATAATATAATTAATTAGTATTATAGTTTTGTTTTCAATATTACCCTCAATGAAACAAAATGCTACCCAGTACTACTATATGAGACCAGATGAATCTCCACCGTTAAATCTTCAGTACCCATAGATACTCTTAAAAAATACCTATAGGTATTTTGGACCTTAAAAATGCTCTTATAATAGAGAGTATACGACATCAAAGGATGCCTGCCCATACTGGAAAAAAAAAAACAATATTAAGGTTGTAACACCTATATTTGCAGCTGCATTTGTAAGAGCCTGCAAAATGTATATGATAGTTAGTCATTGTTCCTGCCATAATGCTTAGAATAGGGCTTGATTAAAGTAGACAACCTATAGAGAAAGTTGAAGACTTACACAGGTATTTGTTGGAAAGAAAACATGCAAGCCATCAAGACTTTAAAAGGAAGCATAATGAAAAATTAAGAGATGGTCAATGTGAGTATGTGACAAGATGACCAACCAAATTAGAACACAATCTCAGCTCTTGCACCATTCGATCATGGAGAAGAAGCAGCTAGCATGGATTCAGTCTATGAACAAATGAAAGTGTTTATTAGATTTGAGAAGTGAAATACAAGGTCCAACAAAGGCCTGTTTCCTAGGAGTTTTGCTAACCTGAATAATGGAAAATTGTTTTAATTAAATTGTGAGGAACACATTGCTTAAAATATCTCAGGTACAACATTTTGTGATGTATATGCACCCATCTCAACAAATAAAAAAAATAGTGCACACACACACAAAAGAAAATACCTCTTGGTCAACTCCATCGCTGGATCGGCACTGTAATCTTCATTAAAGCAATGCACATAATCTCAGTTTATCAAATAGTGACAAGATCATCAGAGTAAAATCCACAATTAGATTAAAAAAATATATCAGTACCTGCATGACATTGTTCTTTTACTGTGTTACCACAGACAGCAATGCTTCAGTTTCATCAATTTCCATTAGGTTCTTGCTGAAACTTGCCTTATATGAGCAGACTTGATTGGTTCCACGCTAAACGGATTTGACATCTGGAAAACAACATGAGCAAATCAAAATTATTAAAACAGAATCAAGACCGTTAAAAAGAATTGTATTTAAGCAATATATAAATACGGAGTACATGAGAGCTGACACAATAGGTAAACTACATTAAAAGAAATGTGTGCAAATTGGCTAAATGCTTAGACCTTTCCTCGTGTTGGCTTGAGAAGCCTAAGTTTTCCCAGCAAGGGAAAAAGAACGTTTACACAACCGGTCTTAACTCTGAACCCAAGCCGCTTGGACACTTTGTCAAAACAACAAAAAGAAGTCAGTTGGACACATGTGACTGTCCTTCTGGAGAGTAGTAGTACTACCTCTCACTTCTGAATTATGGGAGACATGGAGAGAAGTGAACAAAGTACTGCATTATTCTCTAAATCGGGATTATCCAAAGCGGCAACTATTGGGATCCTGAATCGAGAGAGCGTTCACATCGCATGCGCACACGTTCAAATCTGTTATCATCTGCGACGCGTCCATCAAAGATTCAGATGCGGGCATACTGACAAATAAGAATCGCCTGACGATGCACCTGCTATCAGCCATGCTCTCCGCTCATCGCCCTTGTGCTCCGAGGTAGGCTGCAGCGCTGAGAGCGGCGCCCTCGCCACAGCTTGGCCGCACCACCCACGCGCTAGTCGGCCACAGCAGGATAGTTGGCTATAACACACATCTGGAATATGTGTTCATAGCACTCTTGATTGGAGAAGTACTGATCATTCATTGACCCCCTTGTTCGCAGCTTCAATGAGTTCTCCTTCCTCCACATCATCAAAACCACTCTCTCGGCCAAGCTGGATAAGCTGATCAAAGTTCAGGGGATAAGGAATATTTTATTCCCTTCTGTTACAGAACTAGACACATTGTTAGTCAGCTTCTTTTTCTTGTTCTTGTTCGCCTCATCGCGCTTGAGCTCCTCATCTCTTTCCTTCTTCATAAGAGCTTTATGCAGCACACTGACATACATTCCCCCAGACTGATCTGCAATACGAGAGCTCCTTCTTGGTCCTTCATTTTCATTGTTTAGTTCAACCATGACAACTTGCTCCTGCTCTTGTTGCCTTTCCCCCTCATCCATCCGCAACTGTCGTGGGTTGAGCATAGGTGGAGAGCGTGGTTCAGTTGTGCTCATCTGCAAAGAATGATTGGAACATAGCGTTTTAGATGGAAAAGGATTTAAGTTTGGTTGAGCACAGCACCATGGAAGATGGTGGTATTCCTTTCATTTTTTTGTCCACCTTTCTCTTAGATATTACCTGAACAGAAGGGGGTGTTTTGAAGCCATGTGCGACTGGTATATCCAGAGGAAAGTGGATGTCGATTCCTCCACTTTGGATGGTGTAAGGTAGCCGCTCAGAAGAATTCAAATTATTAGAAAAATCCGCCGGTGGTTGTAGTGATTCAGTGATTCTCTTTAATGGATTAGATGCACTTGCCTGAAAACCATTTGGTGAGCTAAAATCGTGTGATGGGGCAGGGAGCCAGATAAAATCCGGTGACTGCATGTTTTTAGAAAGTACGTGGTTTGTGGTTTCTTGGGAAGAGGCCGAAGTCATGAAGATCATATCTATGGTTTTTGACATGAATGCATTCGTGGGTAGTGAAGGTATAGCTGAGGATAGGGATAGTGTGCGAGACATAGAGCTTGAGTCTGAAGGGATGCTAGTGGATTCCGAACTGGTAGATATTGGGATAGCTGAAGGAACTGGACTAGGTGAGTTGGAGCTAGGTGGTGGTGGCAGTGACATGACCGTGTCAAGGTCTATGAAACCCTTGACTACCACGCGAAACATAGTGCAAATACCCCCTGCGTTGAGGACAACCGTTCTAGGTATATGCATTTGCTTGATATTAATCACTAAAGAAATGCTAGAGAAATCCTACCTGTAACTGAGGTTTGTTCAATGAGCACTACTTGACCAAAAGGTTCGAAGGCAGCTGTAATTAGGCTAGGGCACCAGTAATCTAGTGGAAAGTCAAGAACCTCAACGTTAACTAGATAGCCTCTGTTTAAAATGTTTATATTGCCAGCTAGATCATGCGGAGCAAGGCTAACTGTGTATTGGTTTCCTTCATACACTACTTCATATTGGCTAGCATTGATGGCAGAGATACACGTTTGAGGCGTAGCAAAGATAACAGCTGCATTATAGCTTGGCCTCTGTGCACTATGTTAAAGTAGGAAGTCCCTAATTCAGAGACTAGAGCTCTACGGATGATTGGGCTTGGTATGTCGGTGACTGGGGTAACGGATGCTAAAGCAATATTGTCAAAAATTCTCTTATCGACCTGTGGAAGGAATACCTGACCCACATCATAGACTCCATGGAAGAGCTCGTCAATGTTGGCTGGAGTGTTGAAAGGGAAGTCGATCGGTCCGATCGGGACGACCTCTGTCGGTGAAGGGATCGGGGATGGACCATATACCGGGTGGTGGTAAGACTGGCTCCATCAAGCCATCCTCATCGAAGCGTTCAAAGTCTGATGAAATCCATTTTGGACTGCAAGGACCAGCGAGGAAGAGATTCCTTATTAACAGATCGGGATTTAGATGAAGGATCAAGAGATTGAGATTGAGCAGATTCATGGACATACCGTAAGCACTCCTTACAGCGAACTGGATCGCGGCACTGGTTTCTTCTGTGTGTAGTGCTCAAGCACCTGAAGCAGCGTCCTTGGAAAGACGTGATGGGTTTAGGCTTGAGATACCACTGGGGTTTTATAGATGAAGGAGCTGAAAGTGCAGCCTGAAGATAAGAGCGCGGTTTTGTGAATCCTTTTGAAATATGGGGAAGCGAAGCTGAGTAATGAGAAAGATCTTTTCCAGATACCGATTTAGAGAAATTACTCTTCTCTGGGCAGTAGGGCTTGGTAGCCGAGACGTTCCTTCCCCATGCAAGTCATGATGTTTCTCCCGTGGTTCAGGGAAAGGTTTGCCCTCCCCCCCCCCCCAGGTCGTTGCAAAAGTCACTTACCGTTGATGATAGCGGTTGAGAGATCAGAGGATTAAAACTATCTTTACACCCATTGTCACTCTCGTGCCCGATATGCTGATACTCTATTGAACTGGGGTTTAGGAGGCTACAACGAAGCACGTGAGTAGAGAATTTAGATTTAAGAGGGGAAGATATAAGTTGATTAGATTGTGATGGCATTAGGTGCTGGTCTTTTGTCTCTTTGTCCTTGTCAAAATCCGCATTTAACCCTCGTTTAGGCAGCTGCTCTCGATGCAATGATTCAGGTAAAAAGCCAGAAGAGGAGACCATTGGCTGTTTGACTTGCTCAGACCCAGAGAGACCATCGACTGGAATTTCAAAATTTGAAAGATTGAACAGTACCATCTTCAACCTCTGGTTGCCATCCAGTTGCCCTTCCTATGGCCATAGCTTCTCTGAACGAAGACACAATGATAATACCCTCTGAATTAAGATAGAAACTTCTTCTTATGAGCAGTTCAGAAGCTATACTGGAGCTCGAAACAGAAAACGTGAAGATGGAGGGACAAAAGCAGTGGACATGAAAGTCGTCCTTGGGGTCTCCAAACCAAGAGGAGAGAAACAAGGAAATGGTTTTCTCCGAAGAGGGGAGAGAGGACGGCACGAAAAGAGCCCAGAGCTTTTTAAAGCTTGGTTATGGTTTGCACACAGGGAAACTGCCACTGTAGATTGAAACTTCTTAAGAATATAGCTTTGGAAGGGTGCACCTGGCGGTATGAATCTCAGAAAGTAATCGTTGGAGCGCTTTGACGTTGTTGAAAGGGCAGCCTCGACCGGATGCTGAGAAAGTTAGTCCCTCGACGAAGAATGATGCTGATGTTGATGCGTCCGTACAGCTGGACGCCTAGCAGCTATCTGGTGATCTTGCCGATCGGTTGTATGCAGATGAATGGAGGTGTATGGCAGTGGCAGTAGCAGTGGTCTTGACGGCCATGGTGGTGGTCGAGGAGTTGGACGTCGTCGGCGGCGAGCTTGGTGGCTAGCATGGCCTCTCATTCTTCCTCTTTCACCCAGTGTGCTGGCGGTGACATAGTACGTTAAGGGTAACTCGGTGTTTTGGTCACCCATTGTGCGGACGACGGGATTGAGTGAGACTTTTACTACGATGAAATGAGTTCAATTCAACAAATGAGATAATATATGAAAATTCCATATCATATCACAATACAATTCCGAAAACTGATTATAGCTTGCTTGCAACTATATACAACCGACGATGTACCTTATATAAAACCAGACCACAGGATCCCGCACAAACTTAGTTTAGTTAAAGGCAAGGATCAAATAATCAATTAGATAGGGATAGACGGACATTTTTATTACGGTCCGTGGAACATTAGTCCATATTTTGTTTGCATGATACGAGACCCCCTACATAGTTGGGCCTCAACTCCCTTTGTTCGGCTTACTTGCTTCCTGGTCCTTCATATACGGCTCTTCGTGAAGCTTGACAGCACACACTGCACCTTGCTGGCCCCAAATGCGGGATGACAGGCTTTATCCCCAAGACACTTTTACTATGACGAAAGGAAGTTCAATTCAACAAGTAAGACGATATATCAAAATTCTATAGTACTATTTTTCAATATAACTCTCAAGCATCGTTACAGCTTGTTTGCATCTGGATACAACTGATGTCCTTTAGACAACACATATAGAAGTATGGAACAAAACCACACTTTAATTTGACGCAATTAACCATGTAGCTAATTGTCTTCGTCAAATATATAGGGATAGGGTAACATTTTTATTAAGATGCGTGGAACATTTGTGCACAAAAAAATTGATAGGGCGGTTAATATATCATTATTGTATTGTAGATAAACTGGGCACAGGAAAAGGCAGAGCGATAGCGCGTCATAATAATAGGGTGAGTCACCTTGTTGGGACAATAAATATTTTTCTAGTTGTTGTTGTTTTTAAGTTACACAGTCCAATCATTGAACCTTTGACTACCAGAAAACAGTGAAGAATTAAACGCAAATTGTTTTCAAAATCAAAGGGCCTGGAGGCTTCATGATAATGTCAGAACAATCCGAGTAGGCGATACTATCAGGGATGCAGACATGCCAAAGGCAAGGAATGCAAAGGCAACTCCTTGACCCTGCTTTCTTCTCTCTCTAATTGTATGCACAGCACGGCCTAGTCATCTCGTGCAGTAACCCCCAATTTAACATAGCACTGTCATCGGCTACCTTAGTCAACTTTATGTTTTCTGTTGTCTAGTGCGCATAGTATTCGTTGGCTGACTTGCAATTGCAAGAGACGGTAATTAAATCAATTAATGAAATTCCAGCCCTTGGTAGTTTGTAGTTGAATTTTTCCATTGTACCGCTGGAGACATTGAATAACTGCCATGGAAGAAACATGCTATGCGAAACCAGTCTGAAAAGGTGTGCTGTCCAATATATTTATATAGCACTTACCCACGACACACGCTTCAGATTATTTCGCTTGGGAAATTCTTACACACCCACACAGAGACTCAAGGACAAAGGGAGAGACCGTGGAGCTACGATGGCGGCAGCAATGGACAGCCTTGTGCAGTTGCCCGACGTGAACGCCTTCACGCTGATCAACTTCATCGTGCGCGCGGCGAACACGGCGATCCGGAACAAGAAAACCTGCCGGCAGCTCGCGAAGCAGGTGGAGCAGATCGGCGACCTGCTAAGGAGCTTGGAGCAGGAACCGGGGGCGGACATCGTACGGCGGCCGGAGACGAGCGCTCAACTCATAGATCTCCGCGAGACGCTGCAGCGGGCACGTGCGCTGGTCGAGTCTTGCCAGCGCGTGGCTACACACGGCAGTTCTGCTGCGGCGGAGCGCGAGCGGCGAGGCTCCGAGACGTGCAGGGAAGGATAGATTCCTTCCTTAGGATTTTCCCAATCATCAGCCACCTCGACAGCACGCGCCTCCTCGTTCATGTAATCAACAGCGCCGCCGCTGTTCGTGATCCAGGCTCCGGTGTGGTATGTTTCACCATATATATGCATACTTTTTATTCACTGTTTAATTAAGGCTGTCACTTCACATCTAGCAATTTTGTTTATTTATGGTAAAATTTATAATACTATATATATATATATATATATATAGCTGCTATTCTTCACGTAGGGTGAAGCTTCTTATTTTTCACAAATCGATTTTTATTGAATAACAACCAAAAATTACTGAATTGAAAAACTCATGAATTACTGTTTTTTTCTATAATCGTGATTGAATAGATATTATATTGCTTCAGTAATCACCGTTGGTGGCTTTTACTGAGGAATTTATTCAGTAAATAGAGTAAAAATCACCGACGATGATTATCGAGACAATATAATACCTATCCAATTATGATTATAAAAAATCAGTAATTCATGAGTTTTTTGATACAGTAATTTTATTTTTTATTCAGTAAAAATCGGGTTGAGGAAGAATAAGAAGCTTCACCCTAGATATAAGCGGTCCGATCACTCACGGATAGTGCCATTCTGTATTAGTTTTACCATTGACATACAAGCGGTTTCCCTTTTTTATGATATGCACGTTTCGGGGGGCTGAAGATGATGTGCCATGGTCTCTTAACAATCAGGCAGATACTTACGATGGTCATAGGTCTATCTTTCTATTACTATATTTATATGTTTATCGATCTATCTATCCATATATATCTTACTATCTATCTACAGATTCAATAATTCTTTTTTTATTTTTGCAGCAGCAGCAGGGTTGAGAAATTTAGTCTTTCTCTGATGATGACAGCGACAGGGAAGCTTCTCGTTTGAAAACCAAATTGAACAAGGCCCTTTGGGCAGTTTGTTTAAGGTAACAGTAATTCAACTAAAGTTTGACTCGCAAAAAAAATAAAAATAATAAAGAAAATAAAACCCTTAAGTTTGGCGGTTTCCATTCCAGTCTGGACTTAGCGTAATACATTCACCATGCACAAGTACATTAAGATTAGGATCCGGGGTTTTCCTGACAGTAACAGAGTGGCCTCTATTACTAATATCGGTGCCAGCACAATCTTAATAGTGATTTTGCAAAATATACTAACAATAGGGAAGCGAGGGGAGCGACCACACACCTACCGGCTACCTCTCCCATCCTTGATCACCTGCACACTGCCATTCCCCCAAGACAGATCGGTCGTCGATATGCATCCTCACATAACCGGAGCAGCAGCCACCACTGCCATCATCTCACCTGCTTCAAAGAGAGGGAGAGTGAGGCGGAAGAGAGAGAGAAAGAGAGAGATGTCATGTGACCTCGACGTAGATGCGGATGATGCTCGCGACCGCCGTTGGTCTAGGAAGAGGGTCACTCCATCGCGCTGTGGAACCGTGGAGCCATAAAGGAGCCGAGGCCATTGTTCTATGGAGGAGTCGAGGCCATTGTTCTATTGAGGAGTCGAGGTCGATGGCAACCCATGACGAGCTATCCCTGCATCGAGGCCGTCAGAGTCAAGCAGATAGGAGATTTTGGATCTAAGATTGGGAGAGGTGGGAGAGGGACCAGAGGCATGGTGAGTGAGTGTTTATGCAAGGGTGGCGAATGTTTGTAGAGAGACGGCTGTGGTGGAGACTGTGGCCTAATGGGCTTGCTTCGATTAGTCTTAGCTTGTTGACATTAGGTAGCCAATTATAAGACAAAAGAATAACAAATATCAGGCCAATATTGTCAGTAAAGGTTCGATATATAGGGTGTGTTTGTTTTAGCTCCTAGAGCAGCTCCTAGAGCTGTTAGAGTGAATCTAAAACAAAGATCTATTTTGAAGAGTGATTCTTACTGGGAGCAGCTAGGAGCAGTTTTAGAAAATGAACTAGAAGAGCTGTTTTGGTGGGAGCTGAAAATTGTAGCTTCTTCGCACTCCCACTCTTTTATGTGATCCTTAATTTAAGGAGGAGCTATTTTAACATACATTTTAACAACTTCTGCTCCTCCACTTAAAAGAGTTGATTTGAAGAGTTAGAGTTGGAACAGTTTTTTAAGAAGCAGGAGCCAAAACAAAAAGGTCCATAGTAACAAAGTGTGGGCCTGCTGATTTACCTGTGCCCAATCCTAACTGTCACATTGTCGTTATTTCCTTAAGGTCTCATTGTTGTAGTAGTGATATGTCTTGTATATTTTCAGGGTCGACTACGTGGCAATGATATTACAGTAAGGAAACTTTCAATTTCAAGTTCTGGTCCACAGTTACCACAGAGTATGAGTGCATATGAGCTATTTAAAAACGAACTAAAGATTCTTCCAAAGCTTCAGCACAAGAACATCGTAAAAAGTTGTGGGATTCTGCATGGAAACATGCGAAAGAATTTTGGTGTATGAATACATGCAGAACGGGAGTCTTGAGGATCTGATCTTTGGCATGTTATTCTCCTTCCGGACTAAATATTTCTTAGTGTTATTAATTTTTTATTATAACAAAAGTGTTTCTTCGTGCATTCCTTTAATAACTAAATTATCTTGCCCTTCGTAGGATTATGCTTTCTCATCTTTGCCTGTATTTTACAGTGGGTATGAGATCTGGTCTGACAGTGGACTGGCCTACACGCTTTCGCATAATCGAAGGAATTGCACAAGGGACAGTTTATATGCACAATCATTCAAGACAACGGATTATCCACCGAGATTTGAAGCCAAGCAATATTCTCTTGGATTGTGACATGAACCCAAGAATATCGAATTTTGACCTTGCGAAAGTCTTGAGCCCCGACAAGGATCATGACACTGCAGACTGCGTAGTAGGCTCTACGTAAGATCTTATTACAATATTACAGTATTTATAGTAAAGAAAAGAGTTGACACTGTACTTTTTTTGTGTGTTAGTTCATTTATTGCTCCAGAGTACATGAAAAATGGCGTCTTCTCAGTAAAGACCGATATGTATAGTTTCGGTGTCATGGGTCTTGAGATCATCAGTGGAAAAAGATGGACCAGGTCAGTTCAAGAAACCTATTACCAAGATCTGCTCACTTGGGTACGTAAATAAACCTCCAAATCAGAGTCTTCTAAAGATGTAACCAGTGTTCAGAACTTTGCTCGTCTTCCGTGTTCCCAGGCCTTTAAAGGAACACTATGGCGTGGCGCCAAATTGAAGCTGAGTCTGATGGATTTTATGCATCCATCGATTCATGGTGTATCGCTCTGCAGCAGGACAGTGCCACGGTGCCTCTCCTTCCCGGCGACGAGGAACATTCTGTCACAGCAGAAGGAGGTGATAAGATGTGTCCGTGTGGCGCTGCTGTGTATTCAGGAGAATCCACAGCGCCGGCCGGACATGCCAGAGGCTGCACGAATGTTGAGGCCCCGCAATGCCAAGGTTCCTGTACCACACCGCCCCGGATATGCTCGGGAGACCTCTATGCATGCCGGCGACAGGAGCATCAGCTTGATGGGACATTCGTCTATGAGAGTAAGAAGTTACAAACACCAGAAGTTACTGCAGGCAGTCAAAGTCGGTGGCTCCAACGAAAAATAATTTGTGATAACGGATAAAAGCTGACAATGATGTTTTTGGAATCAGAAATGAAAACATTAGCTCAGTGTGTTGAACTTTGACTGCAAAGTGTTGATTGTGTTTTCATGATGTTTAAAAGTGCGTCTGGAACTTTGTGTGACATATGTTTTTGTGAATTGTTCTGCACATTTATCCTGATGTTGTTTGTTAGTGTGAACTGCAACATGTATTTACACTTCGTGTGCAGCTATTAGTTATTGCTTGAATTGACCAAGCTAAGTATATATATCGAGGAGTAGCAAAAAACGAATCAGACTACGGGCCTGCGATATAAGTAAGCGGAGAAGAATGAATCAGTTGATCGTTCCATTGACTACGTATGTTGCAGTCTTCAACCTGTCTTTTCAGTCTTTTCCTAATCTGAAAAAACTAACTATTCAACCTAGTAAAAGCGGCCACTATGATTCGGCCCTGGAAATAGCACTAGCATCTCTGGCCCATCATGAACGCATAAATAATCAATTATATTGTTGTAGGTATTATTTTTGTAGTAATTTTAAAACGTTTGAATCACCAGTTCAAAATGTTGTCATTCTTTCTAATTTCTTCAAGTTGTATATTGAATTGTGTCGGCCTTCATCAGCTGTTCCACCCGCCATTTCCAATTGTTCCGTCCCACAGTTCGGATTGTTCCAGCACTAGCTACTATTTTTGCATGCAATTTGGATTTTCAGTACTGATCCAAATTTTTTCTGTTACACTTTTCTGAGTACCTACTGAACCAAGTCAGTATGAATGTTTTTGCAAAAGAAAAAGTCAGTACGAATGAATCATTAGATCGATTCAAAACCAACAAATGAGCCAGGCCGATGACACAAACCAACAAATGAGTCCGTAAATCTTGAAATAAAAAGAGGAGGAGAAGAAGACAAGTAAATCTTAACTAGAAATATAAGTAAATCAGAGAGGATGTGACACAAATGTTTTCAGTGCTACCCCTAGCCTTGTAAATAAACTAAAACGTAAAATTACCTCCTTATCCTTTACACTTCTATAAGTACGTTTTGATAGGTACCTTTAATTGTAGATTATTAGATCAAAGGGAATGAATGGCTGAGAATAGTTTCAAGCACTAGAAGAAAAAAATCTCAAAACAAAATTACCTGCATAACGAGGCTGCAGTATTAACAGCCCACGGGGTCCACTAAATCCCAATTCAAAATTATTAGAAGGCGGGACCTTGTGCAAGAAAATGAAAAACCGCAGTGCCCCCAGCTGAGAACGTTCTTGTCCGCCTCGAGATTCGCTTGTGCACCGAAAACCTTTTGTCAGGTCACTATAGAAAAGGAATCTTTCACCATAGGGTGGTTTAGTAAAGACGTCAGGTTTCATTTTAATTAATACTAATTAACCTCTAGTACCTTCACAGAAGTCAAAAAAATAGCTCATGTCCACATACCAATGTGTCCACCAGGTATATATCATTAATTTGAGACCCTCTTGCAAATATGCTGTACTTATTTTTCATTTTCATTTTCTTAGCGTCGTCAACAACAGTAGCTGGACAAGTGTGACCTTTTCTTTGTATTCTGGACCTTTATTCCTTCTATAATGCATGACAGAGCACCAGTTTTTTCTGAAAAAAAAAATGCTGTACACACAATGGGACAAATGGTTTGTGCATCAGCATTATTTCGATGGGCTAATTTATTGACTCGGCGACACATCTCAGGGAAAATACCTAGTGCAAACCTAGAGCTAGGTGCAATCATGCAAACTCCATCTAAAAACATATTTTGAAGTTTTAAGTTCTAAAAAATCGTTCATACTTGCAGGTGAGATGTGCATGTTTAGATCCACACTATATGTTTAAAATTATCTGGGTATTTTAGGAGTGGGCGTTATAGCCACTACATAATTCATATTGTGTAAACTAACTTAAATATTCCACTTACAACTGTCTCAAGAGGCATTCAGTTCACTCAATTGCAAGACATATTATTCAATGTTGATTTTGACAATGACCCTGATCATTAGTGCTATACATTTGGGGACTAAGGATTGTTTTCATCTTCATAGATTTGTAAGTGACTAATTGGTCATGTATTAGTATATCCAACTTACAGATGGTTATGGGGGTACACAAGTGCAAGGTGAAGCATAAATTATTTTTGTTAGTGATGAAAAAATTAGTCTGATTTTGAAATTAAATGTTAAAACAAGAGGCACGTTGAAAAGGAATATAATGCAACTAGATGACTATAATTGTTAATTGTGCATTCTTCAGTGTGAGGAGACAACATATCACCTATTTCTTATTAGGTGCAATTTTTCTCAATCTTATTGGATGGCCATCGGGTTGTATTCTCCAGCAACCTGTCCAGAGGCTGCTATTATGAGGATTAAGAGAGAGGTTGATGTGCCTTTCTTCATTGTGGTCATAGTGCCCATGGTAAGAAGTATATGGAAGGTCTGAATGAATGGATATTCAAAGCAATTTCACGCTCAGGGATGAATAAATTTAAGTATGAATTCACGCTCAGGTTATCCATAGAGTGAAATCAGATAATCAAGCTGAAGCCATGAACAATGGATACAAACTCTACAATAGCCCTCTTGTTCTCCTATGGTCTTATTTTTTTTATTTTCTTAATTGCTCTTTATGGACACTATGTTTTATTTCAATGAATAGAATTTGAAGGGGCTTTCCCCTACTATTTGATTAAAAAAACTTAAAGAATTAAGTGAATGCTTTCAATTTTATTACAGAGACATGTAGGTGAACATTAGTATGCTGATTTTGTTATCAATAATGTCACTATACCTTGTAGAACCATCAATTTCGAACTTCAAACACGAGGTTCTTTTGTAACATGAAGCTATGCTTCCGTTACTTCCTATCATAGTAATTGATCCTATTCGGTACAAGAAATAATGACACTTATCATTTCTCTTGCTGTACCTGCTGCAGCGTGAGTTTTGGTATGTACATACAACACTACCATCATACCAAACAGCTGCATATATATAACCGCTTCACCATAGAGCACGCCATAAATTATATGCTGGATGTGCATCATGCTAGATATGATTCAATTCGACCGCTAGCATCCCAAGCTCACTTGCACTCCTAAAATAATTTCTCCAATGCAGCAATATCCTAATGCACTGTTAATTATACTTGCACACACACCATGTCTTGCAAGAAAAAGAAAGCTGATTTGTATAAACATGAGTAGATCCAGCCTCTAACATGAACACCTAGAAGTAAAGGGGAAATGGGTACTCATACCAACGATGGACGTAGCTATAGGGCCAGCAATGTCCCCGTGGCTCCTCTATGTAGCAGGTCAGCGTGGTTGATGTGGATCGGCACCTCCTTATGGTGCTGCAGTGGTAGAACGCTGGCAGACCGCAGGCGGCTTGGCGTTGACCTTCACCATCCTCCATGCCTTTCCCTAGATCGGTGGGATGGTGCTTACTCTGTCATTAGTCTCTCTTAATCACATCATTAGCAGCAACACCTTTATATAGGCAAGTGGAATGGCGGGACCAGCCATGTGTTGGTTAGGAAAGTAAGCGTTTGCCGTTATGTCTATTTCTCAATAAATATATTGTACCAAAGTAAGCGTTTGCAACAACATTAAAGTGTTATTGAAACTACATCACTCATAGTACATATTCTTTATTTTGAAATGAAAACATTAGCTGGGAGATGGCTTATTCGGTCCTTGTACAGTTTGTTTTCATTTTTCTTTATGTTATGTATATATAAGAAAACAAACTTAATTCCAGAATCTGAATTTTGAGATCTCAATTTTCTTAAACTATAGGCTGTCATACATTAATGCTAGCAACATAAGAAACAAGCCTTATAGTATACAAAACATTAAAATGATGCCCAACATTTATTTCTTAAACATAAGACACAAACATGTTTGAGCATCAAAACATAAACCTTTGAGCATAGTACTTTAAATATTTATCGATTCTGGATTCTTTTACATTGTCACATATTTGGCAGTACCATTGATATGTTACTCGAACAAAAATAGCACCTATTCATAATATAAAACCAGGAAATTCTTAAGAGAATAATCATCAAAGGCACATAAAAAAATTGTAACCATGCCAATAACCTCAAAAGAATTATGACATGCCATGACTTATCACATCAACAATGATGTCTTTTGTAATTCAATATCTGGAGAGTTCCATAAATGACTCCCCCACAAGGGTGAGAATACATAATATTGTGGATTTTTATTCTCAACACCCGGGACATTAAAATTCTTACATATGGCAAAACACTCTTGCGCTTTGCTCATAACGCAATATTTCTTAATTGTATTTTCAGGTGTCCAAACTGGTTTAATTCTGCCAAAATCCAGGATAATATGCATGTTAAGAGCTCATAACAATATAAATACACTTAATACATATGGCCTTTTATATGCATAATCATGACAGCATAATAAAACTTATCATAAGCACTCTATCATGTTTCAGGTGAAAATACATCCTTTTGGACCTATCTAAAGGATAAAGAATCATTGAGTCCCTATTATTCGTAAATTTAATGGTAGTGCACAAACAATACCACTTCATCAATCTCTTTTGATATACCTATTATTGTGAGCAAGCCTCAAAACTTTAGTAATCTTCCCAATAAAGTCATAGCTGAACTTGTGAACTCATGACAGTTCACTGTTTTGACTCATTCGGACATAATCATGACAAATGGGAATCAATAACAAAATGAGATGTCCAAATCTCCCCTTAAAATGTGAATTAAAAATATCACATTTCGACGAACTCTCATGAGACATACTCCACTTCAAGTGATTACATTCATAAAAAGAGTAAAGTGCACAATCAGTACCTAATGTGACACCCCAGGTGTCACCAGGGCAAAAGTCGACAACTATAAACCCTAATTCATAATTTCACTCACTTTAAAGCAGATTCAATCGTAGAAATAAAAAGGAACATTGTTTAAAATGCTTTAGAGAGACACTATGAAAAGTTTAACAAACAACAGAGCATTTTAGCAAAGTCCAGAGAAATCTCGAATAACAGTGTCGAAATCTCGTTAACAGAAAGAAATCCAAACCCTAACTCTTGACCATCAAAATTTCCACAGAACCCTAGCTATATTTTTACATAACAATTAAGTGCACTTCAAAATAGAATTTTTGGAAATTATTCAAGATTTTTGGAAAAGATTTAGACCTCTTAAAAATTCACAGAAGCTATAATCAACCTAGAAATTCAAGAATTTTTAGAGACCAAATCATGACTTGAACCTTAAATGAAAAGTGTCCCAAATAAATTCCTGAGCTCGTAGAAAAATTTTCAAAATTTTTCTAGCTCAGGAAGAGTGCCAATTCATTGAATTCCTTCCACCCTTAATGAAAAAAAAATATGAAACTGTTGCCGGGCGGGCTACAGTGCCCGCCCGCCCGACAACAGAGCGCGCGACGCAGCCGCCCGACACAGCCGTGCTCCCACGTCGTCGAATTCATTCCATTGCCGGCCAGCCTCCCTCACTCATCCCTCTCCCTCTCACTCCTCTCTCTCTCTAGCCCCTCCCTCCCTCATCTTTTTCTCTCTTCTCTGCCCCGCCGCCCGAGCCGCCAGGGCGCCGCCCGCCTCACTGCCGCCATGCCGCCCCCCCCCCACTGCTCCCCCACTCCCCTACTCTCCCTACCCCATTTTTCCTTTAAATGAGTGCGCCTCCAGCTTCCCCTCCCTCTCCATTTCTTCTCCCCCGCGCGCGAGCTCATCTCTCTGCCCCGGCCGACCGCTCACCGACGCCATTGCCGCCTCCACGGTGAAACGCCACCTCCGAACCATTTCAATCAAATTCCTTCATCAATTCATCCCTTCTCCACCTCGTGAAGCTCACAGCACCTTCAAATCCTCCGAAGTCGAGCAACCTCGCCGGAATTTCATCGATCGCCGCCGCCCCGAGGCACCCCCACGGTGAGACCCCCTATCCCGGCTAAAACCTTGAAAAATAGCATGTTGCCGAGCTTCATCGTGTCGAGTGGATCGTAGAAAGCCAAGGTTCGACGGCCGACGACCACCCCATCGTCGGGAATTGGTCGCCGGAGCTCACCGGAGAACCTCCCCTGTTTTTCCTTTTTCCTAATTATTTTCTAGATTATTGCTCTGTCTTCTAAAAACCTTAGAAAATCACAGGAAGATCCAAAAATGCCAAACCAAAATTTGTTAGAAACCTCATGAAATGTACTAATTTTCTGTTAAAACACTTTTTAACAAATGACCAAACATTTGCAGAATTAATTAAAAACACTCCTTTCTGTTTTTGAATTTTAAATTCCATTATAGAGCAGTGCTAGGGCTAACCTTTGATCTACAAGTACGCCATAGTGCTACACATACTCTGGAAATTTATGAAGATTTTAGGAACAAGAAATGGCATCTAACCCTATTAAATAACCTCAATCTGCCTAGTTTAAATACCATTTTGTAAAGTACATTGTAAAAGTCATTTATAAGGATAGAACCAAAAAGAAAGGTTGTAGATCTGGTGCTCAGGGATGCTCACATAAAGTTTTATAATTTTATTCTAACGTTTACGATTAGGTTAACCCTGCAGTGGTATAAAAATTGGTTCGAATCGCTGTCGCTCTCAGCTATGAGCTTACTTGAACTCTCTGTCACATCCTAGTAAAATAGGTTGAAACACAATGAGAAGGAATTATGATCATTACTAATGCTGTTGTTATTCTTCTTATGATTGTTTAGCTCAGTGCTAACTAAATTTTTTTTCTAACCACTTAATCGGATGCTAAAATTTGACAAGAGTAGTATAGGCTTGCGAGTCCTTTTGCAAGTAAACCTACCCGAGTCAGCCAGCATGTCTAGGAGTCGGCTGTAGCCAGCCATTTGTCGGGTAAGTCTTGCTGAGCTTCTTAGAAGCTCACGCGTTAGCGTTTTGTGGTTTTCAGGCGCCGTCATGCAGGAACCAGCAGGTAGCTTCCATTGGGAGGAGCCTCCCCTCGAGTTTGGGAACCTCCAGTGGGAGTTGCGCGAGTCGCCGCAGTGACTGTTGAAGGGGCTAGTAGCATGACGCCCGTGGGCACGGTGGGTGCTTTTGCTTAAGTCCGAGTGTCGGAGTTGTAATAGTTCTAGTCTTCCGCTGTTATCGTTTTCAAAACGTCTGCGTACTCTGAAACAATGTAATATTTAACTTTAAATTTATGAACCAAATGATGTATTAAGTTCTCTCTTCTTGTAAATTATTGTTGTTTATCCCTGCCTGTGTTGTATCGTGTGTACGCTCGCTTCGCCGAGCGTTGCGCAACAAGATCTTGGCTTAACGACTGACCGGATTCGTCCCGAGACGAGGTTTTCTGGACGGGTCGTGTCAGCTTTGGTATCAGAGCCGTGTTGGAAAACGATACAACGTTTAAGGCATATTTTCAAAAATTACATGCGAGTGAGGTACGCGCCCTATTAGTAATAGGTTATCAGGTGGCAAGCTAACCTAGTGTAGGAGCTAACAAAACCCAGTTTAGATTTACTTTTCTGTAACGACGCACCTACGCTCAGGTAAGCAAGGTAAGGTACGCCGCTCGACTGCGGTGAAAGGTCGAGAAATCCCTGTTGCGTCAGCAGCAGTAGCGTTCTATACCATGGTGGTATGGAAGGAGGTATTATGTTCGCTGTAACATAGTACGCCCCCTTGCCGTTTAGGGAGAGAAGCGGCCCTCTACCGTACGAGGTGTGGGTTACGGACCTGTTGCGAATGCAGACCTTCGCAACAGTGGAGTCTTGTGTCTTTGGCACACAAGAGATGAGTTTTTTCCTCACGACTTCGGTTTTGCGGAACACTCTCATACCTCCGCTGCCTGAGGTAAAGTGCAGTCTGTCGCCGCGCAGAGAAGGTCGGACACGTGATCCCCGTACGTGACCTACTCGGGGCGACCCATATGGCAATGATATGGGTTGTTGTTTTTACTTTTGATATATATTACATTGTACTGTCTGTGATGGCATTTTCTGCAGGTACGCTAACCCCGATATCGTAAGAAAACGTGTAGTAACGGCTAACTTGAGTGCGATTCTGCCACCGCCTATGCGTATTCTTTTTACTTTGTGAGGACGTATAGGCCGATGTAGGATTGCATTGCATGAAGAAATGTTAAAATCCTTCAAACTTATACTAAAACCATCCAGGAGCAAAAATTCCATCAATAATGGCTGTAGCACAATCAGAAAAATTAAGAAGTCAACCTGGATACCTTCCTCCCTTAGTGATTGCGTGGAATCAACCGAGTTGGAGTAAAACCCTTGGACACCATTGAGCCTTTTACAATACCTTTCTCGATGAGAAGATTGTCTCCTTGACAGGTCAACTTAGATGGTAAGGCACCTTGGACAAACCGGTTGTTGCTAGTTAGCATCCTTAGTGACCGATTTGGATCACCTTTTTACGCAGGGATGACAAATATTTTACGTATCGGAAGATTTAACATGCTTTGAACTATGTGTCAACATGTGGCTTCTGATTGATAAAATATTATTCATCTCTGTGTTGCAGATGGACGCCAACACGATCGAGCATGGGATCGCGGAGATAGGCATTGAGGACTCCACCCCTACCTACATTACCAAGAAGTCCGGACGCAGAGGATTTGTGGAGATACTCGAGCAGACCTTGCAGTCATTGGGATATGCGGAGACTCCGTGGTTTCAGATCCGGGAATATCGGCAGTATGATCTACCACGCTGCTCGGCCACGGTTACACTACCCACACACCCTCAGCATGCCAACGGAGAGATTTATACCACCACCACATTCGGTTCAGATAAGACGCAGGCCATCGAGTCAGCCGCTCATCAAGCTTTATTGAGGATTTGCGAGCGACACCTCGAGGACCTGGCAGGCAAACCAGCAGCGATGTTTCCGATACGGGACCAGGTTGACCGCACCTGGCACCGTAATGTCAAGAATGCGCAGAAGAGGACTTTCAGGGGAGAGATGGACCATGTCACTCCCTTTTTCACATGGAGCCTAGTGCTACTCAACTTGCATGAAGATATTGTTCTCACAGCTCAGATGGATCACCAGGCCTTGCGACAGGCTCATGTGGAGGTAGCTCAACTCAAGAAGAAGGTCCAGGACTTGGAGAGCAGAAACAATGCACTGCGTGCTCACTGCGACGCACGCGCTACACGTATCTCTGAGTTAGAGGCGGTCTCCGAGATTAAGACTGCCCAAATCCGTGCTAAAGAGAATGATTGCAACATCATGTTGCAACACATTCACCAGCTGGAAATACTCAGGGATAACGCAGTTCAGATGGCGGAGAACCTCGCCCATGAGAACCACCATTTGCAGCATCAGTTAGCGGGACTTTTGGAGGCACAGCAGCCGCCTCCAGCTAACGATGATGCGCCTGAGTCAGAAGTATCGGATCCCGAAGCTTCAGACCCAGAGCCAGACGAGGAGTAGATCGGAGGTGGTTCCGAAGTGATAGTTTAGTTAGATGATTCGCTTAAGGAGTGCGTTGTCTTTGTCTTGGAGTTAGTGTGTGTTCTTAGAAGTTTATCTTAGTGGCGTTGTCGTCTTTTGGATGTAAGAGCGGTGGTTTGACAGTCTAAGGAGTTGGACGATGGATGTACTGTCATCTTTTGGGGAATGAAGGAAGTTGTTTTTATTGAGATAACCGTGTCGTGCATATTGACGTATTTTTGCTTATATTGAGAAATGGACATGGGTTGAATTGCTCTAAGGAGGATCCTTTTGCTTTTTCAGCATGGTGAACACTAGAGCCGGACGTCAGGAGGCGGAAAGCTCCAACCCGCCGCCCCCGCTAGCTGAGCCAACCTTGGCGGCAGCTATGGCGGCCCTGATTCAGAGCAGCCAGCAAACGCAAGAGATGCTACGAGCTATCCTAGAGAATAGCAGCACGAATCGAGGCGCTCGGAACCGCGACCAGGACAGCACATATGCGGAGTTCCTGGCCACTCATCCCCCGGAGTTCAGAGATGCCTGGGAACCAATGGAGGCAGACCAATGGCTTCGTACAATCGAGGCCAAGTTTGGGCTACTCCGTTGTTCGGAGACTCAGAAGACGCTCTTCGCGGCCCAGATGCTCCATGGACACGCCGGAGCTTGGTGGGCCAACTACTTGGCCACTCTCCCGGCCAACACCCAGGTGCCATGGGAACAGTTCCGGGAGGCGTTCCGCGCACATCACATCCCCACGGGACTTATGCAGAGGAAGGCCAAGGAATTCATGGCCTTGACGCCAGGAAGTCGCTCAGTGCACGAGTATTCCCGCATCATCAACCAGCTTGCTCTGTATGCTCCGGAGCAAGTTGACACAGATGCTAAGCGGAAGCACCGCTTCATGGAAGGGCTGAACATCACACTCCAGGGTCGCTTGGCCGTAAACCAAGGCGGCTCATTCAACGAGCTCGTCAGCAACGCCCTCATCGCTGAAGAATACCTCGAGAAGGAGCAGCGAGAGAAAAGACGAGCCAACGGTGGGCCATCAAATGCCCCGCCACCCAAGTACCGTCTGGTGTACACTGCACCCGATGGTAGGAGGTACAAGGCAACCCCGCCGCAGGCGCCGTCGTTCCGTCCGCCGCAGCAGCCGTACCGGCCCCCACAGAATCAGCAACAAGCCAGCTACCGCGCACCTCCTCCGCCGCAGAGGAACCAAGGTGTCCGCCCACCTCAACAGGGCGCCCGCCCTGGACCAGGTACGCCTTGCTTCAACTGCGGGCAACCCGGACACTTCGCTCGCGAGTGCCCCTCCAACCAGCAGTCCGGAGGCAACCGGCAAACAAACCAAGGACAGAGCCAGCAGAAGGGCCAGAAGAACACCAGGACCGGTCGGGTAAACTACACCACGACCGAAGAAATTGCTGAGGGCGAACAAGTACTGGCGGGTACGTTCTCGCTCTCTACGCATTCAGCTTTTGTTCTATTCGATTCCGGTGCAAGCCACAACTTTATCAGTAAAAGTTTTGTCAAGGACAAAAGCCTAGTCACCATCCCCTTAGAGCCACCCTTCATCATAAAATCTCCTGGAGGCAACATATTATCAGATTATGGCTTAAAAGGAGCACCCCTAAATCTAGGAGGTTGCACCTATCCTACCTCCTTCATAATCCTAGATAGGCAGGGTATCGATATTATTATCGGCATGAAATGGATGAAACACCATAAAGCCATCCTTGATATTGCTAACCGTGTAGTCCACTTGACCTCTCCACTTCACGGTTCCATGTCCATAAACCTAGATCACCCTAAAGCCACCCTCAATCAAGTCTGCAATGTTGTCGGGAAGAGTCTGGACGAGATACCAGTGGTTAAAGAGTTTCCGGACGTATTCCCAGAAGACTTACCTAGTTTGCCACCGGATAGAGATGTGGAGTTCCAGATTGAGCTATTGCTAGGCACAGCCCCAATCTCCCGCCGACCATACAAGATGGCACCCAAGGAGCTAGCAGAGTTGAAGAAACAGCTGCAGGAATTGTTGGACAAGGGCTTCATACGGCCAAGTACCTCGCCTTGGGGTTGTCCTGCATTGTTCGTGAAGAAGAAGGACCAGTCATTGAGGCTATGCGTGGATTACCGTCCCTTGAATGCGGTAACTATCAAGAACAAGTATCCCTTGCCACGCATAGACACTCTGTTGATCAGTTGGCTGGAGCAAAGGTCTTCTCAAAAGTCGATCTTCGGTCTGGTTATCATCAGATCAAGATCCGTCCCAGTGACGTTCCGAAGACGGCCTTCTCCACCAGATACGGACTATATGAGTATTTGGTGATGTCGTTTGGACTCACGAACGCACCAGCTTACTTCATGTACCTCATGAACTCAGTCTTCATGCCAGAGCTGGATAAGTTTGTAGTGGTGTTCATCGACGACATCCTAATATACTCCAAGTCAACCGATGAGCATGCAAAGCACCTCCGGACAGTTCTCCAGAGACTCAGAGATCATAAGCTCTATGCCAAGTTCAGCAAGTGCGAGTTTTTGATTGAGCATGTGCAGTTTCTAGGTCATGTTGTGTCCGCGGAAGGTATTTCTGTTGATCCGGGAAAGGTGCAAGATGTTGTTAATTGGAAAGCACCCACCACAGTCCACAAGGTGCGAAGTTTCTTGGGATTAGCGGGATATTATCGCCGCTTCATTCCCAACTTCTCCAAGATTGCCAGGCCTATTACAGATCTACTCAAGAAGGATCAGAAATTCAAGTGGACAGAAAAGTGCGAAGAAGCCTTTCAGACTTTGAAGAAGCACTTGACCACAGCACCAGTACTCGCCCAACCGGATTTGAGTAAACCTTTCGACGTGTATTGTGATGCGTCGGGCACTGGACTTGGTTGTGTGTTAATGCAAGAAGGACGGGTAATTGCTTATGCTTCCAGACAACTCCGTAAGCATGAGTTGAATTACCCCACACACGACTTGGAGTTGGCGGCCGTGGTATTAGCTCTGAAGGTGTGGAGGCATTACTTATTGGAAAACTTAGTACACCTCTACACCGACCACAAGAGTCTCAAGTACATCTTCACCCAGAACGAGTTGAACATGAGGCAACGAAGATGGCTAGAATTAATCAAGGACTACGAGATAGAGATCCACTACCATTCGGGCAAGGCTAATGTGGTTGCAGACGCATTGAGCAGAAACGTCCATTGCCACTACTTAGATCAGGGAGTTGCAACTGAAGGATTAGAGCCAGCCGTAAGGATTCTACCCCACGGAGCACTCTACAACCTCGCCCTAGTGCCCACACTTAGAGATGAGGTAGCCAAGGCCCAGAAGCTTGATAAGGGCATGGAGAAGATCAGATTGGGACTACAAGAAAAGAAGATGCAGTGCTTCCGTGAAGACGAAGAGGGAGTTTTGTGGTTCAAGAACAGACTGGTAGTGCCAAAGGATCACGAGCTCCGAAGGAAGATCATGGATGAAGCTCATCTATCCAAGTACTCAATTCACCCTGGCAGTAACAAGATGTATCAGGATCTGCGAAAGAAGTTTTGGTGGACAAGGATGAAGAGAGAAATCGCTCGGTATGTAGCGGAGTGTGACACCTACCGCAGAATAAAGGCCGACCATCTGAAAGGCGCAGGGTTGTCGCAACCGTTAAGCGTTCCGTCATGGAAATGGGAAGACATAAGTATGGACTTCATTGTTGGACTGCCCATGACAGCTCAAAAGTTGGATTCAATTTGGGTCATAGTGGATCGCTTGACAAAGTCCGCTCATTTCATACCTGTCAGTACCAACTATAGAATGAAGAAGTATGCAGAATTATACATTGACCGGATAGTCTGTTTACATGGAGTGCCCAAGACAATCATCTCCGACCAGGGTACCCAGTTCACCGGTCGATTTTGGAAACAACTCCACGAGTCACTAGGAACCAGACTCATCCACAGCTCAGCCTACCACCCTCAGACTGATGGTCAGACGGAAAGAGTGAACCAAATACTTGAAGACATGCTCCGAGCTTGTGTTTTGGAGTACGGAAAAGGATGAGACGCCTATCTATCACTGGTAGAGTTCTCGTACAACAACAGTTACCAAGCCAGCATCCAAATGTCCCCTTTCGAAGCACTTTACGGCCGTAGTTGCCGAACCCCACTCAACTGGTCAGAAGCAGGCGAGAGAGTTATATTGGGCCCAGACCTAGTGCAGCAGGCTGAAGAGAAAGTACGGGTTATACAAGCCAATTTGAAGGTCGCCAAGTCAAGACAAAAGAGCTATGCAGATAAAAGGCGTAGACCATTGGCCTTTGAGGTAGGAGACTACGTCTACCTACGAGTCTCGCCAATGAAGGGAGTTCAACGGTTCGGGATCAAAGGCAAGTTAGCACCCCGATACATAGGTCCATACCCCATCACAGCCAAGTGCGGACCAGTGGCGTATCAAGTGGAACTGCCAGAAAGATTATCGGGAATGCATAACGTATTTCATGTCTCCCAATTGAAGAAATGTCTGAAGACACCAGTAGACCAAGTGGTTCAAGAAGCAGAAGAGTTGCAACCAGACCTGACCTACCCAGAGCGTCCAATCCGGATACTGGACGAAAAGGAACGAGTTACAAGAAGACGGACACTCAAGTTCTATAAAGTTCTGTGGAGCAATCACACAGAAGACGAAGCCACGTGGGAATCTACAGAATTTCTACAGTCACACTACCCCGAGCTACTCCCAAACCCTTAGGTACCTATGCCTATCCTAACCCTCTCCTTAAATCTCGGGACGCGATTTCTTTTAGGAGGGAGGGCTGTGACACCCCAGGTGTCACCAGGGCAAAAGTCGACAACTATAAACCCTAATTCATAATTTCACTCTCTTTAAAGCAGATTCAATCGTAGAAATAAAAACGAACATTGTTTAAAATGCTTTAGAGAGACACTATGAAAAGTTTGACAACCAACAGAGCATTTTAGCAAAGTCCAGAGAAATCTCGAATAACAGTGTCGAAATCTCGTTAACAGAAAAAAATCCAAACCCTAACTCTTGACCATCAAAATTTCCACAGAACCCTAGCTATATTTTTACATAACAATTAAGTGCACTTCAAAATAGAATTTTGGGAAATTATTCAAGATTTTTGGAAAAGATTTAGACCTCTTAAAAATTCACAGAAGCTATAATCAACCTAGAAATTCAAGAATTTTTAGAGACCAAATCATGACTTGAACCTTAAATGAAAAGTGTCCCAAATAAATTCCTGAGCTTGTACAAAAAAGTTTCAAAATTTTTCTAGCTCGGGAAGAGTGCCAATTCATTGAATTCCTTCCGGCCTTAATGAAAAAAAAAATATGAAACTGTTGCCGGGCGGGCTACAGTGCCCGCCCGCCCGACAACAGAGCGCGCGACGTAGCCGCCCGACACAGCCGTGCTCCACGTCGTCGAATTCATTCCATTGCCGGCCGGCCTCCCTCACTCATCCCTCTCCCTCTCACTCCTCTCTCTCTCTAGCCCCTCCCTCCCTCATCTTTTTGTCTCTTCTCTGCCCCGCCGCCCGAGCCGCCAGGGCGCCGCCCGCCTCACTGCCGCCATGCCGCCCCCCCCCCACTGCTCCCCCACTCCCCTACTCTCCCTAACCCATTTTTCCTTTAAATGAGTGCGCCTCCAGCTTCCCTGTGATATCCCGGCCCAGGGCTTAATAGGATTAATAGAATACTCATACCAACAAGTTGCAACTTCTTTTCCGGTAGCCTAGCTCCAGAAAAACTCCAAGGTTAAGCGTGCTTGGCCTGGAGCAATTTCAGGATGGGTGACCGACCGGGAAGTGACTCCCGGGTGCGCACGAGTGAGGACAAATGTGCGTAGAAAAGACTTGTGTTGGTATATGAGGCCAGCCTATATCCTATAAAAGCTATCTAATGTAAGCGGGCCCGGCCTTGGGGAGGCGGGACGTTACAGTTGGTATCAGAGCCGACTCTCGCGGTTTCACGGGCGCGTGTGTCGCAGTTGCGCAGGCATGGTGTGCATGGCTGGTGTGAGCCCAGAGAGTGGTCACACAGCATGGCACATGCGCTGGCACTGGGCACACGGACGTGGCCAAGAGGGGACGTTCCTGGCCTGGGGTTGACCGACGAGGACGTCGGTCTTCTAAGGGGGTGAGAGTGTGATATCCCGGCCCAGGGCTTAATAGGATTAATAGAATACTCATACCAACAAGTTGCAACTTCTTTTCCGGTAGCCTAGCTGCAGAAAAACTCCAAGGTTAAGCGTGCTTGGCCTGGAGCAATTTCAGGATGGGTGACCGACCGGGAAGTGCTCCCGGGTGCGCACGAGTGAGGACAAATGTGCGTAGAAAAGATTTGTGTTGGTCTATGAGGCCAGCCTATATCCTATAAAAGCTATCTAATGTAAGCGGGCCCGGCCTCGGGGAGGCGGGACGTTACATTCCCCTCCCTCTCCATTTCTTCTCCCCCGCGCGCGAGCTCATCTCTCTGCCCCGGCCGACCGCTCACCGACGCCATTGCCGCCTCCACGGTGAAACGCCACCTCCGAACCATTTCAATCAAATTCCTTCATCAATTCACCCCCTCTCCACCTCGTGAAGCTCACAGCACCTTCAAATCCTCCGAAGTCGAGCAACCTCGTCGGAATTTCATCGATCGCCGTCGCCCCGAGGCACCCCCACGGTGAGACCCCCTATCCCGGCCAAAACCTTGAAAAATAGCATGTTGCCGAGCTTCATCATGTCGAGTGGATCGTAGAAAGCCAAGGTTCGACGACCGACGACCACCCCATCGTCGGGAATTGGTCGCCGGAGCTCACTGGAGAACCTCCCATGTTTTTCCTTTTTCCTAATTATTTTCCGGATTATTGCTCTGTCTTCTAAAACCCTAGAAAATCACAGGAAGATCCAAAAATGCCAAACCAGAATTTTTTAGAAACCTCATGAAAAGTACTAATTTTCTGTTAAAACACTTTTTAACAAATGACCAAACATTTGCAGAATTAATTAAAAACACTCCTTTCTGTTTTTGAATTTTAAATTGAATTATCGAGTAATGCTAGGGCTAACCTTTGATATATAAGTACACCATAGTGCTACACACACTCTGGAAATTTATGAAGATTTTAGGAACACGAAATGGCATCTAACCCTATTAAATAACCTCAATCTGCCTAGTTTAAATACCATTTTCTAAAGTACATTGTAAAAGTCATTTATAAGGTTAGACCCAAAAAGAAAGGTTGTAGACCTGGTGCTTAGAGATGCTCACATAAAGTTTCATAATTTTATTCTAACGTTTACTAGTGCTTTCTGATTTTACAAGATTTAAAAACAGGAAATTTGATGAATTTTTATAAAATATAGAAAATTCATCTAGGCCCCAACCAAAGACCAAAATGCTTATTCCAGGGAGTACTACCAACAAAAATAATCTTGAGGAAGAATTAAAATTTTCATTTTAACCCTAACTTAATAGCCGAAGGAATTAAATAATGCTTAATCAATGGAAAGTGCCAAATTAACTTAACTAAAGTTTAAGATGTTGAACATGCCACTAAAAGTCACCCCCTAAGAGTTGAATAGATTTTCTTTAATCATCTTTCACAAAATTAAAGATTGAATTTAATCGACGGCGTCGAGTATTTAGGGTTAACCCTAATTCTAGGCGTCGCCAATCTAAACCCTAGATTATTATTGATAATAACAATAAGTTTCTATTTCATTGAACTTATCATAATCCTACTGCATCATGTAGATTCTAACGCTCACGAAGTAGCTGTGGATCCAAGTTCCTCGACCCCCGCCGAAGAAGTCGACATCAACACTGAAGAACCAGGCAAGCCCCGGTGCACAACCGAATTTTAAAGTTTTACTTTTATAACTGAGTGTGTCTTCTTTGTGCATTAAGTGCTAGGAGTTGATTGAAACCATAGTTGCATCTGTTTCCCATAGGAAACCCTGACGGTAGCTTGTATAGATACCCCTTAGTATGCTATGCTTAGCAGATAGTTATCGATAGAAGTCGAGCAGAGTGGACGCTGTTCGCGAGTAGTAGGATATTGAATGAAACTATTTCATGAGATGTGCCACACAATTATCAATGAGTAAGAAAGATAAAAGATTGAGGGTCAGACTGGGTACAAGTAGATCGGCGACTGGTCCGGGACCAGGGTGACCGTAGTCTGGTCTGATCCGTGTGGCACAGCTGGGCAAGTATTGAACGTACTAATCGTATGCTGGGTGTTATGGGCCCCAGTAAACCTACGTAGCCTAGTGATTGCAACGTCGAACCTGCCCTACGGTGTCTGACTAGGAGAAGATCTGGGGTGGGCAGCGTGGGAACTTCACAGAAACCGTCTGGGACGTGTTGTCTGGTGGGACACGGCGCTGCTAAGGCAGGCGTAGGAGGGAATTGACGTTGCAGGAACTGATGTGAACAGTTGCCACGTGCGAGTCTGGGACACGCACGTGTCGTACGATTAGGTTAACCCTGCAGTGGTATAAAAATCTGTTCGAATCGCTGTCGCTCTCAGCTATGAGCTTACTTGAACTCTCTGTCACATCCTAGTAAAATAGGTTGAAACACAATGAGAAGGAATTATGATCATTACTAATGCTGTTGTTATTCTTCTTATGATTGTTTAGCTCAGTGCTAACTAAATTTTTTTTCTAACCACTTAATCGGATGCTAAAATTTGACAAGAGTAGTATAGGCTTGCGAGTCCTTTTGCAAGTAAACCTACCCGAGTCAGCCAGCATGTCTAGGAGTCGGCTGTAGCCAGCCATTTGTCGGGTAAGTCTTGCTGAGCTTCTTAGAAGCTCACGCGTTAGCGTTTTGTGGTTTTCAGGCGCCGTCATGCAGGAACCAGCAGGTAGCTTCCATTGGGAGGAGCCTCCCCTCGAGTTTGGGAACCTCCAGTGGGAGTTGTGCGAGTCGCCGCAGTGATTGTTGAAGTGGCTAGTAGCATGACGCCCGTGGGCACGGCGCGTGCTTTTGCTTAAGTCCGAGTGTCGGAGTTGTAATAGTTCTAGTCTTCTGCTGTTATCGTTTTCAAAACGTCTGCGTACTCTGAAACAATGTAATATTTAACTTTAAATTTATGAACCAAATGATGTATTAAGTTCTCTCTTCTTGTAAATTATTGTTGTTTATCCCTGCCTGTGTTGTATCCTGTGTACGCTCGCTTCGCCGAGCAATGCCCAACAAGATCTTGGCTTAACGACTGACCGGATTCGTCCCGAGACGAGGTTTTCTGGACGGGTCGTGTCACCTAAACTTGTCAAGGTGTGTCAGATAGGTCCCCCAACTCCCAAAACACGGATCTAGCACCCTAAACTTGTCAATGTGTGTCATATAGGTACTCAAACTTACTATACGGTTTATTACAATCTATTTAGGTCTCTAAACTTGTAATAGTGTGTCATCTAGGTCATCTAACTTATTAATTAGTTTACTCACAATCTAAATAATTTTAATTTACAATAATATGCCTACCTAATGTCTCTATTATAACCATATATCACTTTGAATCACTATTAACTATATGAGCTCATCATTTGCAATAGGGACTTTTTGAAGCTTCAATCGACGGCTACCTCCGTCCACCAGTCGTCGCGTGCTGTCTACGCCGCGAAACTATGTCCGTAAGTAATGGCGCACCAAACACACCCCAACCCTCTGAGTCGATGACTGCTGGCATGGCAGGTGATAACCGCCTTTCACGACATGACAATGCTTTCACCGCTACGCTGCCGCCCATTGTGCACTGCCCATGCTCAGCTGTTACCCTCTATGCTTCGTCGTCGTCTGAAACCTGGTCGGATTTTAGACGATTGAGAAAGAGGATTCCCCTTTGCATTTTTACCATGTTAAGAAAGTTAACAAGCAAAATTACGATTCTTAAAATTAAACACCATAGAAAAATAGAAAAAAATCTCAATAATATATTTTTTTATTTTTGACCTAGTATTTAACTTTAACAATCTGTGATTAAGAGAGATATATGGTCATGATAGAGACATCAAGTAGGCATATTAATACTAATAAAAATAATTTGAATCGTTAGTAAACTAATTAGTAAGTTAGAGGTCCTAGATGATACGCTGGGACAAATTTGAAGACCTAAATAGATGGTTATAAACCATATAGCAAGTTTAGGGACCCAGATGACACAACTTAACAAGTTTAGGGTGTCAGATCCACGTTTTGAGAGTTGAGGAACCTAGATGGCACACCTCAACAAGTTTAGGTACCTGCTGTGCACTTTACTCTTCATAAAAACATAACATAGAGAAAAGAAATTTCTCCTCTTTAATGTGAGCATGAGTTAAATATAGTAGATGAGAAACGCATAACTTTAAATTGATCAAAATTTGATAACCGATCACTTTATCATTAGATCCCATCTAAAATTTCTTTATTGATGATACATTGTTGGTAAGATGAAAAAATTATCTTTATTATTGCCAAAATTCCTTCATGAGTACACATCTGTCAATCATAATCACAACAGATTTATAATGATTAACATTACTATAACTCTGCTTAAGGTTCTTATGATCAATATTATAAAATCAAACTAGAAGATTGCTCTTCCAGAACTCAAGTGATGGGAGAGATTACTCCCCCAAATTCATATGTGATATGAGAGATTACTCCCAGATCCATAAATGATATGAGACATTACTCTCCCAGATCCATAAGTGATATGAGAGATTACTCTCCCAGATCCATAAGTGGTATGAGATATTACTCCCCCATATTCTATACTGTCGTGATCATAAAAATTACTTTGTTACATTGTATCCACTGACCTCTTTATTTTCTATTGATAATTTACCACATTGCCACCTGCGGTTACTAACCTTCTACAGGCGTTTCGAGATGTTTTTCCTGATGAGATATCATCAGGACTGCCACCCATTTGTGGGATTGAGCACCAGATTGACTTGATTCCTGGTGCGAGTCTGCTTTCCTCATTTTCATCATTTGAGCTCTCAATTTCTTGCTTGCCTTTGCTTTTCTTGCTTGCTTTGAGAGCTATGTCTTGATTCTTGGTATTTAAGAGAGCTTGAGCAATATTTCTTGCTTGTTGTGCTTCTTGTTCAAGCATTTCTTGATTTACGATTTCACTAAGCAATTCTTCGGGAGTCATCTTCTTGAAGTTTCTCTCTCTACGAATGAGTGTGTACGAAGTTGTATTCCTAACCGTGTAAGCTCTTAACATCCTCTTGACCACTTTATGATTGGTCCACTCCTTACTTCCATAGCTTCTTATCTTGTTGATTAGAGTCTTGAGTCTATTGTACATCTCTTGAGAAGTTTCATGATCTTTCATTGCAAACCTTGACAACTCCGCTTTAAGCAACTCTATTTTGGCCTTTCTAATCTTATTAGATCCTTCATGAGATATTTTGAGAGTGTCCCAAATATCCCTGCTATGGTCACTCCATCAACCTTGTTGAATTCTTCTTGTGATAGCAATGAGAGGAGGACGATCACCGCTTGAGCATTTCGGTGAATCTCTTGTTGACGTTGAGGCGTGTTAGCATCTTCATCATCGCTATCCAGTGGATCAATCCCTGTTTTTAAAACTTACCATATAGAAGGATTGAGTGAATACAAGTTAAACTTCATGTTGTGTCTCCACTTAGTTTAGTTCGTCCCAATGAAGTGGGGCGGTTTACCCAATAGAACCGACAAGAAATATGTACTATTAGAATTTAGAGAATCATAATTGAAGTATAATCCTTCTTTTTGCTCTTCCTCTTGTCCTTCTTCAACATCTTGAGTAGGGCACGAGAAGCTTTATCATCATCATCATCATCACTACTTGAGCTTGATGAAGAGGATGAACTTGAACTTGAGCTTGAGTTTGAGGTCGGAATCTTCTTGTGCTTGTCCTTCTTGCTCTTGTTCTTACTCTTGCTCTTTTTCTTGCTTTTTGATGATGACATCTCAAAATTATCATCTTCCTTCTCGTCCTCAACATCTTTGATCAGCACTTCATCATTAGTCTTCTTTTTGACATCCTTCGTCATATCATCCCTAGTTCCCAGTTCTTTGCTTGAGGCCATCATCTCTTCAAGCGATTAAGCTTTGATATGAAGAGTTAGGCTCTGATGCCAATTGAAAGTTGCCTAGAGGGGGATAAAGAGGCAATAATTAATTTTTCTACGAAACAACACTCAACAACATGAATCAGTCCCTCGGACTTCCGGCAAAATACCGGAAATCGGGCGCGTCAGAGTTCCGGTAACGCGCCGGAACTCCGGCAAAACTTGTTAAATGCAGAATTCAAGAACTGAGCACGTATTTGAAAAACTATTTGAACCGAAAACAAGCCTAGATTTGTAAGAACAGGAAAGGACAGGCTAAACAGGTTATAAGCAAGTATATGCGTAGATCGAAATAAATAACTAGAGGAAATGAAGAACCAGCACAAGTTAGCTAAAAGAGAGAAAAGCACACGGAGACACAAGATTTGTTTCCCGGAGTTCAGCTCCACAAAGAAGCTTACGTCTCCGTTGAGAGGTCCACAAAAGATCGGGTCTCTTTCAACCTTTTTTCTCTCCAAGCAACCACTAAGGTCAAACTTGGTTCTTCACTAGCAAGTTCCTCTTACGAGGAAGGGCAATACAAACTTCCCAGGGCGTCACCACACAAGTTTGGGAGCTCCCGGGCGACCTCTAGTCGTCTAGGGGATGAATCTCCAAGAGTAATAGATCAAGACCAAGCTTCAAAGACTCCTCAAATACTCAAGAGTGGAAATTGAGTGCTCTCAATTTGTCAATCTCTCTCGCTAGCAAACCCTAGCTCAAATCTTTGCTTGGAAGCCTTAGTAGGGTGTGGGAGAGATGGAGAGAGCTCAAGAGAGTGTTTTTCGTGTGTGGGCAAGACAGAGTAAGTGTTGGAGACGAAGCGGAATTTATACCCGGGACCTACAGCAACCAGCCGTTAGGGTTTGATTACAGAATACCCGGAGCTCTGGCAATTGACCAGATCTCTGAGGGGCCGTGTGACAGACCCGCCCCGAAACCGGGGATGGTCCATCTCGTCAGGACCCTTTTTGGGCGATGCTCGACGAAGTGAGCATACACATGGTACAAGACAGGCAGAATAAACATAATCATTTATAGGATGAGAGAATTAATACAACCCTGTTGCATAATTAAGATTAAGTCTTACAAATATCAGAGTATAAATAAAAGAGTTTTAGCGGAAGCACACGACGCAATACAGACTCCGACTCTCATGGACTAAGCAAAGCATGTGCCTTGCCCATTGGCACTATGCTACTAGGCATCCAAAGTTCACTACAGCGAATCACAGCGCTACCACTGGATGCTCCTGAACTCCGGGCACAGATCTTCCCACTGGTAGATACCATCACAGGTACAAGCGTCGACGCCTGAAAACCACGTATTCGCAAAGCGTGAGCTTCTAAGAAGCTCAGCAAGACGGACCCATCAAATTAGCTATCTACAGCCGACACCTAAACATGCAGGCTGACTCAGGGTAGGGTTCTAGCAAAAGGACTCGCACTACCTGAAGCTATTCTTGTGACATCCCAGGTGTCACTTAAAAAGTCACCGGCAAATCGTAAACCCTAAAAAGAAATTTTTGCACTTTTGAGCAAAATTAGCACGTGAACTAATGAGCAATGTTGCTTAAAACGCTTCCATTAACCTACTCAAAAATTTTGGTAAATTAATTTTTGAACACTTTCACCAAACAGGGGCCCTCAGTCCACGGTACATAGTCATTTCCTACCGGGTAAGAATTCACACTCCAATTCGAAACCCTAATCGGTAAATTACACACTTAAAAGCAAAATCGACACCGGAAGTGAAAAGGAATGTTGTTTGAAATGCTCTAAAGGAACACTACGAGAATTTTGACAAACAACAAAACACTATAGCTAGGTTCGGAAAAATTTCAACTAACAGTGTCGAAATTCTGTTGACAGGGACCACATCCAAACCCTAATCCGAGCCTATCCAAATTTTCACAAAACCCTAGCCATATTTTTACATAACAATTAAGTACACTTCAAAGTAGAATTTTGAGAATTTATTCAAAAGTTTTGGATAAGATTTAGACCTCTTAAAAATTCGCACAATCCAAAATCATCTTGTAAATTCAAGAATTTTTAGAAGCCAAATCATGACTGGAACCCTAAATCAAAAATGCTCCAAATAAATTATTGAGCCTACGCAAAAATTTTCAAAATTCTTTGAACTCAGGAAGCATGCGTTTCAATTGCATTGGATTCAAGCTTTAATCAATAGCAGAATAGTCAAAAAAAAAATGTTTGAAGCCGGCAGGGCGGCTGCCGCCGCCCGCCACAGGCGGTAGGACACCCCCCGCCCCGGCCGACACGGCCATAATTGGCACACGTCATCTTCAATGCCGGCGCCCTCTCCCTCTCCTCCCTCTCCCTCTCCCTCTCCCTCTCTGCCGCCCTCTCCTTTCCCCACGTCCCGCGCCGCCCGAGCGCCGCCCGGGGCATGGCCGGCCATGCCGCCACCCCCTGCTCCCACTATTCTCCCACTCCGAAGCTCTTCAAAAGCGCGCACCCTTCCTTCTTTCCCCCCTTCCTCCTTCGTCCGCGGCACCGCGCCAAATCCCCTTTTCTCCTCCCTGCTCCCCGTCACCGAGGCCATTGCGGAGGAAAGCTCTCAGTGAGCTTCCCCTTCCGGCCCTCCTCCGTCCTAATTCCTTTGTCTAATTTCTTTCTCTCCCTCCCGTGCAGCTCACCGCACCCTCCGTCCTTCGGAACCGAGCTCCAATCGCCAGAAAAGTCACATCGTCGCCGCCACCGATGTCGCCCACGGTGAGCCCTCCTCTCCGGCATGAAACCTTAGGCTTCGTCTTGTTGCCGAGCTTCCTCATGGTCCGTAGAAGGTGTAGAGTCAAAGTTCGACCTCCGACGACCACCCTATCGCCGGGAATTGGCCGCCGGAGCTCACCGGCGACATCCCCTGTTTTCTGCCATAATTTTTATTTCTCCTATTAATTGCTCTGCCTTGTAAAATCCCTAGAAATTCATAGAAACATCCAAAAATTAGAAACTAAGATTTGTTGGAACCCTCATGAAAAGGACTAATTTTCTGCTAAAGCACTTTTTCAAAAACGACAAAGAATTTTCAGAAATAATTAGAATACTCTTTTTCTGTTTTTGAATTTTAATTTGAATTCTTGAGCAGTGTTAGGGCTAATACTTGATCTACAAGTACATCATGGCAAAACACACATTCTGGAGTTTTATGATGATTTTTGGACCACGAAATTGCATACAACCCTTTAAAAATACTCCAATCTGCCTTGTTAAATTAGCATTTTCTAAAATACATTGTAAAAGTTTTAGCTTTGGTGCTAATGAGTGACTACATAAAAGTTCATAATTTTTTTCTAAGGTTTACTACTGATTTCTGATTTTATAAAATTTAATAACAGGAAATTTGATGAATATTTATGAAATCTAAAAAATTCATCTAGGCCTCAACCAAAGTTAAAAATGCATATTTCAGAGAGTGCTATCAATTAAAAATAATCTTGATGTATAATTAAAATTTTATTTTTAACCCTAGGTTAATAGTCGAAGTTATCAAATTATTATTAACCAAGAAAAAATGTCGAATTAACCTTAACCAAAGATGAAATTCTAGATTTAGAGAACATGCCAACTAAAAGTCATCTCCTGGAAAGAAAATGAGAAGTTTCATTGAACCACGATCATAGAATCAAAACTCAATAAAAGCAACGAAATCGAGGAATTAGGGTTAACCCTAATTTCTAAAACGCCGAAACCCTAGATTGACCTTTAATAAAAGCATTATGACTTATTCTTTGAACTTATCATAATCATATTGCATCATGTAGATTCTGAGGTGCACGAAGTAGTTGCAGATCCAGTTTTCTCAGTCTCCGCGGAAGAAGTCTTCAACAGCTCCGGAGAACCAGGCAAGCCCTGGTGCACAACCGATGTTTAAATTTTCTTTTTATAACTCAGTGTGTCTTGTTTGTGCATTAGGTGATAGTAGTGATTGAAACCATAGCTGCATTTGTTTTCATAGGAAACCCTAACGGTAGCTGGTATAGATATCCCTTAGTATGCTATGCTTAGCAGATATTTGCCGGTAGAAGTCGAGCAGAGTGGACGCTGCTCGCGAGTGGTAGGATATTGAATGAAACTACGACATGACACATGACACATGGTTGTGAATAAATAAGGAAAGATAAAAGATTGAGGGTCAGACCGGGTACAAGCAGGTCAGCGACTGGTCCGGGACCAGGGTGACCGTAGTCTGGTCTGATCTGTGTGGCACAGCTGGGCAACTATTGAATGTACTGATCGTATGCTGGGTGTTATGGGCCCCAGTAAACCTACGTAGCCTAGTGATTGCAATGTCGAACCTGCCCTACGGTGTCTGATTAGGAGGAGATCTGGGGCGGGTAGCGTGGGAACTCCATAGAAACCGTCTGGGACGTGTTGTCTGGTGGGATGCGGCGCTGCTAAGACAGGCGTAGGCTGGAATTGACGTTGCAGGAGCTGGTGTGAACGGTTGCCACGTGCGAGTCTGGGACACGCACGTGTCGTACGATCACGTTAACCCTGCAGAGGTATAAAATTCGGTTCGATTCCCTGTCGCTCTCAGCTAGGAGCTTACTTGAACTCTCTGTCGCATTCTAGTAAATAGGTTGAGATACAATGAGAATGAATTATGATTATTACTATTGCTATTGTTGCTTCTGTTATGTTTGATTAGTTCAGGGCGAACTAAATTTATATTCTAATCACTTAATCTGGTGCTAAAATTTGACCAAGAGTAGTACAAGCTTGCGAGTCCGTTTTTGCAAGTAAACCCACCCGAGTCAGCTAGCATGCCTAGG
Source organism: Oropetium thomaeum (assembly GCA_001182835.1). NCBI lineage: Eukaryota > Viridiplantae > Streptophyta > Magnoliopsida > Poales > Poaceae > Oropetium > Oropetium thomaeum. The sequence goes on from LFJQ01000034.1 coordinate 2,204,204, forward strand.
AGTCGGCTATAGTCAGTCACGTTGACGGGTAAGTCTTGTTGAGCTTCTTAGAAGCTCATGTGTTAGCGATATGTGGTTTTCAGGCGCCGACATGCAGGACCAAGCTGGTAGCCTCCATTGGGAGGAGTCTCACCCCGAGATCGGGAACCTCCAGTGGGAGTTGTGCGAGTCGCTGCAGTAAACATTGAAGTGGCTAGTAGCATGACGCCCGTGGGCACGGTGCATACTTTTGCTTAAGTCTGAGCGTCGGAGTCTGTAATCGATGAAGTCTTCCGCTGTTATTTCCAAAACTATAATTGCGTACTCTGATTCACTGTAAGACCTAACTTCAAAGCTATGAATCAATATTGTATTAAATTCTCTCTCCTTATAAAATTATTGCTGTTTATTCCTGCCTGTGTTGCATAGTGTGTATGCTCGCTTCGCCGAGCGTTGCCAAACAGGATCCTGGCTCAACGACTGACAGGATCCGTCCCGAAATGAGGGTTTTCTGGGCGGGTCCGCATCAATTCTGGTCAAGTTTTGGCTTAGGTTAAGTGATTAGAAAGCATAACTTTAGTTTGCACTGATCTAGTCAATTATAAACAGTAAACAATAGATACAAAATCATCATCATAATCCAGTCATCTTCATAACTCATCGTGTTAACTAAATGTGGTGCGTGTCATAAGAAAACTCATTAACTGAGAGCGATAGCGATTCGGATCGATTTACACCTGCAGGGATCCTAATCATATGACATGTGAAACCGTTCACACCAGATCCTACAAAGTCAATTCCCTTTTACGCTATCTTACCAGTGCCGCATGCCACCAGAACACACGTCTCGGACGATCTCTGTGTAGTTCTCACAACTGCCCACCCCAGACCGCCTTCGATCAGACACCGTAGGGTAGGTTCGACTTTGCAATTACTAGGTCACGTAGGTTTACAGGACCCTACTATTCCCAGCATATGACGCGGACCCGCCCCAGAAAACTCAGTCCGGGACGGATCTCGCATCTCGCCAGGATCCTATTGGGCAATGCTCGGCAAAGCGAGCATACACATGGTACAACACAGGCAGAATAAACAGCAATCTTTTACAGGGGGAGAGAATTTGATACAACGTGGTTTCATAAATTGAAATTAAGTCTTACATCAGAGTACGAAAGAGTTTTTGAAATCACGAAAATACAGCGGACTCCGACTTTCAGACTAAGCAAAAGCATGAACCTTGCCCAGTGGCGTCATGCTACTAGCCACTTGAAGATTTCACTGTGGCGAACCACAACGCTCCCACTGGAGGTTCCCGAACTCTGGAAGCGGCTCTTCCCATTGGCTACCATCGTGAGGATACACGTCGGCGCCTGAAAACCACGTATTCACAAAGCGTGAGCTTCTAAGAAGCCCAACAAGACTGACCCGTCAAATTGGCTAACTACAGCCGACACCTAGACATGCTGGCTGACTCAGTGTAGGTTTACCTTATAAAAGGACTCGCATTCCTCAAGCTAATCTTGGTCAAGTTTTAGCTCAGGTTAATTGATTAGAATCGTAACTTTAGTTTGCAATGATCTAGTCAATCATAACAGGAGTGATATACAATAATAATCATCATAACTTCATCCTCATCATTGTATCTCAACCTCTTGATTATAATGTAGTGCATTTCACGAGCAAACTCGCAAACTGGGAGCGACAGCAGTTCGAAACGATTTTTATACCCTGCAGGGGAAACCTAATCATACGACACGTGTGCGTCCCAGACCACACGTGGCAACCGTTCGCACCAGATCCTGCAAAGTCAATTCCCTCCTACGCCTGCCTTAGCAGTGCCACATCCCACCAGAACACACGTCCTGGACGGTTTCTGTAGAGTTCCCACAACTGCCCACTCCAGATCGCCTCCAAATCAGACACCGTAGGGCAGGTTCGACTTTGCAATCACTAGCCTACGTAGGTTTACTGGGCCCCATTATACGCAACATACGATTAGTACATTCAATGCTCAATCACACTCGGACCACACGGATCAGACAAGACTACGGTCACCATGGAACCGGTCCAGTTGCCGACCTACATTATACCCTGTTTGACCCTCCAGTTTTATCTTTCCTTAATCTTCCATAACCATGTGCCGTATGTCTCATGTGATAGTTTCAGTCCACCCTAGCAGTCGCGAGCAGCGTCCACTCTGCTCGACTTCTACCGGTAAGTATCGCTAAGCATAGCATACTACACCGGTTTCCTATCCAAATATCGATAGGGTTTCCTATGGAAAACAGATGCAACTAGGTTTCAATCAACTCCTAGAAACTTAATGCAAAATCATGGCACTTAGTGATAAAAGGAAAAAGTTAAAACTTGGTTGTGCCCCGGAGCTTGCCTTGATCTCCTGCTTCGTTGGTGACGACGACTTCGTCGGGGATTGAGGACTCTGGATTGACAGCTACCTCGTTCGCTTGAGAGTCTACATGATGCAATCATGAATAAAATGAGTTATGATTAAATAATGTAATATCATGTTTTCATCATAGTTTACTACGGTGTTTTCATCATTACCACTTAGGGGTTTTGGGTTAACCCTAATTCTTCAACTTCGGCATTTTATTAAAGCATTTTACCCTCAATGAGTGGAGACTGAGGTAAAACTTTAGATTTGACCAGGAGACTAATTTTATTTGACAGTGTTCTCTAAACTATGAATTTTAAAATTTGATTGTGGTTAGAATCATTTTTCTGGATTTTATAAAAATTTAGCAAAATTTCTGTTAATTAAATTTATAAAATCAGAGTTAAATACTAAATCTTAGTGTAAAATCACGAAACTTGATGTAGACACCAGTAAGCACCAAATATAAAGTTTTGCTTTATGGTTTTGATTTTTGGATGACTTTCATAATGTATTTTAGAAAATAACAAATTAAATTGACAGTTTGGAGTATTTTCTATGACGTGCATATTAATTTTTTGTTGTAATCCTGAAAAAATTAGAGGAGGTGCACACTGTTATGATACACCTATGGTTCAAGTTTCATCCCTATCACTTCTCTAGAACTTCAACTAAAATTCAAAAACAGAAATGAGTAGTGTATGTATTGTGGAAGTTCTATGAACGTTTTTGAAAATTTTTTTCAGTAGTCAATTAATTTATTTACAAGGATTCCAACAAAATTGGGTTACCATTTTTAGATTTTCCTCGATTAACAGACATTTTACAAATCTGGCTAGAAATTAGGAAATTGGATTTAAAAATTGAAAAGGGCAGAACAAGGGAGGCGGCGGGGGAAGAGCTCCGGCGAGCTGACGGCGAGGCGGTTCGGCCAGGGGGCGGCGAACCGTGAGAGTATCGCGACGACGAATTCAAAGGTTGACGGGCGGTGACGCGCGCACGGCCGAAGGTTGAAGACGACGGCGTTCCCAGTGAAGGAGTGGACCGGAGGGCGCGTTGGTGGTCGGAGTGCTGAAGAAGGATGAGAGGAAGCTATGCGGCACGGTGGCGGAGCATGGGGAGCTTTGAGCAGTGCGGGCGCCGTGAAGGTGGGTGGTGGCGACAATGGTGATGCGTCGCGGAGAAACAGAGGAGGAAGAAGTGTGGGGCGCGGGTGCGATGAGGAAAATGGAGGCGTAGGGGGTAGTTGTAGAAGCTCTGGGTGGCCTTAAAACGCTGCAGAGGGGGAGAGAGTAGTGCGCGTCATCGATAGGCGATGGTGGGCGGCGATTTCGTGCGGCGGGAGGTGGCGTGTGCCAAGGAGATGGCAAAGGCGCGCGGAAGAGAGAGAGGAAGGGAGAGAGGAGGGGGGAGGAGGGGAGAGGAGGATCTTGGGACGTGATTTCTGGCGAGGCGTGATGGCTTGGCGCGAAAGGCGGTTGGCCGCCGAGGCGGCGGCTGGATTTCTTTTGATTTTCTTTTTTTTTAAAAAATTCAAATCCCTTCTCCAAATTCAAATGAAATTCGCACCTCCCAAGCCCGAAATAATTTTGAAACTTTTTGTGGGTGCTCAGTGGATTATTGGGAACAACTTTCATTAAAGGAAAAAGTTCTAATTCAATTTCTAAAAATTCATGAATTTCCAATTAAGTTCAAGTTTCTTTGAATTTTTAAGGGGTTTAAGCCTTTTCCAATAATTGTGATTAAATCTCCAAAATTCCATTTTGAAGTGAACTTAATTGTCATGTAAAAAGATTGCTAGGGTTACATGGAATTTGGATGGATTTTGAAAGTGGTGTTTGAATGGTTTCCTATTAATAAATAATTTGGTACTGTGGGGTGAGGGTTCCCAATTGGATAAAATTGCTTAGCAATTCACGGAAATTTTTATGGAGGTTCATGGAAGTGTTTTAAACAATATCTCTTATTAGCTTAAGGGTTACTTTTGCTTCCAAGTACATGATTTAATCCTTAGGGTTTCAATTTGTCGATGATTTCATTAAGTGATACCTGGGGTGTCACAGCCCTCCCCCCTAAAAGAAATCGCGTGCCGAGAGTTAAGGAGATGGTTAGGGTAGGCATAGGTACCTATGGGGCTAGGAGTAGCTCGGGGTAGTGTGCTCGAAGGAATTCCACGGACTCCCATGTGGCTCATCTTCTGAGTGATTGCTCCACAGGACCTTGTAGAACTTGAGCGTTCGCTTCCTGGTAACCCGTTCCTTCTCATCCAGTATCTGAAATGGACGTTCTGGGTATGTTAGGTCTGGTTGTAATTCTTCCACCTCTGGAATCACTTGATCTACGGGTGCCTTTAAACACTTTTTCAGCTGGGAGACGTGAAAGACATTGTGTACCCCTGATAATCCTTCTGGTAGTTCCACCCGGTATGCCACTGGTCCGCACTTAGCTGTGATAGGATGTGGATCGATGTATCAGGGTGCTAACTTGCCTCTGACCCCGAATCGTTGAACTCCCTTTGTTGGCAAGACTCGTAGGTAGACGTAGTCTCCCATCTCGAAGCTCAATGGTCTACGCCTTCTATCCGCATAGCTCTTCTGTCAGGACTTGGCGGTCTTCAGATTAGCTGCACTAGATCAGGTCCAAGTATGACTCTTTCGCCTGCTTTCGACTAGTTGAGTGGTGTTCTGCAACTATGGCCATAGAGTGCCTCAAAAGGCGACATCTTGATACTTTCTTGGTAGCTGTTGTTGTACGAGAATTCTGTCAATGACAGATAGGTATCCCAGCTTTTTCCATGCTCCAAAATGCAAGCTCGGAGCATGTCTTACCCTTTCAGTTTGGCCATCTGTCTGTGGGTGGTAAATAGAGCTATGGATTAATCTAGTCCCTAACGATTCGTGGAGCTGCTTCCAAAATTGACCTATGAACTGGGTACCTCGGTCAGAAATTATGGTCTTTGGCACTCCATGCAGACACACTATTCGGTCAATGTAGAGCTGGACACACTATACTTCTTCATACTGTATCTGGTAGACACAAGAATGAAATGGGTAGTCTTGGTCAACTGGTCTACTATGACCCAAATAGAATCCAATCTCTGAGCCGTCATGGGTAACCCAACAATGAAGTCCATATTGATATCTTCCCATTTCCAGGACGGAACACTTAAAGGTTGCAACATCCTGCACCTTTCAGATGATCTGACTTCACTCTCCGGCAGGTGTCACACTCTGCTATGTATCAAGCGATCTCTCTTTTCATCCTTGTCCACCAAAACTTCTTCCTCAAGTCATGGTACATCTTGTTGCTGCCAGGATGAATGGAGTATTTGCACAAGTGAGCTTCATCTATGATCTTCCTTCGGAGCTCGTGATCTTTTGGCACTACCAATCTGTTCTTGAACCACAAAACTCCGTCTTTGTCTTCCAGGAAGCACTGCATCTTCTTTTCTTTTAGCTCTAATCTAATCTTTTCCATGCCCTATCAAGCTGCTGGGCCTTGGCCAACTCGTCTCTAAGTGTTGGCACTAAAGCTAGGTTGTACAAGGATCCATGAGGTAGAATTCTCAAAGTCGGCTCTGGTTCTTCCATTGCAACCCCTTGATCTAGGTAATGGCAGTTAGCGTTCCTACTCAGTGCATCTGCAACTACATTGACTCTCCAGTTCATAATCCTTGATTAACTCTAGCCATCTTCGTTGCCTCATGTTCAATCATTTTGAGTGAAGATATACTTTAAGCTCTTGTGGTCGGTGTAGATATTCACTAGATTTCCTAGTAAATAATGCCTCCACACCTTCAAAGCTAACACCACAGCTGCCAACTCCAAGTCGTGTGTGGGGTAATTTCGCTCATGCTTACGGAGTTGCCTTGAAGCATAAGCAATAGCCATCCTTCTTGCATCAACACGCAACCAAGTCCAATACCTGACGCATCGCAATACACGCAAAGGGCTTGTTCAAGTCCGGTTGGGCGAGTACCGGGGCTATGGTTAAGTGTTTCTTCAGAGTTTGAAAAGCCTCTTCACATTTTTTCTGTCCATTTGAACTTCTGATCTTTCTTGAGCAGCTCTGTGATAGGTTTGGAAATATTGGAGAAGCTGGGGATGAAGCCACGATAATATCCCGCTAATCCTAAGAAACTTCACACTTTGTGGACTGTCGTGGGTGCTTTCCAATCAACGGCATCTTGCACCTTCCCCGGATCTACAGAAATGCCTTCAGCGGACACGACGTGACCTAAGAATTGGACACGTTCAATCCAAAATTCACATTTCTTGAATTTGGCATAGAGTTGATGGTTTTTGAGTCTCTATAGGACTATCCGGAGATGTTCAACATGTTCATCGGTAGTCTTGGAGTACACTAGTATGTCATCAATGAACACCACTATAAATTTATCCAGCTCTGACATGAAAACTGAGTTCGTAAGGTACATGAAGTATGCTGGTGCATTAGTGAGTCCAAACGACATCACCAAGTACTCATATAGCCCATATCTAGTGGAGAAGGCCGTCTTTGGAACGTCGATGGGACGAATCTTGATCTGATGATAGCCAGATCTAAGATTGAGTTTAGAAAAGACCTTTGCTCTAGTCAGCTGATCAAACAGAGTATCTATGCGTGGTATTGAATACTTGTTCTTGATGGTGACCACGTTCAAGGGGCGGTAATCCACACATAGTCTCAAGGATTAATCCTTCTTCTTTACAAATAGAGCCGGGCAACCCCAAGGCGAGGAACTGGGCCATATAAAACCCTTGTCCAGCAATTCTTTCAACTGTATCTTCAACTCAGCTAGTTCTTTGGTGCCATCTTGTATGGTCTGTGGGAGATTGGGGCTGTGCCTGGCTATAGGTCAATCTGGAATTCAACATACTTGTCTGGGGGTAAGCCAGGTAGGTCTTCTGGAAACACATCTGGGAATTCTCTAACCACTGGTATCTCATCCAAACTTTTTCCGACAACATGGCAGATTTTTTTAGGGGCAGATCTAGGATGGTCTAGGTTTATGGAAACAGATCCGTGAAGTGGGGAGGTTAGGCGGACTAAACGGTTAGCAATATCGAGGAGGGCATTTTGGTGTTTCATCCATTTCATACCAATGATAATATCGATGCCCTGCCCGTCTAGGATTATGAATGAGGTAGGATAGGTGTAACCTCCTAGATTTAGTGGTGTCTTCCTTAAGCCATAGTTTGACAAGATAGTTCCCCCGGGTGATTTTTGATGAAGGGTGGTTCCAGGGGGACAGTAACTAAGTTTTTACCCTTAACAAAGTTTTTACCGATAAAATTATGTGAGGCACCTGAATCAAATTGAACGAATGCTGAATGACCATAGAGCGAGAATGTACCCGCCAGCACAGGCTCTCCTTTAGCTATTTCTTCGGTCGTGGTGTAGTTCACCCGACCGGATCTGGAGTTCTTCTGGCCTCTCTGTTGGCCCTGCCCTTGGTTGGCCTGCCGGTTGCCTCCGGTCTGCTGGTTCGAAGGACACTCGCGAGCGAAATGTCCTGGCTGCCCGCAAGTGAAACACGGGTTCCTGGTCCAGGACGGGTGCCCTGTTGAGGTGGGCGGACACCCTGGTTCCTCTGTGGCGGGGGTGGTAGCGCTTGGTAGCCACCTGGTTGCTGATTTTGTGGGGGCCGGTAGGGTTGCTGCGGCGGGCGTGATGATTGCCCCTACAGCGGTGCAGCCCTGTACCTTCTACCATCCTGTGCGGTGTCCACCAAACGGTATTTCGCTGGTGGTGCATTTGACGAACCACCGCTGACCTGCTTCTTCTCTCGTTGCTCTTTCTCCACGTATTCTTTGGCGATGAGGGTGTTGCTCACAAATTCACAGAATGAGCCCCCTTGATTCAGGGCCAGGCGGTCCTGGGTGGAATGTTTAGTCCTTCCATGAAACGGTGTTTCCGTTTCACATCTGTGTCAACTTGCTCTAGAGCATATAGAGCAAGTTGGTTGAACACGCGGGAGTACTCATGCATCGAGTGGTTGCCTTGGGTTAAGGCCATGAACTCTTTGGCCTTGCTTTGCATCAGTCCCGCGGGGATGTGATGGGCGCGGAACGCTTCCCTGAACTGCGTCCATGGCACTGGGGTGTTTGGCGGGAGGGTGGCAAGGTAGTTAGCCCACCAAGCACCGGTATGCCCCTGAAGCATCTAGGCGGCGAAGAGGGTCTTCCGGTGCTCCGTGCAACAGAGCAGCCCAAATTTAGCCTCGATCGTGCGAAGCCGGTGATCTGCTTCCATCGATTCCCGGGCATCTTTGAATTCTGGGGGATGTGTTGCTAGAAAGTCAACATAGGTGCTGTCCTGGTTTTGGTTCCTGGCACCTCGATTTGGGCCAGCATTCTCCAGTATGGACCGCAGCATTTCGTGGGTCTGTTGGCTGCTTTTTAGCATGGCCGCCATAGCCGCGGCCAAGGTTGGCTCAGTTGGCGGGGGTGGCGGGTTGGAGCTTTCAGCATCCTGCCGTCCAACTCTCGTATTCACCATGCTGAAAAAGCGACAAGGTCCTTATTAGTGCGGTTCATTCCATGATTCTATTTCGACATATGCAAAATAATGTCATAACACATGGCACAGATAGCTCATAAAAATCAAACTTCATTCATTCCCAAAATGATGACAATACATTAGCCCCACGACTTCCTAGACTGTCAAACAATCCATCCTTACATCAACATGGTTACACTGCAGCTATCGCCACCTTATGAGACAACACCATGCTGAACCACAACGAGTACAACACACTCCTTAAGCTAACAACTAAGAATGAGGTTAAACTGCGATATCATCTCCAAACTACTCGTCGTAAGGTTCGGGGTCTGAAGCGTCAGGGTCCGACACTTCTGACTCTGGTGCATCATCGTTCGCGGGAGGCGGCTGCTGGGCCTCTAAGAGGCCCTCTATCTGATGCTGTAGATGAAGGTTCTCATGAACGAGGTCCTCAGCAATCTACACTACATTACCCCAGAGTATATCCAGTTGGTGAATGTGTTGCAGCATGATGTTGCAGTCATTCTCTCGAGCATGTATCTGGGCAGTCTTGATTTCAGAGACTGCCCTCAACTCGGCAATTTGCGTGTCTCGGGCGTCGCAACGAGCACGCTGCCCATTGTTCCTGGCCTCCAAGCTCTTTACTTTCTCCTGGAGTTGGGCTAGCTCTTCGTGTGCTCGTCCAAGAGCCTGGTGGTCACACTGGGCCGTGAAAGCTGTATCCTCATACAAGTTGAGCATTGCCAAACTCAACGCGAACAGCAGGGTCACATGATCTTTTTCTCCCTTGATAGTTCGGTCAATGCCATTCTTGACGTTTCGGCGCCATTTACTGTTGATCTGGTCCCTTATGGGGAACACTGCTGCTAGCTGGTCTGCCAGACCCTCTAAGTGTCCCTCACAAAGCCTCAATAGAGCTTTGTGAGCTCCTGCCTCGACAGCCTCGGCCTTGTCTGAACCAAAAGTGGTGAGAGTCCATGTATCTCCGTCAGCTCGGCGAGAGTGAGTGGGTAGCGTAATGGTGGCCGAGTAGCGAGGCTGGCCGTGCTGCCTAAACTCCCTGATTTGAAACCAAGGAGTTTCCTTGCCGCCTAGCGACCTCAGCGTTTGGCGGAGCAGCTCAACAAATCCCCTGCGTCACGATTCTTGGGTGACGCAGGGTAGGAGTGGAGTCCTCAATTCCAAGCTCCGCTGGGCCCTGCTCGATCTTCTTATCAGCCATCTGCATCATAGAGATGAATAATATTTTATTAATCAGCAGCCACATGCTGACACATAGTTCAAGGCATGCAAAAATCTTTCGATTTGTAAAATATTCTCATCCCTGTGTAAAAAGGGTGATCCAATATTGATACTGACGTTGCTAATCTAGTGATAACCAAATCATCCAAGGTGCTTTACCATCTAAGTTGACCTATCAAGGAGACAATCTTTTTCATCGAGGACGGTACTACAAAAGGCTCGATTTGGCTTAAGGTTCTATCAAGACTCGATTGGTGCCACGTAATCTCTAAGGGAGGGAGGTATCCAGATTGACTCTTTATTTTGTGAGTGTGTTACAGCCATTATTAATGGAATTTTTGCTCCTGGATGGTCTTACTATAAGTTTGAAGGATTTTAACATTCCAGGGTTTGATAAACTAGAATTCAGTAACTTTATTGGTTTTACAGTTTTATTATGCAATGCAATCCTACCTCGGCCTATACGTCCTCACAAAATAAACAGAATATACGCTTAGGCGGTGGCAGATCGCACTCAAGTTAGACGTTGCTCCACGCTTCTTATGATATCAAAGTTAGCGTACCTGCAAAAGATGACATCACAGGCAGTTGAAATATAATATATACATCAAAAGTAAAGACAACAACCCATATCATTGGCATATGGGTCGCCCCGAGAAGGCCACGTACGGGGATCACGTGTCCGGCCTTCATTGCGCGGCGACAGACTACACTTCACCTCAGGCAGCGGAGGTATGAGAGAGTTCCGCAAAATCTAAGTCGTGAGGAACAAACTCATCTCTTGTACACCAACGGCACAAGACACCACTATTGCGAAGGTCTGCATTCGCAACAGGTCCATAACCCGCACCTCGTACGGTAGAGGTCGAGCGTACTATATTACAACGAACATAATACCTCCTTCCGTACCAGGGGGCAAGGGGGCGTACTATATTACAACGAACATAATACCTCCTTCCGTACCATCACGGTACAGAATGCTACTGTAGCTGATGCAACAGAGATTTCTCGACCTTTCACCGCAGTCGAGCGGCGTACCTTACGTTGCTTACCTGAGCTTAGGTGCGTCGTTACATAAATGTAAATCTAAACTAGGTTTAGTTAGCTCCTGCACTAAGTTAGCTTTACCACCTGATACTACTTACTCCTATTAGGGCTCGTACCTCACTCGCACGTAATTTTCAAAAATATGCCTTTAATTGTCATATCATTTCCCAACACGGCTCTGATACCAAGCTGACTCGGACCCGCCTCAGAAAACTCAATCCGGGACGGATCCCGCATCTCGCCAGGATCCTGTTGGGCAATGCTCGGCGAAGCGAGCATACACATGGTATAACACATGCAGAATAAACAGCAATCTTTTACACGGGGAGATAATTTGATACAACGTGGTTCCATAAATTAAAATTAAGTCTTACATCAGAGTATGAAAGAGTTTTTGAAATCATGACAAATACAGCGGAAGATTTGACGAGGTACAGACTCTGACTTTCAGACTAAGCAAAAGCATGAACCTTGTCCAGTGACATCATGCTACTAGCCACTTCAAGATTTTACTGCGGCAAACCACAACGCTCCCACTGGAGGTTCCCGAACTCTGGAAGCGGCTTGTCCCACTGGCTACCATTGTGAGCGTACACGTCGGCGCCTGAAACCACGTATTCACAAAGCGTGAGCTTCTAAAAAGCTCAACAAGACTGACCCATCAAATTGGCTACTACAGCCGACACCTAGACATGCTGGCTAACTCTGGGTAGGTTTACCTTGCAAAAGGACTCACATTTCTAAAGCTAATCTTGGTAAAGTTTTAGCTCAGGTTAAGTGATTAGAATCGTAACTTTAGTTTGCACTGATCTAGTCAATCATAACAGGAGTGATATACAATAATAATCATCATAACTTCATCCTCATCATTTTATCTCAACCTCTTGATTATAATACGGTGCATTTCATGAGCAAACTCACAAACTGGGAGCGACAGCGGTTCGAAATGGTTTTTATACCCTGTAGGGGGAAACCTAATCATACGACACGTTTGCGTCCCAGGCCACACGTGGCAACCGTTCGCACCAGATCCTGCAAAGTCAATTCCCTCCTACGCTTGCCTTAGCAGTGCTGCATCCCACCAAAACATACGTCCCGGACGGTTTCTGTGGAGTTCCCACAACTGCCCACCCCAGATCGCCTCCAAATCAGACACCGTAGGGTAGGTTCGACTTTGCAATCACTAGGCTACGTAGGTTTACTGGGCTCCATTATACCCAGCATACGATTAGTACATTCAGTGCTCGATCAGACTCGGACCACATGGATCGGACAAGACTACGGTCACCGTGGATCCAGTCCAGTTGCCGACCTACATTGTACCCTATCTGACCCTCCAGTTTTATCTTTCCTTAATCATCCATAACCGTGTGTCGTATGTCTCATGTGATAGTTTCAATCAACCCTAGCAGTCACGAGCAACGTCCACTCTGCTCGATTTCTACCAGTAAGTATCGCTAAGCATAGCATACTACACTGGTTACCTATACCAAATATCGATAGGGTTTCCTATGGAAAACAGATGCAACTAGGTTTCAATCAACTCCTAGAAACCTAATGCACAATCATGACACTTAGTGATAAAAGAAAAACTTAAAACGGGTTGGGTACTGGGGCTGGCCTTGATCTCCAGGGTTGGTGGTGACGACTTTGTCAGGGATTGAGGACTCCGGATCAACAGCTACCTCGTTCACTTTGGTGTCTACATGATGCAACAAGAGTGAGGTGAGTTATGATTAGATAATGTAATATGGTGGTTGCATCATAGATTAAATAGTGTTTTCATCATTACAACTAGGGGTTTAGAGTTAACCCTAATTATTTTGACTACGGCATTTTATTAAAAGCATTTATTCTTAATGAGTGTGGACTAAAGTGAAACTTCATATCTTACCAGGAGGTTATTTGTAGTTGACAGTGCTCTCTGAAATAAGAATTTTAGAATTTGGTTGAGGTTCAACTGAATTTTCTAGATTTTATAAAAAATTCAGTAAAGTTTGCTGTTATTCAAATCATGGGCCATGAAACTTCAGATTATACCAGGGGATTATTTTTAGTTGACAGAGCTCTCTGAGATATGAATTTTGGATTTTGGTTGGGGTCAAACTGAATTTTCTAGATTTTATAAAAATTCAGTAAATTTCCTCTTAATTAAACTTGTAAAATCAGAAATAAATACTAAACCTTAGGGTAAAATCATGAAAGTTGATAGATGCACCAGAAGGCACCTAAAATAAAGTTTTGACCAAGTGTTTGGATTTTTAGTCGAAATGCATAATGTATTTTAGAAAATGACAAATTTAAATAGCAGTTTGGAGTATATTTAGTGACATGCATCAAACTTTTTTATTGTAAAATCCTGGAAACATTTCAGTGAGTTCACAATGCCTTGAGACAACTTTGGTTCAAATTTCAGCCCTAGAAGATCCTTGGAACTCCAGTTAAAATTCAACAATAGAGGAGATTAATCTATTTATTGAGAAAGTTCCATGAACCTTTTTGAAAAAGTGTTTCAGCAATTAAATAGTGTATTTTACAAGGATTCCAAGGAATTTTGGTTTAGAATTTTTAGATTTTTCCTTGATTTACTAGGCATTTTACAAAATAGGCTAGAAATTTGATGAAATTGAATTAAATTCGAAATTGGGGGGAAAATAGGGGGGAGACGGGGGCGGCGCGGCCGAGCTTCAGTGAGCTTCTCCAGCGGCACGATTTCACCGGGGCTGGCCAGACTAGTGCTCAGGGCACTGAGCCACACCCTTGGGTGGTGGACATGGTGCCGGCGATGGCCGGAGCTATGCCGGTGACGTGCACCGGCGACAAGCTCTGTTTCAGGCGAGCCGTAGCAGAGGAGAAGGGGGTTTAGGGCATAGATGAAGGTCCGGAGAGCTTCACCCGGTCGATACAAACCTAATGGATGGTGCTAAAGCCTTCGGGGATGACCGGAGATGGGGGTTCGACGGTGAGGTCACGGCGGCGGCGGTTACGATGGTCCGACGGTGGCACGCGGCGTTCGTCCTCACCGGCGACAACCTGTGGACAAATCATGTCAAGGAGGTATGCACGGATCGGAGGGAGTAGACGGGAGAGGAATTGAAGTGAGAAGGTACCACGACAACGAACTTGAAAATCTAATGCTGACGAAAGAATGGGCCGGAGGAAGTCTTGGTGGTCCGGGAGCTGCGCGAGGACGCGGGGAAGCTGTCCAGAATGGTGGCGGGGCGGGAGAAGCTTCGAGCGGCACTGGCGACGGAGAGGTGGCAACGGCGGCAATGGCGTCGGTGCACTCGCGCATGGGAGAAGAAGGCGGGCGTGGGCGCTGGCGAGGGGGAAAAATGGATGTGTGTGTGTGGGGGGGGGGGGAGGAAGGAGCTCGGTGCGTCCTTAATGCCTTGCAGGGAGAGAGAAAGAGAACGGGAGGGGGGTGGCATCGCACCGGCGGTTGGGGGCGGCGGCGGTGGCATGTGCCCGAGGAAGAAGCAGAGAACATGAGAGAGAGACAGAGAGAGAGAGAGGAGAGGAGCAGGCGAGATACGGAGCAAGACTTGCTTCGTCGAAGTGATGGCACAGCGGGAAAAGGCGCACCGGCCCGACGCCTGCCACGGCTGCCAGCTGCGGCGGCGGTTGGCCACTGCGGCGGTGGCCGATTTTTTTTTGATTTTTTTTTGCTATTATTTCAAAATCCCATTCTAAATTCAAATGAAATTTGTACTTCCTGAGCTCGGATAAATTTGAAAATGTTAGTGGGCACTTAGTGAATTATCTTGAACGACTTTTGTTAAGGGATGAAGTTCTGATTCTGCTTCTAAAAATTTGGGAATTTCTAATAAGTTCAAGTTTGTTTGAATTTTTAAGGGGTTTAAATGTTTTTCAAAATCCTGATAAAATCTCGAAAATTCTACTTTGAAGTGAACTTAATTATCATGTAAAAACATTACTAGGGTTATATGGGATTTTTTATGGATTTCGAAAGAGGTGTTTGAATTTTTACCTCTTAAAGAATGATTTTTGTGGAGGTTATTGGACACTTATGTGAGTTAAAATCTCCTGATCTGATATAATTGTCCAGTAATTTATTAAAATTTTTGTGGAGGTTATTGGAAGTGTTTCAAACAAGACTGCTTATTATCTTTTTATAGAATTGGCTTCCAAGTGCAAGAATTAAATCTTAGGGTTTAAAATTTAGTCGATAAGTTTGCAGTGACATCTGGGGTGTCACAGCCCTCCCACCTAAAAAAAATCACGTCTTGAGATTTGAGGAAGGGTTAGGTTGATTGTGGGTTCCTATGGGGCTGGGAGTAACTCGGGGTAGTGTGATGGAAGGAATTCTGCGAACTCTCATGTGGCTTCATCTTCCGAGTAACCCGTTCCTTCTCGTCCAGTATCTGAATTGGACGCTCTGGATAGGTTAGATCTGATTGCAACTCTTCCACCTCTGGAATTGCTTGATCCACGGGTGCCTTCAAGCAGTTCTTCAGTTGGGAGACGTGAAAAACATTGTGTACCCTGAATAACCATTTTGGTAGTTTCACCTGGTATGCCACAGGTCCGCACTTGGCAGTGATGAGACACGGACCGTTGTATCGGGGTGCTAAGTTGCCTCTAACTCCGAACCGCTGAACTCCTTTTGTGGGCGAGACTCTTAAGTAAACGTAGTCTCCTATCTCGAAACTCAGTGGTCTACACCTTCTATCCGCATAGCTCTTCTGTCTGGACTTGGCGGTCTTTAGATTAACTTGAAAGACCCGTACTTTCTCCTCGACCTGCTGTACTAGGTCAGGTCCAAGTACAATTTTTTCGCCTGCTTCCGACCAGTTGAGTGGTGTCTTGCACCTACGGCTATATAATGCTTCGAAAGGCGAGATTTTGATACTCTCTTGGTAGCTGTTGTTGTACGAGAATTCCGCTAACGACAAATAGCTGTCCCAGCTTTTTCCGTGCTCCAAAACACAAGCTCGGAGCATATCTTCAAGGATTTGATTCACCCGTTCCGTTTGGCCGTCTGTTTGGGGGTGGTAGGCAGGACTATGGATTAATCTAGATCCTAGCGATTTGTGGAGCTGCTTCCAAAAGCGTCCTATGAACTGGATACCTCGATCGGGGATTATGGTCTTGGACACTCCATGCAACATACTATTCGGTCAATGTAGAGCTGGGCATACTTCTTCATACTGTATGTGGTAGACACAGGAATGAAATGGGCAGTCTTGGTTAACCGATCTACTATGACCCAAATAGAATCCAATCTTGGAGCAGTCATGGGAGACCGACAATGAAGTCCATACTGATATCTTCCCAATTCCAGGACGGAATGCTTAGAGGTTGCAACAAAGCCCCTCTCAAATGATTTGATTTCACTCTCCGACAGGTGTCACACTCGGCTATATACCAAGCGATCTCTCTCTTCATTCTCGTCCACCAAAACTTCTTCCTCAAATCCTGGTACATCTTGTTGCTACCAGGATGAATGGAATATTTGGACAAGTGAGCCTCATCCATAATCTTTCTTCGGAGTTCGTGATCTTTTGGCACTACCAATCTGTTCTTGAATCACAAAACTCCGTCTTCATCTTGCCGAAAGCATTGCATCTTCTTCTCCTTTAGCCCTAGCCTGATCTTTTCCATGCACTTGTCAAGTTGCTGGGCTTTGCCTACCTCGTCCTTGAGTGTCGGAACTAAAGCTAGGTTGTATAGGGATCCATGGGGTAGAACTCTTAAAGTTGGCTTTAGTTCTTCCTTTGTAACCCTTTGGTCTAGGTAAAGGCAGTGAGCGTTCCTACTCAGTGCATCTGCAACTACATTGGCTTTGTCGGGATGGTAGTGAATCTCCAGTTCATAATCCTTGATTATCTCTAGCCATCTATGTTGCCTCATGTTTAACTTACTCTGAGTAAAGATGTACTTGAAGCTCTTGTGGTCGGTGTAGAGGTGCACTAGATTCCCTAGTAAATAATGCCTCCACACCTTCAGAGCTAACACCATGGCTGCTAACTCCAAGTCATGTGTTGGGTAGTTTAGCTCATGCTTACGGAGTTGCCTAGAAGCATAAGCAATAACTAGACCTTCTTGCATCAATACGCAACCAAGCCCGATCCCTGACGCATCACAATACACGTCGAAGGGTTTGCTCAAATCCGGTTCGACGAGTACCGGCGCTGAGGTCAAGTGTTTCTTTAGAGTTTGGAAAGCCTCTTCGCACTTCTCTGTCAATTAGAACTTCTGATCCTTCTTGAGTAGCTCCGTTATAGGTTCAGCAATTTTGGAGAAGCTGGGGATGAAGCGATGATAATATCCAGCTAATCCCAAGAAGCTACGCACCTTGTGGACTGACTTGGGTGCTTTCCACCCCACGGCATCATGCACTTTCCCCAGATCAACAGAAATGCCTTCAGCTGATACCACGTGACCCAAGAATTGGACACGCTCAATCCAGAATTCACATTTGCTAAATTTGGCATAGAGTTGATGGTCTCTGAGTCTCTGAAGACTATCCGGAGATGCTCAGCATGCTCTTAGGAAGTCTTAAAATATACCAGGATGTCATCAATGAACACTACCACAAACTTGTCCAATTCGAGCAAGAAAACTAAGTTCATAAGATACATAAAGTATGCCAGTGCATTAGTGAGTCCAAATGACATCACCAAGCTCTCATATAGCCCATAACGGGTGTAGAAGGCCATCTTTGGAACATCTATGGGACGAATCTTGATCTGATGATAGCCAGACCTGAGATCAACTTTAGAAAAGACCTTGGCTCCAGCCAGCTGACCAAGCAGAGTATCTATGCATGGTAGTGGATACTTGTTCTTGATGGTGACCACGTTGAAGGGGCAGTAATCCACGTATAGTCTCAAGGACTGATCCTTCTTCTTCACAAACAGAGCTGGACAACCCCAAGGTGAGGAACTGGGCCGTATGAAACCCTTGTCCAGTAATTCTTTCAACTGCAACTTCAACTAAGCCAGTTCTTTTGGTGCCATCTTGTATGGTCTGCGGGAGATTGGGGCTGTGCCTGGCTGTAGGTCAATTTGGAACTCAACATCTCTGTCTGAGGGTAAGCCAGGTAGATCCTCTGGGAATACATTTGGAATTCTCTCACTATTGGTATCTCATCCAAGCTTTTCTCGGTAACATGACAGATTTGCTTGGGGGTAGATCTGGGGTGATCTAAGTTTAAGGGAACGGACCCGTAAAGTGGTGAGGTTAGGCGGACTATACGGTTAGCTATATCAAGGAGGGCATTTGGTGTTCAATCCATTTCATGCCAATGATAATATCGATACCCTGCCCGTCTAGAATTATGAATGAGGTAGAATAGGTGTGACCTCCTAGATTTAGTAGTGTTTCCCTTAAACCATGTCGTGACATGATACTTCCCCTAGGCAATTTTATGATAAAGGGTGGTTATAGGAGGTGACGAAGTTTTTATCCTTAACAAAGTTTTTACTGATGAAGTTGGGAGGCACCGGAATCAAACAGAATGAATGTGGAATGACCAGAGAGCGAGAACGTACCCGCAAGCATAGGTTCTCCTTCGGATATCTCCTCTGCTGCGATGTAATTCACACGACTGATTCTGGGGGCCTTCTGACCCCTCTGCTGACCCTGCCCCTGGTTGGCCTGACGTTGCCTCCTGGCTGCTGGTGGGTAGGGCACTCACGAGCGAAGTGCCCCGGCTGACCGCACGTGAAGCACGGGGTTCCTGGTGCAGGTCGGGCGCCCTGCTGAGGTGGCGAACACCCTGGTTCCTCTATTGTGGGGGCGGTGGCGCACGGTAGCCACCCTGCGGCTGATTCTGCGGGGGCCTGTAGGGTTGTTGTGGTGGGCGGAAAGATTGCCCCTGCAGCGGTGCAGCCCTGTACTTCCTACCGTCCAGTGCTGTGTACAGCAAACAGTATTTCGTGGTGGGGAGGGGGGGGGCTTCCATTTGACGGCCCACCGCTGACCCGCTTTTTCTCTCGCTGTTCCTTCTCCAGATATTCTTCGACAATGAGGGCATTGCTCACAAATTCACAGAACGAGCCTCCCTGATTCAGGGCCAGGTGGCCCTGGAGTGGGATATTCAACCCCTCCATGAAGCGATGTTTCCGCTTCGCATCCGTGTCCGCTTGCTCCAGAGCGTAGAGAGCGAGCTGCTTGAACACTCGGGAGTATTCATGCACCGATCGGTTACCATGGGTTAAAGCCATGAACTCTTTGGCCTTCCTCTGCATTAGGCCCGCGGGCATGTGATGGGCGCGGAACGCTTCCTTGAACTGCATCCAGGGCACTGGGGTGTTGGCCCGCGAAGCACCTACGTGCCCCTGAAGCATTTGGGCGGCGAACAAAGTCTTCTGTTGCTCTGTGCAACGGAGCAGCCCAAATTTAGCCTCGATTGTGCGAGGATCTGCTTCGATCGGCTCCCGGGCATCCTTGAACTCGGGGGGATGCGTTGCCAAGAAGTCAGCGTAGGAGCTGTCCTAGTTTTGGTTTCGGGGACGTCGGTGCTGGCCACCATTTTCCATTATAGCTCGCAGCATTTCGTTGGTTTGTTGGCTGCTTTGCAACATGGCCCCCATAGCTGCAGTCAAGGTTGGCTCTACAGGCAGGGGTGGCGGGTTTGAGCTCTCAGCGTCCTGACGTCTACCCCTAGTGTTCACCATGCTGAAAAAGTGAAAAGATGCCCATTGGTGCAATTCATTCCAGGATTCTGCCTTGACATAGGAAAAAGTATGTTATAAGGCAATCAACTTCATTCATTCCCAAAATATGACAGTACATCAGTCCCACAAGCTTCCTAGACTGTCAAACAATCCATCCTTATATCATGACGGTTACACTGCTGCTACGGTAGCCTTATAAGAAAACACAACACCGAACATGACAATGGTTACAACACACTCCTTATGCGAACAACTAGATGAAATCAATTTGCGAGAACGCCTCCGAACTACTCCTCCTCGGGTTTTGGGTCTGAAGCATCGGGGTCCAACACATCCGACTCATGTGCATCATCATTCGCGCGAGGCGGTTGATGTGCCTCTAAGAGTCCCTCGACCTGATGCTATAGGTGATGGTTCTCATGAACGAGATTTTCAGCTATCTGCACAGCCTCACTCCGAAGGATCTCCAGGAAGTGAATGTGTTGCAGCATAATGTTGCAGTCATTATCCCGGGCATGCAGCTGAGCAGTCTTGATTGCAGAGGCTTGCTCCAACTCGGCAATTTGCTGAGCTCAGGAGTCACAACGAGCCGCAGCCCATTGTTCCTACATTTCAAGCTCTTAATCCTCGCGTGGAGTTGGGCTAGCTCCCTATGAGCTTGCCCCAGAGCCTGGCGATCAAATTGGGCAGTGAGGACTGTGTCCTCATACAAGTTGAGCATTGCCAAGCTCCGCATGAAAAGTGAAGTCACATAGTCTTTCTCTCCCTTGAGGGTCTTACCAATGGCAGCCTTAACGTTTCGGCGCCAGGTACCCTCAACCTGGTGCCGTATTGGAAACAACGCCGCTGACTGATCTGCCGGATCCTCCAAATGTCCTTCACAAAGCTTTAGTAGGGCTTCATGGGCAGCAACCTCAATGGCTTCACCCTTGTCCGAACCAAGCGAGGTGACGATCCAAGTCTCCCAATCGGCTCGGTGAGGATGAGCGGGTAGAGTAAATATGGCTGAGCAGCGAGGTTGGCCATGCTGTCTGAACTCTCAGATTTGGAACCAAGGAGCCTCTGTACAGCCTAGCGACTGCATCGTCTGGTGGAGTAGCTCCACAAATCCCCTGCGTCCCGACTCCCGGGTGACGCGGGTGGGAATGGAGTTCTCAACCCCAAACCCCTTTGGTCCTTGCTCGTTCATGTTGTCACACATCTGCATCACGGAGATAAATAATATTTTATTAATTAGAAGCCACATGTTGACACATAGTTTAAGGCATGCAAAAATCTTCCGATACGTAAAATATTCTCATCTCTATGTAAAAAGTAATCCAAGATCGACACGTCTAATGGCACGAGCTTTGCTAATCTAGCGATGACCATTAGTTACTGTCGGCGTTCTTTACCACCAACGAGAGATTGTTGGATGCGCGTTTTGGGGCTTTGATAGTGCGTAAGAGGACACAAGGATTTATACTGATTCAGGTAATTGTGCCCTACGTCCAGTTTCGAGCTGCTCGTGTTACTTACGATTGTTTGTAGTAAGGGGTTACAAACGGACGAGAGAGGGACGGCTTTCCAAGTCTCTGCATGAAAGCGTGTCAGTGGAGAAGTGTTGGTTGTCTGTTGTCTAAGGAAAATCTCGCGTCTCCCTCCCCCCCCTTCCATGATCCCCGGTTTCTCCTCTTTTATCCCGCAAGAGGGGAGACCCGAGTTACATGGCGGAGCGGTGGTCGTGGCCGTACGCCCCAAGTTAGGCTTCGTCACTGTGGACGTCGTCATCAGTATGGTGGCGTCCTCCCGATCTGGTGGCGTGGAGAGTGCCCGTCAATCGGGAACGTCCCGTCCGTATGGATGAACGGCTTTCGACGGCGGTCGGCGGAGTGGCGTCGTGGTCGTTGCCCCTATGCTTGTCGAGCCGTCGCTCAAGAGTGTCTTGTCCTGATGGGAGAGTGGGCTTCTGACGGGAGCTACCGCAACAGTGACCGTCCTTTGGTTGGTGCACGTCGCGTGTATTTACTGCCCACTTGCTCAAGTAATATTACCCTTTTCTGTCCGCGGACGTGGAAGTCGCAGACATTTATTGCCCAACCGTCACTGTCCTGCCTACCCGTGGCGCAGTAGGCGGTTCGCCCGACCCTAGGGTCGGGTGAGGCGGAACCGTGCGCGGTCTCCCGACCTCGACGTGGGGAGGTCGAGCGCACCGGCTGAGCTGTGGGGGATCCGACACCTATTCAGGAGGGGTCGAGCGAGGCGGAGGTTACCCGTTGGCCCGATCCGTCGGATATTCACGCGGAGCAGGAGTCGGGTGAGACGGAGATCATTTTGCTTCCCTCACGTTATTAAGGCCGCGGGCCGTTAATGATGATTACCTCTGGTATTGACCCTCGACAGTAGCTCCCGAGTGAGGTGTGACCCCTGCGTGAAAGGTGGGTCAGGCGTCGCTCTAATCGGGAGGGGAAGGTTCATCTCGCGGGCATAGTCTCTCTTTCTGCCCCATTGAGTCAACGTGTTCTGCGATCCCGTACTGGATCTCTTTCCGCGATTTCATCCATCGAGATCTCCGCTCGTCGCGGTGGTCTGTTCGAGAATACGGTTCGACTTACGTCGTTCATCCTGCGCGTCTGTTCGTCAGACGAGGAGGTTGAGTCGGACCACGCTTTACCCCGGGGGCCGAAGCGTGGCGCTCGTCGAGCTGATAATGGGTGACTTCAAGTGGAGCCCCGGGGCACCCTTCGGGGAGGCCCCGACGGACCAGCTGGTGGTCGACTCAAATCTTCCCGGTTGCCATCCCATTTTGGTACCCGGAAGCCGTTCGATAGGCTCTGAGGGCTTGTTACCTTTCTGCGGTGAAATACTCATGGGTTGGTTCGAACCAAGACTTGAACGTGGATCGTGATGCCCTTGGCGCTCGAGCGCCAAGGTTTTTTTTGTACTGGCCGCTAGCAGGCCCATCTCTTTCCGCCCCTCGCTCTGTTTCCGCCCTGAGCGGCTGTTGAACCCGTTCGCTGGGCCAGCCTTCGAACTCTTTGGGCCGTTGAGGCATATTTCAGCCGATCCTACCACCTGTCGATATTTATTCGTGGCAGAGGCGCTTGCCGTGATGGGACGTGCGGCAGCGTCGGTCTTAGGGCCGCATGAGTGCACGCGCGTCAGTCCGCGCTGATCAAGGAGGTCGCGTGGGCCCCGCTTGCACTGATTAGAGGGGAGATGCCCTACGGGCGGGAGGTTATAAATACGCCCCTTGCGTACCCATTCGCCTTCACTCGTCATTTGCGTCTCTTTGCCTCCTCGCGCCGCTTCGCCTTCCTGCTCGAGTTCTTTGCGCTTCTTCACTTCCGAATCCCTTGTTACTCGCCCACTTCCTTCACACCCTTCCACTTCCTGAAATGGCGAGTTGGTGCAAACACTACTATAGAAAGCCTTATTAGTGGCCACCAGTGTTGCATGAAAACATAGGACCTAGCAACATGTCTATCATATTCAATAACAGAGAATGTCAGAGCATGAGGGTCAAGAAAATGGACAGACACATTCTTCCTCTTAGCTTCCTGAGTCAAGTACCTATAATAATCGACATGTGCAATCTAAGTTCAACCTTTACATACGTTGACTTCTACACAACTGCAAGTAACTTACTAAGCATAAACTAAGCAACTAGACTAACAAGATAACCTAGTCTATCTTAAGTATTCAGCAAATAGGCTTAGTTTGAAATAACTTACAGAGTGAAACTCCTTGCAATTGAAATATCCAGAGCATCTAGAGTGAAGAGATTGTACAAATCGTTGTAGTTCACAAAGAACAATCCACCTTCAGCGGTTAGAAAGTGTTGGCGATGGAAACACACGGGAAAGCTTTTTTTCTTCTCTGCACAACCATTTAAGTAATAGTTATGTAGCAGTGTACAACCTTGTCCTGCCTTCTGCAAGTCAGATGGAGTTATCATATCCATCCCATAGACAAACTTCGAGTTGGCCATAGACCATGCATTCGAAATCTGTGTGCTCTTCAGGCTCTTAGGTTCACTAGGGGTTGTAGAATATGGTTTCATGGTCTTAGATGCAGCACCAGGGACTCAGAGCCATCTTGCTCGTCAGATGAGCCAGTCGATTCATCCGAAGACATCTAAAATAAAACATTATAAGCAGATAAAAAGTCAGTTAACTCATAGTGTTAAAAATTAACACGAAAACCCAAAGTATAACAAAACTGATAGGTTTATAAAAACATTGCAGGTTTCTTGCAATTAATGTGTGTACAAGTACACTTTCAATCACTGCACCTAATATCACTGCACCAGAAAATATCACTGCACAAAATTTAGCAAGAAACAAGCACACAATTTAGCAAGCAAAATTTTTCACTTAATAGCAAGTTTAACAAGCACCAGCAGAAAATATCACTGCACAAAATTTAACAAGCAAAAGCACAATTTATAGCTATTAAAGTGTGTACAATAACCACAGCGTAAGACCTGCTACAACAAACAACGAACCTAGTGGGTATGAACTATCGGCCACCACTAAGCAAACAGCAATTCACTCCTTGTAAACTAGCTAGCTGACACGACCCTGCCCAGAAAACCTCGTCTCAGGACGGATCCGGTCAGTCGTTAAGCCAGGATCCTGTTGGGCAACGCTCGGCGAAGCGAGCATACACACGATACAACACAGGCAGGAGTAAACAGCAATAATTTACAAGGGAAGAGATCTTAATACATCATTGGTTCATAAATTTAAAGTTAGGTCTTACATTGATTCAGAGTACGCCAAAGCTTTTGAAAACGATAACAGCGGAAGACTGGAACGATTACAAACTCCGACACTCAGACTTAAGCAAAAGCACGCGCCGTGCCCAAGGGCGTCATGCTACTAGCCACTTCAACAATTCACTGCGGCGACTCGCACAACTCCCACTGGAGGTTCCCGAACTCGGGGAGCGGCTCCTCCCAATGGAAGCTACCTGCTGGTTCCTGCATGACGGCGCCTGAAAACCACAAAACGCTAACGCGTGAGCTTCTAAGAAGCTCAGCAAGACTTACCCGACAAAATGACTGTCTACAGCCGACTCCTAGATATGAAGGCTGATGGGGGTAGGTTTATTGCAAAAAGGACTCGCAAGCCTGTACTACTTTTATCAAATTTTAGCACAGGTTAAGTGATTAAAAAAAATAAATTTAGTTAGCTCTAAGCTAAGCAAACATAACAGAAGTAACAATAGCAAAAATAATCATCACGTTCATTCTCATTGTGTTTCAACCTATTTTACTAGAATGTGACAGAGAGTTCAAGTAAGCTCATAGCTGAGAGCGACAGCGATTCGAACCGATTTTTATACCTCTGCAGGGTTAACCTAATCGTACGACACGTGCGTGTCCCAGACTCGCACGTGGCAACCGTTCACACCAGCTCCTGCAACGTCAATTCCTCCTACGCCTGCCTTAGCAGCGCCGCGTCCCACCAGACAACACGTCCTAGACGGTTTCTGTGGAGTTCCCACGCTGCCCACCCCAGATCTCCTCCTAGTCAGACACCGTAGGGCAGGTTCGACGTTGCAATCACTAGGCTACGTAGGTTTACCGGGGCCCATAACACCCAGCATACGATTAGTACATTCAATACTTGCCCAGCTGTGCCACACGGATCACACCAGACTACGGTCACCCTGGTCCCGGACCAGTCGCCGACCTACTTGTACCCAGTCTGATCCTCAATCTTTTATCTTTCTTACTCATTCATAATCGTGTGGCATATCTCATGAAATAGTTCCATCCAATATCCTACTACTCGCGAGCAGCGTCCACTCTGCTCGACTTCTACCGGCAATACCTGCTAAGCATAGCATACTAAGCGGGTATCTATACCAGCTACCGATAGGGTTTCCTATGGGAAACAATGCAACTATGGTTTCAATCAACTCCTAGCACTTAATGCACAAACAAGACACACTGAGTTGTAAAAGTAAAACTTTAAAATTCGGTTGTGCACCGGGGCTTGCCTGGTTCTTCAGCGTTGTTGACCTCTTCGACGGAGGTCGAGGCAACTCGATCCGCAGCTACTTCGTGAGCGTCAGAATCTACATGATGCAGTAGGATTATGATAAGTTCAATGAAAAAAAAACTTATGGTTATTATCAATAGTAATCTAGGGTTTAGATTGGCGACGCCTAGAATTAGGGTTAACCCTAATTACTCGACGCCGTCGATTAAATTCAATTCTTAATCTGTGAATGATGTTTAAAGAAATCTATTCAACTCTCATGAGGTGACTTTTAGTTGGCATGTTCAACAACTTCAACTCTAGTTAAGTTAATTCGACACCTTTCATCGGTTAACATTAGTTAATTTCTTCGGCTATTAAACTAGGGTTAAAATGAAGATTTTAATTCTTTCTTAAGATTATTTTTAGTTGGTAGTACTCCCTGGAATAAGAATTTTGGGCTTTGGGTGGGGCCTAGATGAATTTTCTATATTTTATAAAAATTCATCAAAGTTAATGTTTTTAAACCTTATAAAATCAGAAAGCACTAGTAAACCTTAGAATAAAATTATGAAATTTTATGTGGGCATTCCTGAGCACCAGATATAAAACTTTGCTTTTGGGTCTAACCTTATAAATGACTTTTACAATGTACTTTAGAAAATGGTATTTTACTAGGCAGATTGAAGTATTTTAAAAGGGTTAGATGCCATTTCGTGTTCCTAAATTCTTCACAAAAATTCCAGAGGCTGTGTTTGGCCATGGTGTATTTGTGGATCAAAGATCAGCCCTAGCATTGCTCCAGAATGCAATTTAAAATTTAAAAACTGAAAGGAGTGTTCTAATTAATTCTGCAAATTTTTGGTCATTTGATAAAAAGTGCTTTAACAGAAAATTAGTTCAATGTTCAAGGATTCAAATAAAATTAGGTTTGGTATTTTTAGATTTTTCCATGATTTGTTACATGTCTAACAATTCTCTGGCTAATTAAAAGAAATTAGGAAAGCAATGGAACAGTGGCATAGAACAGGGGATACGGTAGAGGCGGTTGCTCCGGTGAGCTCCTCGCCGGAGAAGAGGGCTAGGGCAAGAACCAAGGTGTCGTGGAGCTTCACCTCAACTCACTGCACTGATTTGTGGAGGATGGAGACCACGGTGAAGAGTGAAACAGGGTCGGCGACGTGGAGGTCGAGGCGGCGACAATGGCGGCCGACGGGGCGGCACACGGCGTTCTTCTCCGACGACGGTCACCTGTGGCCGGATTCAAGTCAAAGGGGTGCGCAATAACCAGAGGAAGTAGCCAGCGAGTTGAATTGAAAAACCATTGTACCGCGATGACGAATTTTGAGGAGGGGCGATCGGCGGTGAGGTCCTTCGGCCGAGAGGAAGGCGGCGGCGTTCCAGCGAAACCCGTGCACCGCCGGTGGGCTTGGTGATCGGAGAGCTTCAGGGGACGGAGGGGAATCTCTGGGGCACGATGGCGAGGTTTGGAGATGGCCGGTGTGAGCTGTCGACGTGGAGGTGGAGGGTGGCGGCAATGGTGGCGGCGCTCTGAGCAGAGAGGAGGGGAGGTCTCGCGCGAGGTGAAGGAAAAAGGAAGAGGGGGGGGGGGGGCGCAACGTTTTAAAGTGGGCTCGGCGTAGGGTTAGAGGGGCATTAGGGTTATGGCCGGCA
Source organism: Oropetium thomaeum (assembly GCA_001182835.1). NCBI lineage: Eukaryota > Viridiplantae > Streptophyta > Magnoliopsida > Poales > Poaceae > Oropetium > Oropetium thomaeum. The sequence goes on from LFJQ01000034.1 coordinate 2,231,656, forward strand.
TGGCCGGCCATGCCGGGCGGTGCTCGGGCGGCGCGCGCCGGGGGAAAACAGGGGGGCGGCAGAGAGAGAGAGAGAGAGAGAGAGAGAGAGAGCGAGTGAGTGAGGGCTGCGGGAGAGGGAGGAGGAAAGAATGGAAGAGAGCGAGGGAACGCGGGCGATTGAATGCAGCAACGTGCGGAGAGCGGCCGGAGGAAAGCCGTGTCAGGCGGGCGGTCGGGCGGGCGGCGCACTGTAGCCCGCCCGACAACAGCCGATTAATTTTTTTTATTTACATTTTTATTTTAAAGCTGGAACGTATTTCAATTAAAAGACACACTTCCCGCGCTCAAACATTTTTGAGAATTTTTGTGTAGGCTCTGGGATTTATTTGGAACACTTTTCATTTAGGGTTCAAGTCATGATTTGATCTCTAAAAATTCTTGAATTTCTAAGTGGATTATAGCTTGTGTGAATTTTTAAGAGGTCCAAATCCTTTCCAAAAATCTCGAATAATTTCCCAAAATTCTATTTTGGAGTGTACTTAATTGTTATGTAAAAATATGGCTAGGGTTCTGTGGAAATTTTGATGGTCAAGAGTTAGGGTTTGGATTTCTTCCTGTTAATGAGATTTCTCCGAACTTTGCTAAAGTGCTCTGTTGTTTGTCAAATTTTTCTTAGTGTTCCTTTAAAGCATTTTAAGCAATATTTCTTTTTATTTCCAAGATTGAATCTACTTTAAAGTGAGTGAAATTATGGCTTAGGGTTTACAGTTGTCGGTTTTGCCCTGGTGACACCTGGGGTGTCACACTAGGTTACCTACCAGTAAGTAATTAAAGAGATAAGAGCCAGGTCCGTGCAGTTCAAAACCTCACAATGCCACAAATTCAACTGCAGTCCACCGATCTGGCGGCTTCAAAGATAGCAAAAGTCATAGCAAAAGGAATAAGGAACCGTCGCGGCATGAGCCTCTCCTCGACGAACTCAGACGCCCTGCCCCGACTACCCCCGCCATCAGACCTAGACCTAGATGACGAACTCCAATGTAGGCACCAACCGTCGCGGCATCGGACACGCAACTACAGGACACACAGACTTGGGGTGGAACAAGCATTCACAGATAAAGGAATCAGAACGGGGACGACGAGGAGATACCTGGATCCGAAGGCGGAGAGAGGGCGGATCGAGGCCGGAGGCGGGGTCGAGGCAGAGGAAAATAGATCAAGGACAGCTACTGTTTACCTTGCGTGTAAAGGATCCAGCAGCAGCGCTGGCCGACGGTTGACTTTGTGGGGGTCGACGGCCAATGGGGTGCGTCCGTAGATAGATGGGCTGAAATTGAAGGCAATAGCACCGACGCTGAAATTACAGGAGGAGGGTCTAGCGGCCCTCGGCGGCGTCGCTGGTTCGATAGGGAGGACGAGGGGATGGCGGCCCTCGGCGGCGCGTCGTCACTGGTTCGGCAGGGGAGGACGAGAGGATTGTGGTGGCCCTGCGGCGCTGCTGGTTCAGTAGGGGATCGGAGACGAGGAGGGGCCGGCGGGCCGCAGCGGCTAGGACGGCAAGCCAAGGAGCAGAAGGACGCGGAGAGGGGCGAACGGAAGGATGGATGGAGAGCGGCAAAATGGCGGAGGACGGGAACAGACTGCAGCTCGCTCGTCTTGGTGCTCAGAGAAGATACGTCTGGCAAGGCTAGTTACTATATAATATATAAAGCGTTAACTGCCGTTCCGAATGAAATGATGAAGTATCATAGTGCTGAAGGATGCCTCATCTTTCCTGAAGGTCTTGGGTTCGATCCAGCCATATGCAAGTTTTCGTAAACGGGAAGAAAATATATAAACAGAAAATAACTTAGGTTAACTTCTACAAAAAAAAAAAATATCCAGAAGAAAATATTTTTTCCCTCAAAAAGAAAATACTTTTTTAGTAGGACTAGTGGCTCATACAATATCAGTGACGGGGTACAATAAACCGTCTCTATCATTGAAAAAAAGTAGTGACGCGTAGAAAACACGTCACTCTTACTCTTTAGTGATGAAATTTGTCATTCACAAATGTAACACGTCGCTAATAATAAAACGCCGTCTCTAAAAGTAAACCTTAATAGTGACGGGTTTCTATTAATATCGTCTCTATTGCCATCGTCCTAGTATTACTGACGGGTTTGTAATTTCTGCGTCACTAGTAGCGCTGGGATTAGTGACGTGTTTATGTAACACGTCGCTAATAATAAAAACGCCGTCTAAAAGTAAACCCTATTAATGACGGGTTTCTATTAATATCATCTCTATTGCCGTCATCCTAGTATTATTGACGGGTTTGTCGCTTCTGTGTCACTACTAGCGCTGAGATTAGTGATGTGTTTTAAGTCGGTGTCACTAGTAACTCAACAGCGACGTAATTATTAGTGATGTGTGCTTGGTTTGTGTCACCAGCAAATCAATAGTGACGTGTTTTTATATCACATCACTAATGATGGTGTCACTAATGTCCCTTTTTGTGGTAGTGAAATCCGACTTGCGGGGGGCGCGCCTGGACGGCCTGGTAAAGCGCGGCCTCCTCGTCGCACGGACGAAGGCGAGGAAGTGGTTGCTCCTCGGCGACGAGACAGCACCGGCACCAGCGGACGGCTACGTAGTGTTGTTTGCTCATTTTCATGAGCGCGGCCTGGGCGTCCCCGCGCATCGTTTCTTGCGGGGGCTGCTCTACCACTATGGCCTGGAGCTTCAACACCTCAACCCCAACGGGATCCAGCACATCGTCGCTTTCGTGGCGTTGTGCGAAGGATTCCTGGGGATCGACCCCCAGTTCGATTTGTGGAGGTACTTCTTCGCCGTCTCCCTCCAGTCGAAGAAGGGGAGCCCAGCCTCCGTTGGGTGCGCCCTTATTCACCTCCGTGGGGAGCGCGCCCACGCCTCCATCCCGCTCCGGCTGAAGACTTCCAACAGGGGCTGGCACGGGCAATGGTTCTACTTGAGGAACGATGCCGCCAGCCCCCTGCCGGAGTTTACGGGACGGACTTTCGACGCAGCGCCCGAAGTGTGGAAGTGGGGGCCGACGGCGAAGGAGAAGAAAAGGCTGGACGACCTCCTGGGCGCGGTCCGGCTCCTGAGGGCCCGGGGGGTGCGCGGCTCATGGAGCGCCCGCTCCGGATGTGGTAGATGAGGTCCGGCTCGGACCTCTCCGGGCCGGTGATGTCCCTCGAGCCCCTCTCCAATTCGGAGTTGAGGCAGCGCTTGAGGGACAACCTTGCTCCTGAGGGAGTCAAGGCTGGAGCCTGGGAGGTCGGAGGCAGTGCTGGGCTCCGTCCCCTCTGGCTCTGTCGTGCGACCGACCCAAGAGGAGAGGCTGCCGGCGCCGCCGAGGGCGCAGGCTTCCGCCTACCCTGGGCCGTCGAGGTCGGGGCTGCCGACCTCTGAGCTCCCGAGCCGCATGGAGGCGTCGCAGCCTACCCCGGGCGAGGCCGCGCCCTCAAGGGTCGGTGAGAAGCGGCCGCGCCCCACGGAGGTGCAGGCGGAGTCGACCCCGAAATGTAGCCACTCCATGGCTAGAGGGTAAGCGTATTGTGCTCATTCCCTCTTTCTTCCCTTAGTCTCGCTAACCATAGGTTTTTGCGCAGGGTCGGGGGGCAGGCGGCGGCGCTTCAGACAGCACTGAAGAAGGCCCTAGCGCGCCGGAGGACCGAGGGCGCGTCAAAGGCACGCGATGCTGGGCTGTCCAAGGAGCGGGCGGCGACGCTGGAGGCGGTGGTGTTGGAGGGGCCGGAAGCCTTACCGGCAGAGCCGGAGGCCGCCCCGGTTGGGTCCCTGGCACAGGCGGGTGGGGCGGCTGCCGTCCCGTCGGAGATGCCAGCGGAGGTGGTGGAGGGAGCCCCAACGGCCGCGCCGGGGTCGCCCCTTTTGGACCTCCGACGGAGGAGGAGTCGGCGGCGACCTTCGTGGCGTCGGAGGGCAGCGTTGGCGGCGGGCCTGCGGTGGCATTGACGGCCCCACTGGCTGAAGGAACGACAGAGGAGGGTGCCCCGGGGCCCGGGAGCGCAGCGCCGACCTTGGAGGGGGTCCTGTCGGTGGTGTCCGCGCTGGACTCCGCCGTGGCTCTGCTCCGGTACCGCCTCGCCCATGGGCAGCTTGAAGAGCAGCTCGCCGCTGCCCGTGGTGTAGTGGCAGATGCTCTTGCTCGGGAGCAGGCCACGGCGGGGAGTCGGAGGTGGCGTGTCAGGTCCGCAAGGCCATCACAATGTTGGCGGTGGAGCAGTCCAGACGAGCGGAGGCGGCAAGGGCGGACCTCGAGAAGGAGGTGAAGGCCAGGGAGGACACCGAGGGGGTGACCGCCGCCCTGACGGGGGAGCTGACCCGCGATCGCACCGAGGTCGAAAAACTCCGGGCAGGGGCGATGGGTAAGCTGCGCCATTTGCCTTTCCTTCTATTTCCTTGGCCGGCCATGGACTAACTGTCATGCAATCTTTTGCAGGGCTTTCTGACAAGCTGGAGGCGAGCACATGGGAACTGTCGCGGCTCCAAGGCCACTTCAAGCGAGAAGCCGAGGAGTACGACATGATCACGGTCGCCGTCAACGTGGCGCTCTCCGACCTCGAGGTCGCCATTGAGGTGAGGTCGAGCTCTCTTGCTCCCGAAGTCCCCCGCCTTGTCACCTGGTCGCGCGGGATGGCGGCGGACATGCTGTGTCGGGGTGTGCACCGGGCTTTTGCCATCGCCCGGTCGCACTACTCCAACATCGCCCTAGATCTGATGAGAGAGGGCTTCGCCTCTGGTTACTCCGATGCCGTGTTGGACGCCATCGAGGAGGTGGCCCCCCTAGCGCAGGCCTTGGCTACAAGGATGGAGGAGGAGGAGGATGCCCCCCCCCCCCCCCCGCCCCGGTAGGATAGGAAGTAGATAAGTTAGTCTGTCTATAGGATAGCCGAGGCCGAAGTGCCCGGTCTTTTTGTGAATCAAAAGCACAGTTAAGTGTTTTGACCATTAATGTGCGTTCGCAAAAGTGCTTTTTGCGAATTAACGAAAGCGTTCGCCCCCTTTCTCCTTTGTTTTTGAAACTTCAAAATCGTAAGCCATGGGCAGAGTCGTCATTCGGTCTTGCTGGTGAGCGATGTTACCATAACCTTTGGGGGCCGTAGGTGTTTTCGCAGTCCGACCAGCTCTACTTCACGCGTCCTCCCGCCCACGGCCTTCCCTTCTAAGTTTTAAACGCCGGACGAGAGGTCGAAGCCTTAGCGAGGATAAGCCGTGGGTAGGATGAGCGCTCAGTCTCACCGGTGAGCGTCGTAGCTGTAGCCTTTGAGGGCCGTAAGCATCTTGCAGTCTGACCGGTTGGACCTCGTGCTTTTCTTATCCTCCACTTATCCTTTTTCATCGATTTTGCAAATAAGCAGCAAAATAAACAGGTGTCAAGGTGCACATGCGGTGCGCGTACCCTGAAGGTGTCGCCCCCGTGCGAGGTCTGACTCCCTTGCGGTGGGGGTCAGGCGTCGCTTGTTTCGGAGGGTGCGAACAATGAATCAACTACGAGTTTAGGGATAGAAACGATGTAGCTGTTCGATGTTCCAGGCGTTGGTGATCTCTTGTCCATCCGCGGTCTACAACTTGTAGGTGTCGAGTCAGAGGACCTTCTAGACGATGTAGGGGCCTTCCCATGGCAGCGATAGCTTGTGCCGGTCCTTGCTAGTTCTGGCATGGCGAAGGACAAGGTCGCCAACGTCGAACGCTCTCTTTCATATGTTCCGGCTGTGATACCGACGTAGTGCCTGCTGGTACTTTGCCGATTGGAGGAGTGCTACGTCTCGTGCCTCGTCGAGCTGGTCCATCGCGTCATCGAGGGATGTCTGGTTTCCTTCGTCGTCCTAGGCCTTAACCCTCGACGCGCCGTAGTCAAGGTCCGTTGGGAAGACGGCCTTGGAGCCATACCATGAAGAAGGGGGTGAACCCTGTCGCCCGGCTAAAGGTCGTCCACAAGCTCCAGAGTACTGCAGGGAGTTCGGCCGCCCACCGGGCACTGAACTGTTTCAGTCCTTAGAGGATCATGCCGTTCGTGCACTCAACCTGTCCGTTCGAGCGGGGGTGTGCCAGGGCTGCCCAATCGACACGGACGTGGTAATCATCGCAGAATTTGAGGAATCATTTCCCCATGAACTGCGTACCATTGTCCGTAATGATGGAGTTCGGTACCCTAAAGCAGTGGATGATGTCGAGAAGAACTCGACAGCCTCTTCTGGTCAGATTCTCGTAAGCGGCCTGGCCTCTACCCACTTGGTGAACTTGTCAACCGCCACTAACAGGTGGGTGTAGCCCCCGGGCGCTTTCTTGAAGGGTCCGATCAGGTCCAGTCCCCAAACCACGAACGGCCACGTGACGGGGATGGTTTGCAGTGCTTGTGCTGGCAGGTGGGTCTGTCAGCCAGTAGAATCCTTGTCGGAACACGTTTCCGACAAGGGTCTTGTGTGCGGCGTGGTGACCGCAGACCCCATCGTGGATGTCTTGTAGCAACTGTTTTCCCCGGGTGATCGGGATGCAGCGCTGCAAGATCCCGGTGAGACTCCTCTTGTAGAGTTCCCCGTCGACAACGATGAAGGATTTGATACGTCGGGCGACGCACCGGGCCTCCGTCTTGTCTGCTGGGAGTTCTCCTCTAAGGAGGCGATCGAGGTACGGCGTCCTCCAATCAGTCGGGGGATCAGTACCTTGTGCGGGCGCCTCGTCGATCTCCATGACGCTAGGGTCGGGAGGTTTTGAGGTCGGTCCAACCCCTCCTTCCGGGGGCGGCTTGGTGCTGACCCCTTGTGGGTCTTTTGGTCGGACCGACGGCTGACTCTGGTTGTGGGCGAAGATCCTAGGCGGGACTTGCTCCCATCGAGCCACCATCTTCGCCAAGGAGTTGGCCTCCTCACTCAGCCGCCTTGGGATATGCTTGAGTTCGAGACCATGGAACTTGTGTTCCAGGTTGCGGACTTCCTGGCAGTATGCGTCCATGGTATCGTTGTGGTAGCTGGACTCCTTCATGACCTGGCCGACGACAAGCTAGGAATCGTCTTGAATTTTGAGCAGTCGGATTCCCCATTCATCGGCGATCTTGAGCCCGTTGACGACCGCCTCGTACTCGGCTACATTGTTGGAAGCAGGAAATAGTAGGCGGACCGCATACTTCATACGCACCCCCAAGGGGGAGACGAAGACGAGCCCGACTGCTGCTCCCTTGCGCATCAGTGAGCCGTCGAAGTACACCACCCAATATTCTTGGTCGACAGAGGGCTGAGGGTAGCTGAACCTCGATCCATTCGGCCACGAAGTCGGCCAGGATCTGGGACTTAATCGCCGTTCGGGGGACATACGTTACCCCTTCGCCCATCAATTCAAGTGCCCACTTTGCGTCCTTCCCCGTTGCGTCGCGGTTTTCCGCGACCTTGCGTAGGGGGAAGGAGCTGACCACAGTCACTGGATGCGGCTCGAAATAGTGTCGGAGCTTCCTTTTGGCGATGATGATGCCATAAAGGATCTTCAGTATCTGAAGATATCGGGTCTTCGTGTCGGACAAACCTCGCTCACGTAGTAGACTGGGCGCTGGACTTTGAGGGCGTGACCTTCCTCCGTCCTCTCTACGAACAAGGCGGCGCTGACAACTTGGGTCATCGCGGCGATGTAGAGGAAGAGCGGCTCTTTAGGGGTCGGAGGCACCAGAATTGGAGGTTTCGTCAGGATCACCTTTATCCTGTCGAGGGCGTCCTGTGCCTCGGGCGTCCATTGAAATCGCTCAGATTTCTTCAGGAGCTGGTAGAGGGGGTGTACGCGTTCTCTGAGGTGCGAGATGAAACGGTCCAATGCCGCCAAGCACCCAGTCACAAGTTGTACTCCCTTCAAGTTTTGGATCGGCCTCATCTGATTGATGGCCGCGATTTTCTCTGGGTTGGCTTTGATGCACGTTCGGAGACGACGAATCCGAGCAGCATCCCCCTAGGGACCCCGAAAACGCATTTTTCAGGGTTGAGCTTTATGCCGTTTGCTCGGAGTTTGGTGAATGTCCGTTCTAGGTTGGGCACGAGCTGGTCGATTTTCCTGGACTTCATGACGATGTTGTCCACATATGCTTTGACGATGTCTCTGATGAGCTCGTTGAAGCACCTGATCATGCAGCGCTGGTACGTCGCGGTTAAGTTCTTTAGTCCGAACGGCATCGTGACGTAGCAGTATGAGCCGAACGGTGTGATGAAGGATGTCACGGGTTGGTCGGACTCCTTCATGAGGATTTGTTGGTACCCAGAATATGCATCAAGGAAGCAGAGGGTTTCGCACCCCGAGGTCGAGTTGACAATCTGGTCTATGCGCGGCAAAGGAAACGGGTCCTTTGGGCACGCTTTGTTTAGACTAGTATAGTCAACACACATTCTCCATTTTTCAATCTTTTTTCGTACAAGAACGGGATTGGCTAACCACTCAGGGTGATACACCTCCTTAATGAAACCGGCAGCCAACAATTTAGCGATTTCCTTCCGGTTGCCCTGCGCTTTTCCTCATCGAAGCGACGCAGTAGTTGCTTCACCGGTCGGGACCCCGGCTTGATTTGCAAGGAGTGCTCGGCGACTTCCCTCGGGATGCCGGGCATGTCCAAGGGTTTCCACGCGAAGATGTTGATGTTCGCGCGGAGGAAGTCGACGAGCGTGCTTTCCTATTCAGGGGAGAGGGAGGTCCCGATCTTCGCCACCTTCTCCTTGGCGTTATCGGGGTCGAGCTGGATCTCCTTGACGCCCTCAGCGGGCTCAAAGGACCCTGCGCTGCGGTTGGAGTCGGGCGCCTCCTCGGTGACTTGCTGCCGGATGACAGCGCTCTCCGTTTCACACTGGTAGGCGCGCTGTAAGGAAGCGCCGACAGTGATCACCCCCTTCGGCCCCGGCATCTTGAGCTTCAGAGAGGTGTAGCTGGGAACGGCCATGAACTTCGCGTAGCATGGTCGTCCCAAGATGGCATGGTAGGACCCGTGGAAGCCACCCACTTCGAACGTGAGGTCTCCGTTCGGAAGTTGGCCGGAGTCCTGAAGGTGATGGGCAAATCGTTTTCCCTAGGGGAATAGCTTGTTTCCCGGGGACGACACCGTGGAAAGGCGCTCCGGTGGATCGGATGGGCGACCGATCGATGCCCATGGCGTCGAGCGTCTCCACGTATAGGATGTTGAGGCTGCTGCCTCCATCCATGAGCACCTTGGTGAGGCGCTTCTTACTGATGATGGGGTCGACTACCAGAGGGTATCGACCCGGCCGTGGGACGTGGCTAGGGTGGTCGAACCGTTCAAATGTGATCGGTGCCTCCGACCATCGGAGGAAAGCCGGCCCGTGGGTTCAGCCGCGAACACCTCGCAGCGTTCCCGCTTCGCGCGACGCTTGATCCTGTGTGCCTCTAACCCGGCGAAGATCATGAGGCAACCGTCGGTTTCCGGAAACCACTGTTGCCGTCACTGGCGTCGTTGCCGTCGTCGGCGCCTCCGAGGGCTTGTCGAGGCTTACCTTTCAGCTTGCTTTTCTTAACCTCCTGGATCAAGAACCGCTTCATGAGCGAGTAGTCCTTGTAGAGGTGCTTGACGGGATACTCGTGGTTGGGACACGGCCTGTTCCACCTCTTCTCAAAGTGGTCTATCGTGTCCACTGCTGTCGCCTTGGCACCCTTGCGGTCGGCGGCCACAACCATCCGCTCGCCGGACGAGAGCTGTCGGCTCTTCTTCTTGTTGTTGGGGCAATTAGAGGGGCCTTCGCTGGCATCCTCGTCCCGCTTGCCCTTGGTCTCCTGGGGGTTGAAGATCGCTCCCACTGCTTCCTCGTCAGAAGCGTGACTGGTTGCGATATCTAGGAGCTCCTTAGCCGTTCGTGTACTCTTGCGCCCGAGTTAATGGACGAGGGTGCGGCATGTGGTCACAGAAAGGAACTCCCCTATGGCGTCGGCGTCGCCCACGTCTGGCAGCTTGTTGCACTGCCAGGAGAAGCGTTGGACGTACTCTCGGAGGGTCTCCCCCGGTTTCTGAGGTCCTCAGGGTTGCCTGGGCCCGCGTAGGTCCCCTGGAAGTTTCCTACGAAAACTTCCTTCAGATCGAACCAGCTTGCGATCTGATCGGCACGGAGGTGCTCGAGCCACGTCCTGACCGAATCAGCTAGGTAGAGAGGCAGGTTGCGGATGATGATATGGTCATTGTCCCCGCCTCCGGCTCGGCATGCGAGCCGATAGTCCTCGAGCCAGAGGCTCGGGTTGGTTTTTCCCGTGTACTTCGGTACGTTAGTCGGGGGTCGGAAGCGCCGGGGAAATGCCGCGCCACAGATGTGAGGGCTGAAATGCGCGAGGCCCCGTGGCGTCCGGGCTCGGGCTCCTATCCTCACCCACATCGTGGCGCCCCCCTCGACAAGGGTGGCGAGGTTGACTCGCCCCGGAGCCGCGGTCCTGTTGGCACTGGCGCGCCTCCAAGGTGGCGCGAGCGTCGCGGTTCGCGCCTAGGCGGCCGCGAACGAAGGCTTTCGAGGACCCGTCCATCCCAGGGGGCGTCTGTTGGACAGAAGCGTTCTGGGTGTGAGGTCCGCTGATTCGCGACCGCGAGCTCTCCGCCTGCTGCGCCGCTGCGCGCTCTAACAGTGCCTCAACTTCGCGTTCAGTGCGTCGAGCCTCAGGTGTGGCGGGCTCAGGGAGCCCTCGGAGCAACGCCGCCGCCGCGGCGAGGTTTTGGCTGGCTCGTGGAAAGCGCGGGTACCTATCGCCTTCCTCAATGATTCACCGGTGCACGTCACGCGCCATAGAGCGAGCGCGCCCTCCAGCTTCACACCGATTGAGTTCGCGATCGATCTCCGCTTGCTCTTGCTCCAGTTGGCGTTTAGCCTCCCGGAGCTCCTCCCTCCGTGCTTGCAACAGCTCAGGCAGTACGTCAAGCGACGGAGTCCCGGTTACTGCCACCGTGGGGGTGGTGGGGCGATCGTTTTTCGGGTTAGGAAGGTCCTCCAGGTGCACCATGAGGCACTCGCGAGAAGGATTGTGACTTCCCTCGCTGTGTTTTGTGCCGGAATCTCCTTTGCCTCGTCGAGGAGCTCAAAGAAAGATTCCGACGCATAACCTGTCATCCCCACGAACTCGATGTTCACGGTGCACAGGCTTTTGTGCGATGACACGCGGGTCATCGCGATTTTGCCGGCGCTGGACCGGTCGGGCAAGGTGGTTGCGCACGGGCCCTTGCGGGAGGGCTTTGGAGAGCGCAAACCCCCGCCAGACTGTCGTGCTTTTCCGTTCACCGATGCGGACGGTACGCAACGGGAGTCGGGGGCGACGTTTGGCAAAGCTGGTGCGTCAAGGCTGCTCTTTGGTGTGGCAACAAAGCTGAGGCTCCCGAATCACATGATCATGTCGGGAATCCATCCGTTGGCGTAGTTGGCCATCGGAACCTGAAAGATGATCGACAAAAACGCGCAAGCCCCCCTTCCTAGCGTGCCAACTGTCGGCGTTCGTTACCACCGACGAGTGATTTATCGTGGGATGCACATTTTGGAGTTCTTATGGTGCGCAAGAGGACCCAAGGATTTATACTGGTTCAGGCAATTGTGCCCTATGTCCAGTTTCGAGCTGCTCGTGTTACTTGCGATGGTTTGTAGTAGGGGGTTACAAATGGGCGAGAGAGGGACGGCTTCCCAAGTCTCTGGATGAAAGCATGTCGGTGGAGAAGTGTTGGTTGTCTGTTGTCTAAGGAAAATCTCGCGTCTCCCTCCCCCCCTCCCCCCCCTCCATGATCCCCGGTTTCTCCTCTTTTATACCGCAAGAGGGGAGACCCGGGTTACATGCCGGAGCGGTGGTTGTGGCCGTACGCCCCAAGTTGGGCTTCGTCGCTGTGGACGGTATCATCGTTATGGCGGCGTCCTCCCGATCCGGTGACGTGGAGAGTGCCCGTCAATCGGGAACGTCCCATCCGTATGGATGAACGGCTTTCGGCGGGGGTCGGCGGAGTGGCGTCGTGGTCGTTGCCCCTGTGCTCGTCAAGCCGTCGCTCAAGAGTGTCTGGTCCTGATGGGAGAGTGGGCTTCTGACGGGAGGTGCCGCAACAGTGACCGTCCTTCGACCGGCGTACGTCACGTGTATTTACTGCCCACTTGCTCAAGTAATCATTACCCTTTCCTATTCGCGGACGTGGGAGTCGCAGGCATTTATTGCCCAACCATCACTGTCCCGCCTACCCGTGGCGCGGTAGGCGGTTCGCCCTACCCTAGGTTCGGGCGAAGGTGGAACCGCACGCGGTCTCCCGACCTCGACGCGGGGAGGTCGAGCGCACCGGCTGAGATGTGGGGGATCCGACCCTCATTTGGGAGGGGTCGGGAGAGGTGGAGGTTACCCGTGGGCCCGATCCATCGGATATTCACGCGGCATAGGAGTCGGGCGAGACGGAGATCGTTTCGCCTCCCTCATGTTATTAAGGCCGCGGGCCGTTAATGATGATTACCTCTGGTATTGACCCTCGACAGTTACCCAAGGTGTTTCACCATTTAAGTTGACCTATCAAGGAGACAATCTTCTCATCAAGGACAGTACTGTATAAAGCTTAATTTTTGACGAAGAGTTCTATTCAAGATTCGTTTGTTGAATTTGGTGGCACGTATTCTCTATGAGAGAGGTCCCTGAGAGGCTCTTTTATTCCTAAAAGTGCTACAGCCATTATTGATGGAATTTTTGCTTCTGGATGGTTTTAGTATAAGTCTGAAGGATTTTAACGTTCCTAAGGTTTTGAAAAATTGAGATGTTTGAAGACTCAATTTGTCGAAAAGTAAGATGATATCAAAGGATTGACCACAAAAACTATCGATCCCAAGAAGGAGACAAAGGTGATTGATAAAGTGTACAATAATAGCTCTGAAACACAAGAGTTGCATGCCTACAAGTAAACTTGAAAACATGAACATTTTCTCACGATTTAGAAGGTGTTCTCGAAGAATTCAGTTTTTACTAGGATGCAACCCCATGTCGTTTGAATGAGAAATTCGAGACTGGTAACCTTTCCATGAGGCGACAAGGTTTTGTTTCCAGACACGGTTTTACGGTTTGGTCAAAGTGGTTCACTTGTCAATAAAAATTGATATGTGCAAAATATTCAAGTGGTAGAGGATTTCCCGACTCCTCCATATTGCACTGATTCATATCTTCATGATGGGTGAGCAGAGGTCAGTCTAGAAACGATCACTAAGATATGAAAGAATTTCTAGGACGAGGTGAACCTCCCCCCTTAAAGCGAAAGACTTCAAAAAAGTTCAAAGGTTGGATTTTTTTTCAATTCTAAAGGTTTTGGGTTTGACCCTACCATATTTATACATAAACAATGTCCATAATTTGAAATGACTCCTTGACAACCTTTATGTAGTTACCCATCCTTCAAAACAACTATTAAACCCACGTCTACATCTTAGTAAACTACTGAGTTATTTTATGTTCTAGCTATCACCTAAATTCAACAAGTTAATCGTTATAGTTAGCCCTTCTGTTAACCAGCATTTGATTTCCTTATTATTCGGTGATTTTATTTGTTTTACAATTACAATATGCAATGCAATCCATCAGCCTATACATCCTCACAAAATAAAATAATATTCGTTAAGTGGTGGCAGATCACACTCAAGTTAGTCACAATATATATATACCAAAATTAAAACAACAACCCATTTCATTGCCATATGGGTCGCCCCGAGTAGGCCACGTACGGGGATCACGTGTCTGACCTTCACTGCGCGGCGACAGACTACACTTCACCTCAGGCAGCGGAGGTATGAGAGGGTTCCACAAACTGTTGCGAAGGTCTGCATTCACAACAGGTCCATAACCCACACCTCGTACGGTAGAGGTCCGCTTTTCTCCCTAAACGCGAAGGGAGTGTACTATGTTACAACGAACATAATACCTCCTTCCATACCATCATGGTATGGAACGCTACTGTTGCCGACGCAACAGGGATTTCTCGATATTTCAACACAGTCGACCAACGTACCTTACCTTGCTTACATGAGCATAGGTGTGTCGTTACAAAAATTTAAATCTAAACTGGGTTTAGTTAACTCCCTACACTAGGTTAGCTTTGCCATCTGATACTACTTACTTCCTATTAGGGCTCGTACCTCACTCGCGTGTAATTTTCAAAAATATGTCTTTAAATGTCGTACCAATGCCAAAATGGCTCTAATACCAACTGTGACAGACCCGCGCAGAAATCGGGGATGGTTCATCTCGCCAGGACCCTTTTTGGGCGATGCTCGACGAGCGAGCATACATATGGTACAACACAGGCAGGACAAATAGAATCATTTACTGGATGAGAGAATTAATACAACCCGGTTCCGTAATTAAGATTAAGTATTACAAACATCAAGTACGAATAAAAGAGTTTTAGCTGAAGCATATGATGCGATACAGACTCCGACTCTCATGGACTAGGCAAAAGCATTGTCCTTGCCAACTGGCACTATGCTTACTAGCCATCCAAAGTTTCCTGCGACGAATCATAGCGCTCCCACTAGATGCTCCTGAATCCGTGCGCGGCTCTTCCCACTGGTAGATACCATCGGAGGTACAAGTGTCGGCGCCTGAAAACCACGTATGCGCAAAGCGTGAGCTTCTAAGAAGCTCAGCAAGACTGACCAGTCAAATTGGCTATCTACGGCCGATACCTAGACATGCAGGTTGACTCAGGGTAGGGTTCTTGCAAAAGGACTCGCACTACCTGAAGCTATTCTGGTAAAGTTTTGGCTCAGGTTAAGTGATTAGAAAGCATAACTTTAGTTTCCACTGATCTAGTCAATCATAAAGAGAAAACAGTAGATACAAAAATCATTATCATAATCCGGTCATCTTCATAACTCATCATCTTAATTAAATGTGGTGCGTTTCACAAGCAAACTCATATACTGAGAGCGACAGCAATTCGAATCGATTTACACTTGTAGGGATAACCCAATCATACGAAACATGTGCATCCCAGATCCTAGAAAGTCAACTCCCTCCTACGCTACCTTAGCAGTGCTGCATCCCATCAGAACACACGTCCCGGACGGTTTCTGTGGAGTTCTCACAACTGTCCACCCCAGACCGCCTCCGATCAGACACCGTAGGGTAGGTTCGACTTTGCAATCACTAGGTTACGTAGGTTTACTAGGCCTCATTATTCCCAGCATATGATCAGTACATTCAATGCTCGAACACATGGATCAGACAGGACTACGGTCACCCTGGACCCGATCCAGTTACTGACCTACCTTTTTCCTGTCTGACCCTCCAATTTTATCTTCCCTTAATCATTTATAGCCATGTGCTGCATGTCTCGGGAGGTAGTTTCATTCAACTCCTAGCAGTCTCCACTTCTACCGGTAAGTATAGCTAAGCATAACATGCTACCACGAGTTACCTATACCAACATACCGATAGGGTTTCCTAAGGAGACATATGCAGCTAGGGTTTCAATCAACTCCCGTCAACCTAATGCACATACACGACACATAGTGATAAAAGAAAAACTTTATAAAAGATTGTGCACCGGGGCTTGCCTTGATCTCCTGCTTTGTTGGTGATAGCTTATTGGGGAAAGCGGGCTCCAGATCTCCAACTACTTCGTTCACCTCGATGTCTACATGATGCAAATAACAAATTATGTTATTATTAGATAAGGTAATATGGTGTTTTCATCATTACTTCTAGGGAGTCTACTCGTGTCGAGGTGGGTTCAACTTACATTTACGATTTTTAACTTCGACTTTTAATAAAATCAATTATTGGCCTAATTAAATTACATGGGCTAAAATAAAGTTGTAGGTCCTGCTAGGAGATTATTTTCTATGGATAATACTCTTTGAAATATGATTTTGGGAGTTTGAGTTGGGGTTGAATTGAATTTTCTATATTTTATAGAAATCCATACAAGTTTCTGTTACTTAAACTTAGAAATTCAAGAAAAGGTACTAAATTGCATGATAAAATCATGAAAACTGATAGATGCACTAGCAAGCCTTTATACTGAAGTTTTGAACAGGGATTTTGATTTTTGGTTGACATGCATAATGTAGTTTAGAAAATATCAAGTAAAAATGGCAGCTTGGAGATTAATTACAGGTATGCATACAATCTTGTTAACGTTAAATTCTGGGAAAAATTACAGGGGGTTCTGCTTGGCATGACACACTTCTGGGGGTTCCGCTTGCCATGACACACTTCTGGCAGAAGTTTCAGCTCCAGAAGAGTTCTGGAACTCCAGTATTAAATCAAAAATAGAACATTTGAACCTATTTATTTAGGAAGTTCCATATACTTTCATGAAAAAGTATTTCAGCAGATGTTTAGAGTATTTCACAAGGATTCCAGAGAATTTGGTTCACCATTATTAGAGCTCGCATCGATTTATTATGCATTTTACAAAATCAGCCAGAAGATAATAAAAATCATTTAAAAATCCCAAAACAGGGGGTTCTGCTTGCCATGACACACTTCTGACACAAGTTCTAGCTCTAGAAGAGTTCTGGAACTCCAAAAGTAAATCAAAAACAGAAGATCTCTGCCTATCTATCTAGGAAGTTCCATGGGCTTTCATGAAAAAGTATTTCGGTAGATGTTTAGAGTATTTTACAAGGATTCTAGAGAATTTTGGTTCACCATTTCTAGAGCTTGTATTGATTTATTATGCATTTTACAAAATCGGCCAGATGATAACAAAAATCATTTAAAATCCGAGAATAGGGGCGGCGGGAGTTCGCCGGAGGCAAGATCAACGGCGGCGGCGAGTTGGCGCCGTTCGCCACCACGGCCTTACTCAGCGAATCAAGTGGGTTCTATTGGGGGTGGTGCTGAGCTCCGACGATGACCGGAAGGCCATCGACAACTAGCGACGGCGGGGGAAGTTCATCACCGGAGATGCGCCCGGCGGAGGAGGGGGAAGTTCATCCCCGGAGATGTTTGGGAGCATTACCGTGCTGCGTGGAGTCGATTGGTCGGTGATGAAGACCACGGGGATGACCGGAGACTAGTCGACGACGAGCAGCTCACGGCGGCGACAATGACGGCGGAGACGGCGCGGCGAGTCATCCACATGGGCGACATTCTACGGGTAGGACCTTGTCACAAAGATGCGTAAGGATGAGAGGAGCCCGCAAGTGGGAAGAATCGAACCGAAATCAAGCAATGAGGGAGGAATCGATGAAAACCTTGGCGGCGGGGCGCTCCGGACCAAGATTGACGACGATGGCGTTCCCGGTGATGGAGTGGACCGGGGGAGGTGTTGTTGCTCTGAGAGCTGAAGTGGGATGAGGGAAGCCTAGACGGCAAAGTGGTGGAGCGCGGGTAGTACAGAGCGACGCTGTCTACATGAGGAGGGCAGCGGCGGCAATGGCGACCGGCGTACTCGCACGCAGAGGAAGAAAAGAAGTAGGGGAGGCCGCGTTAGTGCGTCGCTGGCTCGCTTGGTGCTTGCTCCAGTACACGCGCGCGCAAGGACTTAAAGAGTCGCGCGACGGGAGCGGCGAGCGAGTGCGGGCGGCCGGCGGCGACGATTGGTGAGCGCGGCGGTGTTGCGTGAGCAGGGGGAGAAAAGATGGAGCGGCAGAGGGGAAAGGAGAGAGGAAAGGCGGGATTCCCTACCGGAAATGGGACAGGGCGGGAGAAAAAAGGAGGCTCCGACGCGTGCCACGGCCTGTGGCGTGGCGGCAGGCGTGGCACGCCGATCTATATTAGTTTTTTAAAATTTTGCAATAATTTAAATTCTCCTCTCTAAATTCAATTGAAATCCGCACTTCCTGGGCTCTGAAAATTATGAAACTTTTTGTGGGCTCTTAGGACATTACAACTTTGGTTTTCCGGAGGAGTCCTAATTCGGCTTCTAAAAATTCGTAAATTTCCAACTCAGATTAGATTATTTTGAATTCTTAAAGGGTTTAAATCTTTTCTAAAAATTCTGGTAAAATCTCAAAAATTTTGTTTTGAATCGAACTTAATTGCCATGTAAAAATATTAGTGGGGTTATATTGAGTTTTGATGGTTTTACCAAGGTTCAATGGAATTAATACCTGTTATGCTAACATTTTGGTACTGGGGTCAAAATCTCCTAATTTTTCAAAATGCTAAAAAATTTACCAAACTTTTTGTAGAGGTTAAGTGTGATTTTTAAAACAATAATGCCATTGGGTTTTTGTAGAGATTTTCTTTCTGAGTGTGAGATTTAGTTGATGAATTTTAAGTTACATCTGGGGGTGTCACAAGCCGGAGCTCCGGCAGTTTACTGGACATCCGGCAAGGGGTTTCAGGTAGTCGGCATTGTTCGAATGGTCCGGAGGTCCGACAACTTGCCGGACTTCCAACGCGCTGGAGTTCCGGCCATGTGCCGGAGGTCCGGCCTGGAGTTTCAAGTCCGAAAGTTGGATTTTTATTATTTTGAGCATTCGATTCGTCCATTCACTTGGTTTTGCACCCCCTTGATAGTACGACATGCCTAGAAGAGAAAAATAAAGATTGGACTCGATTTTCTTCACGTTTCTCCCTCATTTTGATGTCCTTTTGAACCTTCAACCTTTTCAAAAATTGAGGGGCATTCTTTCTAGGTCATGTGCTATCTTTTCTCCGTATGCATACACATTTGCTGCACAATTACTCGAGATATGGTTAGCTTTTTAATTTTGTTGTCATTAACCACCAAACCCACTTAGGGTGCCTAGATGCACTTTCAAGAAGCTCATAGCAAAAGATGTCTGTGGCAAAAAGGTTGTCGAGAGGAGTTCTAAAGCCCATGTGGATAAATTCCCATAACTCCAACAAGAATAAATTCAAGCAAGGTAACAAGAACTCAAACAGAAATCTACGACTTTTAAGAAGAAGAAGAATAAGGAGAAAGGTAACTGCTTTGTTTGGATCACTCGGCGAGTCAGTATCCGGATCACAAATATAAGAAGGACAAAACCAAAAAATCCGCCAACATGATTGAAGCTGAAGGAGGAACATCGGGGTACGATAAATTTTTACCTATAGTTCTTTCCGTTTGTCGTTCACCAGATTGGTGGGTTGACACAGGTGCCAATATTCATTTGTGTGCTGATATCTCCTTATTTTGTTCTTATTAGGTCGGGCAGACTTCATCCTTGCTGATGGGGAATGGCGCGCATGCTGCTGTTCATGGTGTTGGTACGGTCAATCTGAAGCTTATTTTGGGAAAGCCTGTGCAACTCAAAAACATGCAGCATGTCCCCTCAATGAGGAAGAATCTCATTAGTAGTTCTCTACTATGTAGAGATGATTTTAAAATTGTGTTTGAGTCGAAGAAATGTGTATTTTTGAAGTACGGGACATTTGTTGGTAAAGGCTATGATAGCGGAGGCTTGTTCCGCTTGTCCTTAACGGATGCTTGTATTAATTATGTGAACTACGTGATTGATGATAATGAATCAAATGTTTGGCATTCATGACTTTGTCATATAAATTTTGGTTGTTTGACATGCTTGGCTAGTATGAGTTTAATTCCAAAATTTAATTTAGTAAAAGATTCTAAGTGTCATATATGCATGCAATCTAAGCAACCTAGCAAGCCTCACAAGGCTGTGGAGGTGAGGAACTTGGCACCATCAGAATTAGTTCATTCTGATTCCTGCGAAATGAATGGTGAGTTGACCAAAGATGGTAAAAGATATTTCATGACATTCATAAATGATTGTACTAGATTTTGCTACGTGTATTTATTAAAATCAAAAGATGAAGCATTGCATTATTTTAAGAACTATAAAGCTGAAGTAGAAAACCAACTTGAGAACAAAATTAAACGATTATGATCTGATCGTGGTGGAGAGTATTTCTCAAATGAGTTTTCTGAATTCTGCGTGCAACACAGTATTACTCATAGAGGACACCACCATACTCACCACAATCAAATGGGATTGCAGAAAGAAAGAAATGCAATCTAACTAATTTGGTTAACACCATGTTAGAGACGCCGGGATTTTCCAAGGAATGGTAGGCTGAGACTATTTTGACAGCATGTCATGTCCTGAATAGAGTTCCTATAAAGAACAGGGAAATTACACCATTCGAGGAATGAGAGAAAAAGAGATTAAATCTCTCCTACTTGTGAACATGGGGTTGTTTAGGAAAAGTAAATATGCCAATTAACAAGAAGTGAAATCTTTGACCAAAAATCATTTATTATGTTTTGCTTGGTTATGCTATTCACAACATGTGTTATAGGTGTTTAATAATAAACTCTGGAGTATTAAACATGCATGTTGATTCTATTATGGAGTCCAGAGATGCAACTTTTTTTTAGAATGAATTTCCAATGAAAAATGCACCTAGATCATCTAGTAATGAACATAATTTATCTTTTAAGACATTCAAGCCGATAGAACACGCTAACAATGAAACCCATGGAAATGACAATACTATAGTTACTCGAAACAGTAAGAGATAAAGCATTGCAAAATCTTTTGGTGATGACTATATTACATACCTCATGGATGATACTCCTAAAACCATTCAAGAGGCATATTTATCTTCTAACGCTGACTTATGGAAGAAAGTTGTTCAGAGTAAAGATGGATTCTGTTATGTCTAATGGAACTTGAGAGGTCGTTAATCGTCCTTATGGGTGTAAACCTGTAGGATGTAAATGGGTGTTCAAGAAAAAGCTTAGGCCTGATGGTACTATTGAGAAGTACAAGGCGAGGCTTGTGGTCAAGGGTTATACCAAAAAGAGAACAAAGATTTTTTCGATACCTATTCATCAGTTACTTGCTTGACTACTATTCGGGTGTTACTTGCCTTGGCAGGCTCTCATGATCTTCTCGTTCATCAGATGGATGTTAAGACAACATTCCTAAAATAGGGAGGTAGAGGAGAAGATCTATATGGATCAGCTTAATGGATTTGTAGCAAACAGACAAGAGGGGAAGGTGTGTAGACTATTGAAATCTTTGTATGGCCCAAAACAAGCACCTAAGCAATGGCACGAGAGGTTCGATATAACCTTAATATCTGCTGGCTTTGTTGTAAACGAAGCTGACAAATGTGTGTACTATCACTATGGTGGGGGAGAAGGGTGATCTTGTGTTTGTATGTCGATGACATACTAATTTTGGAACCAATCTTAATGTGATTAAGGAGGTGCAGGACTTCTTATCCAATTAATTTGAGATAAAGGATTTGGGAGTGGCTGATGTTATTCTTAATATCAAGCTACTAAGAGAAGGCAACGTGGGGTTTGTGACACCCCAATGTCACCAGGTGACCAATCGACACTAAAAACCCTGATTTGCAAATTGACACCCTTAGAAGCAAAATCAAAACTGGAAGTAAAATGAAATGATGTTTAAAATTCTCTAAGGAATCACTATGAAAACTTTGGCACACAACAGAACACTATAGCTAAAGTTCAGAAAAATTCAACTAACACTGCCGAAATCCTGTTAACAGGAATTAAATCCAAATCCTAACTCATGCCTATCAAAATTTCCACAAAACCCTAGCCATATTTTTACATAACAATTAAGTGCACTTAAAAATAGAAATTTTGGAATTTATTCAAAATTTTTGGATAAGATTTAGACCTCTTAAAAATTCACACAAGCTATAATAGTCTTGGAAATTCAAGAATTTTTAGAGACCAAATCATGACTTGAACCCTAAATAAAAAATGCTCCAAATAAATTTTTGAACTTGCACAAAATTTCAAAAATTTTTGAGCTCGGAAAGTGTGCCATTTCATTGATTAGAATTCTAGTTTGAACTGTAGAAAATATATATATATATATATCGATTTTGTCGGGTGGGCTGTAGTGCCCGCCGCCCGCATGGCGCCGCTCGACACGGCCCTGTGGCGCACGTCACCGAATTCACTGCCCCGGGGGCTCCCTCGCTCGCTCCCACTCTTTTCTCTCTTCCTCCTCTCTCTCTCTCTCTCTTTCTTTCTCCTTTTCCCCCACAACGTCGCGCGCCGCCGCCCGGGAGTAATGCGCCACCCGCCTCACCGCGCCGGCCATGCCCCTCCCTGCTCCCCTACCCCCGGCTCCTTTAAAAACTGGCACACCTCCATTCCCCCCCCCCCCTCTTCCATTTCCTCCTTCCCCACGCGCGAGAACCCCTCTCCTTCCCCTGCCCCAGCCGGCCGCCGACGCCATAGCCGCCCGCAACCGCCCCTCTAGGTGAACTCCACCCCCGACCAATCCTCCGCTCCAATTACCTCGACAAAACACTCTCTCTCACTCCCATGAAGCTCACCGAACCCCCACTTCTCCGGAATCAAGCCCCATTCGCCAGAATTCTTTTCCACCGCCGCCGCCCCGAGACCCTCCACGGTGAGCACCACTTTTCCGGCCAAAACCTCGATGAACGTCGTGTTGCTGGGCTTTGCCGTGTCGAGTGGACCGTGAAAAGTCAAGGTCTCACCGCCGGCGACCACCCCATCGCCGGGCATTAGTCGCCGGAGCTCGCCGGCGCAATTCCCTGTTTTTCTTTTTCCTTTTTATTTTCTAGATTATTGCTCTGTTTTGTAAAATTTATATAAATTCATAGGAAAATCCAAAAATGGAAAATATAAATTTTTTAGAAACCTCATGAGAGTTACTAATTTTCTGCCAAAGCACTTTTTATAATATGATCAAAAATTTGCAGAATTAATTATAACACTCCTTTCTGTTTTTGAATTTTACTTTGAATTCTAGAGCGATGCTAGGGCTGATCTTTGATCCACAAATGAAACATGGCCAAGCACACCATTTGGAATTTTATGAGGATTTTAGAACCAAGAAATTGTATGTAACCCTATTAAATTACTTCAATCCTCCTAGTTCAAATACTATTTTCCAAAGTACATTGTAAAAGTCATTCAAAAGGTTAGACCCAAAAGCAAAGTTTTATCTTTGGTGCTCAAAAATTCCCACATAAAATTTCATAATTTTATTCTAAGATTTACTATGGTTTTCTGATTTTATAACATTCAATAACAGGAACTTTGATGAATTTTTATAAAATATAGAAAATTCATCTAGGCCCCAACCAAAGCTCAAAATTCTTATTTCAGAGATTTCTGTCAACTAAAAATAGTCTTGAAGAAGAATTAAAATTTTTATTTTTAACCCTAGGTTAATAGTCGGAGTGGTTAAATAATTATTAATCCAGGAAAATATCGAATTAACATTAACCAAAGTTGAAATTCTTATTTTAAACATATACCAACTAAAAGTCACCTCATGAGAGTTGAATAGATTTCTTTGAACATCATTCACAGATTAAGAATTGAATTAAATCGATGGCGTCGAGGAATTTGGGTTAACCCTAATCCCTAAACGTCGAAAGCCTTAGTTAATCTTTAACAAAGGCGTTATGACCCTTTTTCATTGAACTTATCATAATCCTAATGCATCATGTAGATTCTGACGCTCACGAGGTAGCTGCAGATCCGGGTTCTTCGATTTCCACAGAAGAGGTCATCAACGCCGGAGAACCAGGCAAGCCCCGATGCACAACCATTGTTTAAAATTTTTCTTTTATAACTCAGTGTATCTTGTTTGTGCATTAAGTGCTAGGAGTTGATTGAAACCATAGTTGCATGTGTTTCCCATAGGAAACCCTAACGGTTGCTTGTATAGATACCCTTAGTATGCTATGCTTAGCAGATAATTGCCGGTAGAAGTCGAGCAGAGTGGACGCTGCTCGCGAGTGGTAGGATATGAATGAAACGATTTCATGAGATGTGCCACATGATTGTGAACAAGTAAGAAAGATAAAAGATTGAGGGTCAGACCGGGTACAAGTAGGTCGGCGACTGGTCCGAGACCAGGGTGACCGTAGTCTGGTCTGATCCGTGTGGCACAGCTGGGCAAGTATTGAATGTACTAATCATATGCTGGGTGTTATGGGCCCCGGTAAACCTACGTAGCCTAGTGATTGCAACGTCGAACCTGTCCTACGGTGTCTGACTAGGAGGAGATCTGGGGTGGGCAGCGTGGGAACTCCACAGAAACCGTCTGGGACGTGTTGTCTGGTGGGATGCGGCGCTGCTAAGGCAGGCGTAGGAGGGAATTGACGTTGCAGGAGCTGGTGTGAACGGTTGCCACGTGCGAGTCTGGGACACGCACGTGTCGTACGATTAGGTTAACCCTACAGAGGTATAAAAATCGGTTCGAACCGTTGTCACTCTCAGCTATGAGCTTACTTGAACTCTCTGTCACATTTTAGTAAATAGGTTGAGATACAATAAGAATGAATTATGATTATTACTATTGCTATTGTTGCTTCTGTTATGTTTGATTAGTTCAGGGCGAACTAAATTTATATTCTAATCACTTAATCTAGTGCTAAAATTTGATCAAGAGTAGTACAGGCTTGCGAGTCCGTTTTTGCAAATAAACCCACCCGAGTCAGCCAGCATGTCTAGGAGTCGGCTGTAGTCAGCCACGTTGACGGGTAAGTCTTGTTGAGCTTCTTAGAAGCTCACGCGTTAGCGGTATGTGGTTTTCAGGCACCGACATGCAGGACCAAGCTGGTAGCATCATTTGGGAGGAGTCTCACCCCGAGATCGGAACCTCCAGTGGGAGTTGTGCGAGTCGCCGCAGTGAACATTGAAGTGGCTAGTAGCATGACGCCCTTGGGCATAGCGCATGCTTTTGCTTAAGTCTGAGCGTCGGAG
The DNA here is from genome assembly GCA_001182835.1 of Oropetium thomaeum. Taxonomy (NCBI): domain Eukaryota; kingdom Viridiplantae; phylum Streptophyta; class Magnoliopsida; order Poales; family Poaceae; genus Oropetium; species Oropetium thomaeum. The sequence goes on from LFJQ01000034.1 coordinate 2,256,280, forward strand.
TCTGTAATCGATGAAGTCTTCCGCTGTTATTTTCAAAAACTTTATTTGCGTACTCTGATTCACTGTAATACTTAAATTTATGAACTAATGATGTATTAAGTTCTCTCTCCTTGTAAATCATTGCTGTTTATTTCTGTCTGTGTTGTATTGTGTGTACGCTCGCTTTCGCCGAGCGTTGCCAAACAGGATCCTGGCTCAACAACTGACAGGATCCGTCCCGAGACGAGGTTTTCTGGGCGGGTCTGCGTCAGGGTTACACTTCTGCAATCCCACTATGTGGAAGAGGTTTGGGGTCGCTTTCGATTTAGTGACTGCAAGCCTGCTCCTACGCCTCATGATCTTTGCGTGCTATTAAGAAAAAACTGAAAAATAGCAAGGGATCAATTGAGATACTCCCAAACTATAGGCTCACTAATGTATTTCGCTAACGCGATGTGGCCTAACATCGCGTTTTGTGAACAAAGTAAGCCGGTTTGTCAAATCTGGGAAATGATCACTGGCGTGCTCTTGGGAGAGTTATGCGCTATCTAAAAGGCACTGTGACCTATGGGATTCACTATACCGGGTACCCTAGGGTACTAGAGGGTTTTAGTGCTTCAAATTGGATCTCTAATGCTGATGAGCTTTAAAGTCATAAGTGGATATGTGTTTACACTTGGATGTGACACTGTTTCCTAAAAGTCTTGCAAGCAAACCATCTTAACGAGATCAACAATGGAAGCAAAGCTCACAGCATTGATACTGCCACTATTTAAGCTGAATGGCTTCGCGAACTCCTTTCGGATTTACCGATGGTTGAAAAACTTATACCGGCTATTTCCATGAACTTTGACAGTCAAATAGTGATTGTCAAAGTGAACAGTTCTAAGTATAACACGAATTCATTTAGGCATGTAAAGGGCAGTTGAAATCTGTCAGAAAATTGAAAAGCTCTAAAGAGATTTCGTTGGACTATGTTCATACATCTAAAAATCCGACAGATCAATTCACAAAGAGAGTATCACGTAAGGTGATAGATGTTGGCCTATAGAACATTTTATAAGTAACACTGATAGATGTTGGCCTATAGAACATTTTATAAGTAACACACGTAGATGAGTTCGACTGCTAGTCACAGTCTATGTGATTCGGGTAATCTCTAGATACTCATAAAAGGTTGTAGAGGTCGACTTATATGCTTCAAATCGAGAGGATGCTTACTGGACCTAGTACCAGTTAAGGGCTTTGGTGAAACCTGTTTGCATAAAACTGTCAATTCAAGACATAGTCTATTGTACAGTTGCTGACATGCGTAGTCTTTGCTCTAGATGGATGTTCAACTTAACAGTCTCCATAAAAACACTGGTATATCAATTCTACAACACGTTGAGAGTGTCATGTAACTTGAAATTTAGTGGGGATTGTTGGACAATTAAATCAGAATTTCAAGACTCAATTGATGCTATTTGGAGTTACTTGTAACTGAAGAATTATTATATAAGTGGTCATTAGGTGTATTATTGTGTTAATGATCATTAGGTGCTTATGAATGAAGTATGGTGGAAGAATGCAAAAGCTGAATGGTGTTGGTCATTTGTTGTATGAGTGATCGCTTCAGGTTCTTCTCTCATTCATTGCACGCACGTCGAATATTTTCTTCAATACTCCTCTCTATACGTTCAAGAAAATATATATTCTCGAACTTGCAAGAGAGAGTGGAACGTGATTTTAGAGCCATGTGGCAGCGATGATGACGAAAATGAGAGCCAAACAACAACGTGACAGCCAGCCTTGGTGCGTACGCCGCCAGCACACCACGGGCTTCTACTCTCGCCTCCCGGCGGCGTCGCGGTTGCTGTCGTTGCTCGGCAGGAATGGAGGCAAGGGTCAACACGAGACACGTGGATCCGCTGATCCAGTCGTCATCGCCGTCGCCGCCAACGCACCACGCCTACCTACCGCGACACCGAAAGTTCCCCACAAGCCACGACCGAGCCGGCAGCACGGACGGTTCGTTCCCGCACGGATCCATCTTTTCTTCTTTCCTCAAGGACGGGACGGAGTCGGCCTCCCAACCAACCCGATTAACCACGGGCTCGGCAGCTCCAGGTCAATCGTCCGCGGCCAGCAGCAGCTTCCTCGCCCCCTCGTGCAAGTGCTAATTGCCATGGCCACCTCGCGCGTATGACGCAGGCAGCTAGCAACCTCTTACTATAAGGTCAAAAAAAAAAAAAAGGCAACCTCTTACTATATACTAGTATATAGATAGCCGCCCGTGGTCTTGGCGGAACGGATGACCAGGTACTACCTCGCCCGCCTTCCTCTGCGGCAGGGGGCCATGAAGTCGGCCACCTCGCTCCTCCTCGGCGCCGCGCTAGCCACTGCCTTCTTCCTCCTCTACTCGTCCCTCTGCAGCGACCTCGGCGCGGGCAACGGGGTGCCGCCGCCGCCGCCGCCGCCGCCGCCGCTTCGGTGGCCGCTTGGCGATAACGAGGTCGAGACGGCCGGCACCGTCGTCAGGAGCGCCACAGATGCTGCCCAACAGGAGGAGGTCGCCACAGGTAGCGATAGTGGTGGGGGCGCGAGAACAGAGGAGCCAGAAAAGCAGAGGATCGTGATGCCGGCTGCTCCAATCAACCAGGTTTGAATAGTCTTCCGCTGATTCCTTCTTGTCGTCGTATGCTCTGCGATCACTGCGTTACTCGTCCCGCTGCAATTTTGATTTTGTGTTGCTGCCGGTTGCCGTGGCGTAAACGATTCGTGAAAAAACGTCCTCATTTCCAGTCTCCATCAGTGTGGCCCTTGTTCGCAAAAGTAGCCGTGATGGCATCTCATACAAATCGTATAGTCATAGCTAACTAACCTTATAATTTCGGATTTTTTGGTCTATTGTTCAAGAATGATTCTATTCTATCAGTGTGTGTGATCATTGGCGTAACCGAGTAATGTTACAGAACGCTTTCTTCGATAATACTAGTACGTAGGAGAATGTAACGAAACTACCTCTCGTCAATCAGAGTTTCATGCCCACCAAAATTCACCCCTGTTCTGTGATGACTATTCACTGCACCTAAGATATATGAGTGGTTAGTATATAACAACCATTAACTGTATCTGCACCCATCATGAACAGCAGCAGCAGCAGCCCCATCCCAAGCAAGAGCTGGTGGACTTGCTCCGGCGAGCTGCAACGGCTGACAAGACAGTCCTGATGACTGCAATCAACGAGGCTTGGGCGGCGCCGGGTTCGTTTCTGGACCTGTTCCTGGAGAGCTTCAAGCACGGCGAGGGCACCGGGCACCTGCCGCAGCACCTCCTAGTCGTGGCCATGGACGGCAAGGCGTTCGAGCGGTGCAAGGCCGTGCACCCCTACTGCTACTGGTTCCGCGTGGAGGGCATCGACTTCGCCGCGGAGCAGACGTACATGAAGGGCGACTACCTGGAGATGATGTGGCGCCGCAACAGGTTCCAGCAGAGCATCCTCGAGCTAGGCTACAGCTTCCTCTTCACGGTACACGCCTTGCTATTTTGTTTTGATTGACAACAAATTAAGTAAATAAAGATATTAGATGAAACGAATAACAATCTCACTGCAGGACGTGGACATCCTGTGGTTCCGGAGCCCGTTCGAGCACCTCCCTCGCGACGCGCAGGTGGTGATGTCGTCGGACTTCTTCGTCGGCGATCCGAACTCGCCGATGAACTACCCCAACGGCGGCCTCCTCTACGTCCGGGCGTTGCCGGGCACCGTGGCGTTCTACCAGCACTGGCAGGCGTCGCGGGCGCGGTTCCCTGGGAAGCACGAGCAGTACGTGTTCGACAAGATCGTCAAGGAGGGTGTGCCGCCGCACGTCGGAGCCCGGGTGCAGTTCCTCGACACTGCCGTGTTCGGTGGATTCTGCCAGCACGGCAAGGACCTGGGCAGGGTCGCCACCATGCACGCCAACTGCTGCGTCGGTCTTCACAACAAGCTGTTCGACCTCAAGAACGTGCTCGAGGACTGGAAGACGTACCAGGCGCGCGCCGCCGTCGGGAACGTGCAGGGGTTCTCCTGGAGGGTGCCAGGGAGGTGCATACACTGAGCGAGCAGACACACTCTAGTAGGGGAGTGTTGTAACATGTAAGGTGGCATTGGGTTAATTCTTTGGACACAGTTTCGCACCAACAATATACATAGATTATACTGCATTCTATAGAGCATTTCTATGCAGTAGCGGAGCCAGACCGAAAATATAGAGGGGGCTGAACCAATCGGTCTAGTAAACATTGATTCAAATTGTTACTTAAATTTGAATTTTTATTAGTTTAAAATTAATTGAAAACGGAGAATGATTGCATACCATTGAATTATATTTTGGCGCTAACTATGGCGCCGTATCCAGTGCAAACCAAGGTTGCTGTGCAACCTTGGAAACTCTTCATCTGCCCCGTACGCTCTTCATCCGAAGGTTAGGGATCTGAGATGGGTTATTTTGCACTTAAACGCCCACATCCTCTGCCTAATATGCAACTTTTGCAAATCACCCCAGCCCCTGCTGCTCGCCCGTTCGTCTTGCCTGCTCGATTCGTCTTCCCGCCGCTGCTGCTCGCCCGTCGCGTCGCCCCTGCTGCTAGCCCGTCGCGCTGCCCCTGCTGCTCTCCCGTGGCGCCGCCCCTGCTGCTCGCCCGTCGCGCCGCCCCTGCTGCCAGCCCGCCGAGCTGCGACTCCCGCCCCTGCTGCTCGCCGTTGCGCCGTCCGAGTTGTATGAGCGAGCGCCCGTCGTGTCCTGCTGATCATGGAGTCTGGCCACGGTGTGCCGCTTCAGTCTGCGATGGAGCCGGCCCCCATGGATCATGCTGCAGGCACCGTCGAAGCCGGAGTTGGAGCCCACCTTCAGTCTGCGATGGAGCCTGCCGTCATCACCATCGACGCCATCGACGCCGGAGTCGTAGCCCACCTTCAGTCTGCGATGGAGCCTGCCGTCATCACCGTTGACGCCGTCGACGCCGGAGCCCAACAGGGGCATCCAAGCACACCACCGCCAAAATCTTCTCTGAGTATAGCAGTAAGTTGCAAAGAACCTTTGATCATGCACGTAGGGTATTTGACATGAGTGGCTAATTCATTTAACAGTTAGTACCATGTCAACTTATTGCATATTCATTTGTTTTTTCATACAATTTTCATAGTAAACATGTTCTACCAGTATTGTCTGGTTTGCTGATCATATACAATTTGTCACTTCTATAGGTCTCTTGTACAAGTGACAAAGGCAACACAAATTGCAATGAACATTTGAAGCCTAAGGTTGGAATGATCTTTGATACACTAATAGATGTGGAGAATTTTTACAAATCATATGCACACGAAGCTGGTTTCTCTGTTCGTGTTGGTCAGCACAAGAAGCAAAATGAGGAAATATTAGTCAAGAGGTATTATTATTCAAGGGAAGGGTACAGAAAACAGAAAGAGAACGTAAAAAATGTTAGCGATGAATCTGGAAAAAAAAGGAAGACACATAATGTCATGGAAACCAGATGTGGTTGTGAGGCACATATTGTTGTCAAGCTTGAAAGTGATAAGAAGTATCGGATAGCTTCAATGGTTGAGGAGCACAGCCATGGTTTTGTGTCACCAAATAAGAGGCATTTGCTAAGATCCAACCGTAATGTTAGTGAGAGGGCAAAAAGTACTTTGTTTAATTGCCATAAGGCTAGCATTGGCACCTCACAGGCATATCGACTTCTCCATGTCAGTGAGGGTGGGTTTCAGAATGTTGGGTGCACGCTGAGGGATTTGAAAAATTATTACCGTGACCTCAGAAGCAAAATCAAAGATGCAGATGCACAAATGTTTGTGGGACAGCTTGAGCGAAAGAAGGAAGTAAATCCTGCCTTCTTTTATGACTTCATGGTGGATGAACAAGGCCGACTTATTCGTGTATTTTGGGCAGATGCTTTATGCAGGAAAAATTATAGTGTTTTTGGTGATGTGGTTTCAGTAGATTCAACATATACCACTAACCAATACAACATGAAGTTTGTGCCATTTACAGGAGTCAATCATCACTTGCAAAATGTTTTTCTTGGGGCAGCATTCATAGCAGATGAAAAGATTGAATCATATTTATGGTTGTTTAAGACCTTTCTTAAGGCTATGAGTGGAGTATCACCTCATCTAATGATAACTGATGAAGATGCGAGCATGAAGGCTGCTATTGCTCAGGTTCTACCAGATACAACTCATAGACTTTGCATGTGGCATATCATGGAAAAGGTTCCTGAGAAGGTCGGGCCCTCGATAAGAGAGGATGACAAGTTTTGGGATAGACTACACAAGTGTGTTTGGGCCTCCGAGAATTCGGATGAATTTGAGTCACAATGGAATTCTATCATAACAGATTTCGAACTCATGGGAAATGATTGGTTTTCCTCAAAGTTTGCCATTCGTCAATCATGGATTCCGGCATACTTTATGGACATACCTCTAGCAGGAATCCTTAGGACTACATCACGATCAGAGAGTGCAAATTCTTTTTTTAACCGTTTCATTCATAGAAAATTGTGCTTTGTTGAGTTTTGGCTAAGGTTTGACACAGCTTTGGAGTGCCAACGCGAAGAGGAGTTAAAAGCCGACAATGCAAGTCTGCACACCACTCCTAAATTGATGACACCATGGGCCATGGAGAAGCAATGTAGTGTGATATATACATATGAAGTTTTCAGTAAATTTCAGGAACAAGTCGTAGCTGCAAGAGACGATTGCATTATTCAAAGCATTTCAGAATGTGATGATATAAAATTTGTCACCATCAGCAGCCTATCTGGAAAAGAGCGAATGGTTCATATGAACAAGTCAAACATGTTTGCTAGGTGCTCTTGTAAGTTTTATGAGTCCTATGGCATCCCGTGTCGTCATATAATACAAGTGCTTAGAGCCGAGAAGCAAAATGAGATACCATCGACTTATATTATGAAGAGATGGGAGAAAAGATGTAAAAGGTGTGTACCATTACATTTTTTTTCTATGGCTGTTCCCTTACCTTTTTCTGTTTTGTACAAAAGTGGTGATAAGATATTCAATTTTTTAGGGAACTATTCTTTGATGAGGAAGGCAACCTTCTAGATGAGAAGCCTAAAGATCCTGCAGAGATGGCAATGCAGAAAAAGATTTCAGATTCACGCAACAAATTTGAAGATCTTATCCAAATGGCGAAGAACTCTGAACGAGGGATGGACTTTTTATATTCTAGTTTATCCAACCTAGTAGAACCTCTCCAACAGATCACGCCTGCTACGATAATTCATAAACAGGATGAGTATGAATCTTTCCTTGGTAGTAAAATTCCAAATGAAGTTGATATACATCCGCCAAATGATATCAATTCGAAAGGGAGATGCAAGAGATTAAGAAGAGCAAGGAGAAGAAGGCTGAAGGTAAAGGTAAAAGTAAACGGACATGTCAAAAATGTAGGCAATTAGGGGATCATGATGCACGCAATTGCCCAAACAAGAATGCTGGAAGTTGAACTGTGAACTAGGTTGATGTTTATCTGTGAACCTGTATCCCTGAATTGAGACATGTTTGTTTTCGTATTGGGAGCAGTTTACTGAACTTGTATGCTCTTGTTATTATTCAGATTATTCAGTTACACACCATTGCAAGAATACAATGTCACTTGACTCAATTAAATGACAGAACACAATTCCACTTGACTGAATGAATCTCCTTGTGAAATGACACCACAATTCCATTGCATATTTACAGTCACACTCTGAATACAAAATTGTTCATTGAGGCTATTTCAGAATACAAAATCAATACAATAGTTCATAAATCTTGCTATCAGTTGGTAAATCTTGCTATCAATTGGCACTGTGCTTCAGAGTTTCAGAGTTCTAGCATCTACACGGGCGTCAGTACTGCAAGAGCACACCAACGCAGCTCCCTGTCAGGACACCAATGCTGCCCATCTTCACCATGTCCACATCCGACATCCACGACCGGGGCCTGCTACGGCCTTGCCGTCCGTAGAGCTCATCCTCGACGGCGAGGCTGTCCTCCGAGCTCACGGAGACGGCTCACGTAGACAGGGAGGGCGGCCGCGGTGGTGAGCGTCGGTGGCTGGAGTCGCAGCTTGGCGGGCCGGCAACGGCGTCGATCCGGCTGGGCGGGGAAGCGGCCTCGGCCTCGTAAGGCGAGCTGCGACTGTGAGAGGTGGAGCTCATCGGGCCGGCGGGGCTGGGACTCCCGCGCGAAGGGACCGGCGAGGTGGAGGGCCGCCCGTCGGCAAGTCGCGGGTACCCGGCGGAATTCGCCTGCGTGCGGCGGGCGGGGCGACGGGCGAGCTACGACGGCGGGTGGATGTCGCAGCTCGGCTGGCTGGCAGCAGGGGAGGCGCGACGGGCGAGCAGCAGGGGCGGCGCGACCGGCGAGCAGCAGGCAAGACGAATGGGCGAGCAGCAGGGGCTGGGGTGATTTGCAAAAGTTGCATATTAGGCAGAGGATGTGGGCGTTTAAATGCAAAATAACCCATCTCAGGTCCCTAACCTTCGGACGAAGAGCGTACGGGGCAGATGAAGAGTTTCCAAGGTTGCACAGCAACCATGGTTTACACTGGATACGGCGCCGCTAACTATACCATGGTCACTAATAAGTCAATCTAGCAATGACTTCAAAACACCAAACGAGCAGAAATATCCGAACATATTAACAGCCAACCTATGTATTCTCCAACAAGGCACCCATACGCATTTGTGTTTGAATCACCACCACTAATAGCCAAAGTCCATCGAGATCAAGCTTTTGGCTGAAACGCTCGAAGCCATGCGCGCGTGCCTGTGTACAGTGGCCACGCGCTTGCGTGCCTTCACAGCCACTGCGCTTGCTTGAGGTGCCCTGGCCTTTGCCGCCTACGCTCGGCGGCTCGCCTGTCGCCGCTGCTGCCTGCAGCAGTGCGCCCGCTGAACGCCGCCGCAGCTTAGACTTCAGGACGAGGCGACACAGAACGGCAGCTGGAGCGACAGCCACATACTACTTGCGTTGCGAACTAGGCCTATTGCCGAACACGCACAGAAGCCTAATAGCATCCTCACAGCCCAAACACTGGCCCAACTCATGGACAGTCGTTCTTTCCATCATCTTCAACCTCCAGCACTTCGATCTCTTATCCCATGGCCTCAAAAATGGATGGGGGGCTCTATGGGGCTCCACTGTCCGGCGGCCAGTAGGGGGGGGGGGGGGGGTATCTCGAGCCCCCTGCTGGCCCTGTTAGATCCGCCACTGTTTCTATGGTAAAAATTAGAGGATTATATGGTATTTCTCCCTGTTTCCATGTTTCACATAACGGTTCTGCTACCTTCATATTTTAGATTGTTTACATCGTTGCCTTAGCATTGACTTTGATCATTGGTTTTGTTTACGACAATATCATATATTTCATTATAATTTTTTTTATTCTTAGAAGTATTTGAACCACAGCTTAATAAATTTATACATTTAATTTTTTTCATAACACAAATAATCAAAGTTGATGTTAGAAATTAATGGTGTCGGCAATTTAAATACAGAAGTACTACTACTTTTGCAACATGTGCAGTTTGCACTGCCAAACCAAATATTGTGGGGAGACTATCTTTATATCCAAATAATAAGGAGTTTTCCTTGCATTGGGGAACAGGAAACAAGGGGTTGCCCCCAACACTGACCTGGCTACGGATACTGATGACAAAGTAGAATGAGCAATATTATTATACGAGTGACACATACTCTCTTCATTCATAGACATTTAACTCCGTTAACTTTCAGTTTCATCTTCGATCATTCGTCTCATTCAAAAGATATCAATTCGAATGTGTAACATTATCGTTCGTTGCATTCAATCTTGTTGAGGGTCAATACCAGAGGTAGTTAACCTTCAAGACCCTCGACCTTAATAACGTAATTAAGACATAAGTAATCCCTGCCTTACCCAACCTCTGCATCGTACGGACGTACAACAGACTGAGCCGACGAGCGGTCTCTGCCTCGCCCGACCCCTTTGCGGAGGGGTCAGATCCTTCACGCGCGGGCGACGCGCTCAACCCCGTCTCCATAGGGGTCGAGCGAACGCGTCTCCGCCTCGCCCGACCTCAGGGTCGAGCGAATTGCCCACCATTCCACGAGTAGGTTGGACGGTGACGGTTGGGAAATAAATGCCTGACACACCCACGCTCGCTGACAGGTAGAGCCACCCACTACCCAGGTAAGTGGGCGTTAAATGCACACGACGTACACCGTCCAAAGGATGGGTGCCGTCACTACAGCGTCTGTCAGAGACTCATCACCTCCTCGACGGGACGTCCCCGAGCGACGGCCACGACTACGGCGTCACCACGCCAACGCCTACGCGGTGTTTCTCCACACGGACGGGACTCCGTCGAGTGACGGCACAGGCCACTCTGCCGAGCAGTAGCAACACCACCACACCAAAGACGTCATCCGCCGTGGACAGGCCCAACTTACGTACGGCCATGACCTGCTCCACGGAACCGGGCCTCCCCACATCGCAGTATAAAAGGAGAATGAGACCGAAGACGAAGGACAGGTCTCTTCGACAAGTTTACGCGCCTGCGACGCTCACTAGCTCACGCCAGCCTTAGAATACTCACCCCTTCTCCTCCTCTTGTAACCCCCATTGTAAACCTTGTCGCGAGTAAGACGAGCAGCTCGAAAACTAGACGTAGGGCATCGTTGACTGAACCAGTATAAACCTTGTGTCCTCTCGCGAACCATCGAGACCTCAAAACGCACCCCCCATGATAAATTCACTAGTCGACGGTGACGAATCTCGACAGTTGGCGCGCCAGGTAGGGGCACTGTGCGTTTTCGTCGATTACCCCTCAGGTTTCGATGGCAAACCACATAAACGGGTGGACCCCTGGTACTGGGAGTCTCGACTTTGTTGCCACTTCTGGAGGCAACCTAGTGCTGGACGACGCTTCGGCGTCGCCGGTCCTCGCCCTTGTTTCCCGTTGCACGCCGGCCATGACGGCCAACGAGAAAAAGCGACGCCCTGGCAAAGGCTCGCGCTCTCAAAAACCCTCACGCAGGGGCCCACGCGCGACCTCTTCGCCCGACCAGGGCAACTCTGGTAAAGCCACGATGACTCGTACGTCGTCGTGCAAAAGCCCGCGCTCCACGGACACCGAGTTTGTGGGAATGACAGGCTATACGTCGGAATCCTTTTTCGACCTCCTCGATGAGGCGAACAGAGATTCTGACCCGGAACATAGCGAGGGAAGCAATAATCCCTCGAGCGAGTGCCTCATGGCGCATTCCGAAGATCCGCTCGACCTGGGGAGTAATCTCCCTCTCACCCAGCTGCCACCGGCCTCCGAGACTCCCACTCGTGACATACTACCCGAGCAGTTAGAAGCGCGGAGGGAGGAACTCCGTGAGGCCAAACGATAGTTGGAACAGGAGGAAGCAGAAATCGACCGAGAGCTCGCTCGCGGCGAGCCCGGTGGACGTGCCCGCTCCATGGCGCGTGACGTACGCCAACGGATCATGGAGGAGGACGATGGGCGCCCACACTTCGCGCGGGCGAGCCAGAACCTTACTGCAGTGGCGGCATTGTTTCAAGGGCTCCCCGAAGCCCGACGCACTCAACGCGAAGTTGAGGTGCTGCTGCAACGCGCGGCGGCACAGTAGGCGGAGAGCTCGCGATCGCGAGCACGTAGACCACACACCCCGAACGCATCTGTACAGCAGACGCGTCCGGGGACAGATGAGGCCTCGAAAGCCTGCGTCCGCGAACGTGTCGGGGCAAACCGTGACACCCACGCCACCTTGGAGGCGCGACGACGGCAATCGGAGCGCGCCGCCGAGGCGGGTCGAGGTCGTCACCCGCGTCGAGGAGGGCGCTACGACGATGATGAAGACAGGAGTGCGAGCCCGGACACTCCAGGACCTCGGGCTTTTAGCTCCCACATTCGGAGCGCACCGTTTCTCCAGCGTTTCCGGCCGCCGACCAATGTGCCAAAGTACGCGGGAGAAACGAACCCGAGCCTTTGGCTCGAAGACTATCGGCTCGCCTGCCGAGCCGGAGGAGCGGATGACGATCGTTTCATCATCCGTAACCTGCCACTTTACCTGGCCGACTCGGCCAGAACGTGGCTCGAGCACCTCCCCGCCGATCGGATCACAAGCTGGTCCGATTTGAGAGAGGTCTTTGTAGGTAACTTCCAAGGAACCTACGCGCGCCCGTGCAATCCCTGGGACATTAAGAATTGTCGACAGAAACCAGGGGAGACCCTCCGGGAGTATGTCCGACATTTTTCCCGACAGTGTAACGAGCTGCCGGATATCGACGACGCCGATGTCATCGGGGCCTTCTTGTCCGGGACTACGTGCCGCACCCTAGTCCACAAGCTAGGGCGCAAAAGTCCACGAACGGCCAAGGAGCTTTTGGACATCGCGACCAGTCACGCTTCCGGCGAGGAAGCTGTTGGCGCGATCTTCAACCACCCCGAGACGAAGGGGAAGCAGGGCGACGACGCCGGCGAGGGCCTCTCCAACCGCTCCCGCAAGAAGAAGAAGAACCGGCCGCAATCATCTGAAGCACAGATGGTTGCGGCCGCCGAGCGAAAAGGCGCCAAGGCCCAGCTACGGAGACCTCGGACCACTTCGAGAAGAAGTGGAACGGGCCGTGCCCCAACCACGAGTACCCCGTGAAGCACCTTTACAAGGACTGCTCACTCTTAAAGCGGTTCTTGAACCAGGGGCCTCCGAAGGGTAAGCCGAAAGGCAAACCCCGACAAGCCTCTGAGGGTGCAGACGACGAGGGCGACGCCAGCGAAGGCAACGACGGGTTCCCCGAGCCTGACGGCTGCCTTATGATCTTCGCGGGTCCGAAGGCGCACGGAGGAAAGCGCCGGGCGAAGGTCGAGCGTCGCGAGGTGTTCGCGGCCGAGCCCGCGACACCAGCCTTCCTCCGGTGGTCAGAGGCCCCGATCACGTTTGATCGATTCGACCACCCCAGCCACGTTCCACGACCGGGTCGATACCCTTTGGTGGTCGACCCCATCATCGGCAAGAAGCGTCTCACCAAGGTCCTCATGGACGGAGGCAGCGGCCTCAATTTCTTGTACGCGGAGACGCTCGACGCCATGGGCATAGATCGGTCGCTCATCCGATCGACCGGAGCCCCCTTCCACGGTGTCGTACCCGGGAAGCAAGCCGTCCCACTCGGGCAGATTGACCTGCCTGTCACATTTGGGACCCCGACCAACTTTTGGATGGAAACTCTCACGTTCGAGGTAGTCGGATTTCAAGGGTCGTACCACGCCATTCTGGGGAGGCCGTGCTACGCGAAGTTCATGGCCATCCCCAACTACACCTACCTGAAGTTCAAGATGCTTGGGCCGAAGGGGGTCATCACCGTGGGTGCTTCCTTCCAACGCGCCTACCAATGCGAGACGGAGAGCGGCGAGCTCGCCTCCGCCACCATCGCGTCTACGAAGGAGCTTGCTGCCATCCGGCAGCAGATCACCGAAGATGCCCCCGACTCCAACCGCAGCGCTGGATCCTTCGAGCCCGCCGAGGGTACCAAAGAGATCCAGCTTGACCCTGTCAACGCCCCCGAGAAGGTGGCAAAGATCGGGACGTCCCTCCCAGCCAAATAGGAAAGCGTGCTCGTCGACTTCCTCCGTGCGAACATCGACATCTTCGCGTGGAAACCCTCGGACATGCCGGGCATTCCGAGGGAAGTCGCCGAGCACTCCTTGCATATCAAGCCGGATTCCCGACCAGTGAAGCAACGACTGCGCCGCTTCGACGAGGAGAAGCGCAGAGCCATCGGTGAGGAGATAGCCAAGTTGTTGGCAGCCGGTTTCATCAAGGAAGTGTATTACCCTGAATGGTTAGCCAATCCCGTCCTTGTACGAAAAAAGAATGGGAAATGGAGAATGTGTGTCGACTATACCAGTCTCAACAAAGCGTGTCCAAAGGACCCGTTTCCTTTGCCACATATAGACCAGATAGTCGATTCGACCTCCGGGTGCGAAGCCCTCTGCTTTCTTGATGCGTATTCCGGGTACCATCAGATCCGTATGAAGGAGTCCGACCAGATCGCGACGTCCTTTATCACACCGTTCGGGTCGTACTGCTACGTCACGATGCCGTTCGGGCTGAAAAACGCAGGCGCAACCTACCAGCGCTGTATGATCAGATGTTTCGACGAGCTCGTCGGAGATATCGTCGAAGCATACGTCGACGACATCGTCGTCAAATCCAAGAAGACCGACCAGCTCGTCGCCGATCTGGAGCGGACCTTCGCCAAGCTCCGAGCAAACGACATCAAACTCAACCCCGAAAAATGCGTTTTTGGGGTCCCGAGGGGAATGTTGCTTGGGTTCATCGTCTCCGAACGTGGCATCGAAGCCAACCCGGAGAAGATCGAGGCCATCAATCGAATGGGCCCGATTCAGAACTTGAAGGGAGTTCAGCGCGTGACCGGATGCTTACCGGCGCTGAGCCGCTTCATCTCGTATCTCGGAGAACACGTGTACCCTTTTTACCAGCTCCTGAATAAATCCAAGCGATTTCAATGGACACCCGAGGCACAGGACGCCCTCGACAGGATAAAGGTTATCCTGACGAAGCCCCCAGTCCTGGTGCCTCCGACCCCTAAGGAGCCTCTCCTCCTCTACATCGCCGCGACGACCCAGGTCGTCAGCGTCGCCCTTGTTGTAGAGCGGACGGAAGAAGGCCACGCCCTCAAGGTCCAGCGACCGGTCTACTATGTAAGCGAAGTCCTCTCAGAGACGAAGACCCGATATCTTGAGATACTGAAGATCCTCTACGATGTCATCCTCGCTAAAAGGAAGCTCTGACACTACTTCGAGTCTCACCCGGTAACCGTCTTCAGTTCCTTCCCACTACGCAAGGTCGTCGAGAACCGCGACGCAACGGGGAAAGCCGCGAAGTGGGTGCTTGAGTTGATGGGCGAGGGAATCACATACGTTCCCCGAACGGCGATCAAGTCTCAGTCCTTGGTCGACTTCATAGCAGAGTGGACCGAGGTGCAATTACCCGCAGCTCCTGTCGACCAGGAGTATTGGGTGCTGTACTTCGACGGTTCGCTAATGCGAAAGGGGGCAGGGGTCGGACTCGTCTTCCTCTCTCCTTTGGGGGTGCGCATGAAGTACGCGATCCGCCTCTCATTCCCCGCGTCCAACAACGTGGCCGAGTACGAGGCAGTCGTCAACCGGCTCAAGATTGCCAACGAATTGGGAATCCGACGACTCGAAATTTGAGGCGATTCCCAACTCGTCGTTGGCCAAGTCATGAAAGAGTCTAGTTGCCACAACGAGACCATTGATGCCTACTGCAAAGAGGTCCGCAAGTTGGAACACAAGTTCCATGGCCTCGAGCTCAGGCGCATCCCAAGGCGGCAGAACGAAGAAGCTGACTCCTTGGCGAAGATGGTGGCTGGACGCGAACAGATCCTGCCAGGGGTCTTTGCCCACGACCAGAGTCGGCCGTCAATCCGACCCCAAGATACGCTAGGGGTCGGCGCCGAGCCGTCCCAGGCACAAGGGGACAAACCGGCCACGATGCCTCCCGACCCCAGCGTCATGGAGATCGACGAGGCATCCGCGCCTGGTACGAGCCCCCCAGACGACTGGAGGACGCCGTACCTCGACCGCCTCCTCAAGGGAGAACTCCCCGCCGATAAGGCCGAGGCTCGCCGCATCGCGCGATGCGCAAGTCCTTCACCATCATCGACGGAGAGCTCTACAAAAGGAGCCTCACCGGAGTCTTGCAGCGTTGCATCCCCATCGAGCAAGGGAAGATGCTCCTGCGGGACATTCATGGAGGGGTCTGCGGTCACCACGCTGCTCACAAGACCCTCGTCGAAAACGCATTCCGACAGGGATTCTACTGGCCAACCGCCGTCAACGATGCCGCGCACATCGTTCGTACGTGCGAAGGCTGCCAGTTCTACGCTCGGCAGAACCATCTGCCGGCGCAAGCGCTGCAGTCCATCCCCATCACATGGCCATTCACGGTCTGGGGATTGAACCTGGTCGGGCCGCTCAAGAAGGCACCCGGGGGCTACACCCACCTCTTGGTAGCTGTCGACAAGTTCACCAAGTGGATCGAAGCTCGGCCAATCACGAGGATCCGACCAGAAGAAGTTGTCGAGTTCTTCCTCGATATAATCCATCACTTCGGGGTTCCAAACTCCATCATCACGGATAACAGAACGCAGTTCACGGGGAAGCAATTCCTTAAGTTCTGCGACGATTACCACATCTGAGTAGATTGGGCGGCCGTGGCGCACCCCCGCACGAATGGGCAGGTTGAGCGCGCGAATGGCCTGATCCTACAAGGGCTAAAGCCGCAGATCTACAATCGGCTGAAGCAGTTCAGCGGGCGATGGGCAGCCAAGCTCCCCGCTGTGCTATGGAGTTTGCGGACGACCTCGAGCCGGGCGACGGGATTCACCCCTTTCTTCATGGTTTATGGCACCGAAGCCGTACTACCGACCAACCTCGACTATGGAGCCCCGAGGATCAGAGCCTACGACGAAGAAGGCAACCAGACGTCCCTCGAAGACGCCATCGATCAGCTCGACGAGGCACGAGACGTAGCGCTCCTACGGTCGGCGAAATACCAGCAAGCGCTGCGGCGTTACCACGCCCGCTACGTGTGGGAAAGCGCTTTCAACGTCAGCGACCTTGTCCTTCGGCGCGTTCAGAGCAGCAAGGACGGCCACAAGCTATCGCCCCCATGGGAGGGCCCCTTCATCGTCTCCAAGGTCCTCCGACCCGGCTCTTACAAGTTACAGACGGCGGACGGGCAAGAACTCACCAACGCCTGGGAACATCGAACAGCTACATCGCTTCTACCCTTAGAACTCGTAGTAGTTTTATTGTTCCTCGCCGCCGAGATAAGCGGTGCCCGATTCCCGTTACGCGGGAGTCGGGCCCCGCTCCGGGGGCTACACTTGCAAGGTGCGCATCGCGCGCGCATCTTGACACTTGTTACAATTTTGCCGTCTCGCTTGCAAAATTTTGACGAAGGCTTTAGAACTCGTAGTAATTTTATTATTCCTTGCCGACTGAGATAAGCGGGAGTTGGACCCGCTCGGGGGCTACAACCTCAGGGTGCGCGTACCGAACGCGCACCCTGACACTCGTTAAAATTTCACCGTTTCGCTAAGCGGCGCCCGATTCCCGTCTCACGGGAGTCGGACCCCGCTCGGGGGCTACACCCTCAGGGTGCGCGTACCGCACGCGCACCCTGACACCTGTTAAAAATTTTGCCATTTCGCTTGCAAAATTTCGAGGAAAGGGTAAACGAAACTTATCCTCTTCAAGGGTTTCAACCCCTCGTCCTACGTTCGAAACTTAGAAGGGAAAGTCACGGGTGGAAGAAGACGTAAAGTTTAGTTGGTCGGACCGCGCGACGCCTACGACCCTCGAAGGTTATGACAATGGCGCTCATCGGCTAGACGGAACATTGGCGCCGCCCGCGGCCTAAGACTCCCAAGTTTCGAAAGCAAGGAAAAAGGGGTTGAACGCCCTCACGATCCCATGAAGGAACGCCTTCACAAAATGGTCAAGAGACGTTCAATCCATTCTTTTGATTCACAAAAGGGCCGAGCGCTTTTGGCCTCGACCGTCCTAAGTACAATCTAAGCTAACCTAACTCCTACTCTGCCGGGGCGGGAGGGGGGACGTCCTCTGCCTCTTCCGCCACCATCCTTGTAGCGAGCTCCTACGCGAAGGGGGCCACCTCTGCCTCGATGGCATCCAGCTCGGCATCGGTTTAGCCGGGGGCAAAGCCCTCGCTCATGTAGTCGAGGGCGATGCTGATGTAGTGCGACTGGGCAACGGCGAATGCCCGATGCACCCCCCGATAGAGGCCATCCTCCGCCATGGCTCGCGCCCGAGTGACGAGCCGGGGGACTTGGGGAGCAAGCGAGCTCGACCCAACCTCCTCGGCCACTCCGAGGTCGACGAGGACCGCGCGGACGGCAGCGCGGAGGGCGCCATTCTCCTCAGCCTCGCTCTTCAGCTCCTCCCAGAGCGCGATAGCTCCTCCGCGCCCGTCTTCAACTTCGCGGACATAACTGCAAAGCAATGGCGCAGCGGTTAGTTTACGACCAACTCAAAAGAAAGGAAAGGGTCGGAGTCAGAACTTACCCGACGCGCTGGTTCAGAGCTTCTCGAGCTCGGCACGCCCTTGAGCCACCTCTACAGCCAAAGAGGCAGTCACCTCTTCGGCCTCGAGCCTGGCCTTCGTCTCCTCCTCCAAAACAGCCCGCGCCGCCTCCAACTGGCAGGCCTGCTGCACCGTAAGGGCGGTCACAGCGTCGCAGGCCCGCCGTGCCTCCTCCCGCTCGGCGCAGAGCCGGTCGTCCACCTCCAAAAGCCGCCTCGCCATGGCCTTTTCCCGGGCGAGGGCGTCCGTCGCCGCGCGACGTGCGGCGACGAGCTGCTCCTCGTCGACGAGTTGACCCCGAAGAAAGGCCACGACGGAGTCTAAGGCAGACAAGGCCCCCTACGCGCCCCGCCGCACGCTCCCGGAGTCTGAGGCGCCTCCCTCCGCTGGCCCCGCAGACGGCTGTGTCGCCGGTGCCGTCATCGGCACTTCAGCGGAGCCCTCCTCCGCAGCGGCGCCCAACGTCGCCGCCTCCTCCGCCATGGGAGGCCCAAAAACGGGCAGCTTCGGCCCGGGCGCTGGAGCCTCCGCCTGCCTCTCTGAAGCCGCCGCCACCACCTCTATCGACGGCTCCTCCGAAGGGACGGCTGCCACCACCTCCTTTGGCCGCAGATCGGCAGCCGCCGCCACCCCCGATGGCCCTACAGGGACGGTCGAAGGGGCCCCCGGTTCCCCCGCCGCCGCCGCCGACGGGCGCGGGGGCTCCGAAGCCCCGCCCAGGGCGCCCTTCGGGATGCCCTCAGGCCACCTCCTCGCCAAAGCCTTCCTTGGCGCCACCGCGAGTGACACCGCCTGCGCCCCGGACCTGCAAAAGAAAAAACACTAAGTACAAGCAAAAGGAGAACAAGGTTCGTGTGACGCGCTTACCCTCGGGACGAAGAGCGCGACGCTTTGGGGTCGACCCCCCTTGCTCCTCCGTCGGCCGCTTCTCGCTGGCCTCTAGGCTTGCGGCCCCGACCGATGTTGGCCCCGAAGCCGACGGACCCGACCCCACTGGCTCGGGGCGGCCACGGGCCTCCTTCGGCACCGGCGTCCTCCTTTGGGGGCCGTCCGTGCGGCGGGGATCGTAGGGGCCGAGGCCGGCGCCACCTCCGACCTCCGAGCCTCCGACCCCTGAGGCTCCGGCCTCGGGCCCTGTTTCGAGGGGGGGCGAGGGATCTCCACGACCTCTTCCTCCTCCTCCTCCTCCTCCTCCTCCTCCTCATCCTCCTCATCGTAATCGTTGTCATAGTCACTCGACCCCCGCCGGCGCTGATCCCGGGCTAGCTTGGCCCGGATCTTCAATGCCCGCTTAGCCTTCCTGGCGTCCTTTTTTCGCTTGTGCTCCTCGGCGGCTAAGCGGTTGGCCACCCTGGCGGCCGCGTCTTCAGGCAGGGGCGGGCGAGAGGGCCGGACCACGAGCTCCCTCTTTTATCGTCAACTAGAGGAGAAAAGTCAGGTCCAAAGAAGAAGAAAAAAGCTAGGAATGCCACAAGATAGGGACCCCACTTACCAAGAGGGCGCTCCCATCGGCAGGACGCATTGGAGGGTGGTCATCCACCGAGTCCTCGAGGTCCTCGACGGCGAGTGACTCCTGGAGCCGCTGCTTTAGCTCCAGCTCCGAAATGGACTCGGTCGACATCGCCGACCCGGAGAGATCCGTGCCGGGGCTCATCTCGCAGAGTTGGAGCCGCCGCGCCATTAGCGGCAACACGCGCCGGGCGTGGAATGCGGCGATGACCCCGGCGCCGCGTACCGCTCGGGACCGCAGTTGCCACACGGCGTCGAGGGCGTCGTCCAGCCGCTTCCGCTCCTTGGCCGGCGGTCCCCATTTCCACACCTCGGGCGCCGTGTTAAATGTGCGCCCAGTGAACTCCGGCAGGGGCCCAGCAGCGTCGTTCTTGAGGTAGAACCACTGCCCGTGCCAGCCCCTATGAGAACTTCGCAGCCGCAGGGGGATGTAGAAGCCGGCGCGCTCCCCGCGGAGGTGGATGCTGGCGCAGCCGATGGGGTGATGGGGCCCTTCCTTCGTCTGGAGCAAGACAGAGAACAAGTACCGCCACAGATCGAAGTGGGGGGCGATCCCCAAATAACCCTCACATAACGCCATGAATGTGGCGATGTACAAAATCCCATTAGGGTTGAGGTGCTGGAGCTCGAGGCCGTAGTAATGAAGGAGCCCCCGCAAGAAGAAATGCGCGGGGACTCCCAGCCCGCGCTCGTGAAAATGGGCGAAGGACACCACGTACCCATCCGCCGGCGCGGGCACCTCCTCATTGCCCGGGAGTAGCCACTCCCTCGCCTCTGTCCGGGCAACGAGAAGGCCACGACTGGCCAAGCCCTCGAGACGCACCCTCCGAATGTCAGATCTCAGCCAAGAAGCCATGGGGGACTAGCAAGGAACCAGGGAGGAACGAAAAGAAACAAGGAAGGGAACGCGCGAGCGCGGAAGAGTGGAGAGCGAAGGACAAGAGTGCGAGATGGCACAGGAGGCAAAGGGACACGAGTGACGAATGCGGCGTACGAGCATGCAAGGTGCGTACTTATACCTTTCACCCGCCTGGCGCTCCTCTCGCTCCAAGCAGGGCCCGCCTGGTCGTCTCGCCCAGCGCGGGCACCGCTCCGTCTTCCTGGATCCCTCTCGCACCGCTCACTGCAACTGGGCCTGCGTAACCGCCTCGCGCAGCGCGGGAAATATCCCGCCCACCTGGGGTCACTCCCAAACTACCACAGGTGGGGCCCGCCTAGCCAGCTCGCCCCGCGCGGATGCGACTCCGTCCTTGAGACTTCCTCTCACCCCACTAACTGCCAACGGGCCTCTCAACCGCCGCGCACAGTGTGGGAAGCTTCCCGCCCGCTTGACATTTTCCTCCCGTCACTGCAAGCGAGGTCCACAGAGCCGTTTCGCGCAGAGTGATATTTAATTCCGCCCGCGTGACGCCTGCCGCCAGTCGTTGTAGGTGGGGCCTACCTGGCCGTCCGCTCGGCGGGGTCGAGCGCTCGCGCGCGTGTACTCATAACCCCCGAAGACTAAAATCCCTGCCGCACGTCCCGTCGCGGCAGGCGCCTCTGCTGCGCCGCTGCCACAAAATAAATTTTGGCAGGCAGGGGCTTGGGCTGAAATACGCCCCGACGGCCCAAAGAGTTCGAAGGCTGGCCCAGCGAATGGGTTCGACAGCCGCTCAGGGCAAAAATAGAGTGAGGGGTGGATAGAGATGGGCCCGCTAGCGGCCAATACCCTGGCGCATTAGCGCCGAGGGCATCTCGGTCCGCGTTCGAGTCCCGGTTCTTACCGACCCATGGGTATTTCACCGCAGAAAGGCAGCGAGCCCTCGGAGCCTAGCGAACGGCATCCGGGTATCAGATTGGGACGGCAACCAGGAATATTGAGGTCGACCACCAGCTGGTCCATCGGAGCTCCCCCAGAAGGGAGCCCGGGCTTCACTCGAACTCTCCTGTTTGTAACTCGACGAGCGTCGCGCTTCAGCCTCCGTGGTAAAGCGCGGCCCGACTCAACCTCCTCATCTGGCGAACAGACGCGCTGGAGGAACGATACAAGTCGAACTGTGTCCACGATCGGACCACCGCAACGAGCGGAAGTCTCGGGAACGGAATCGCGAAAAGAGATCTATTACGGGATCGCAGAACACTTAAGCTCGACAAGGTCCGACGCGAGCCCACCGTCGTGAGTTTACCGCTCCCAATGTGAGTGACCCCAGACTCCCTTTACAAGGAGATCAGGCCTCACTCGGGGGCTACTGTTGAGGATCAATACCAAAGGTAGTTAACCTTCAAGACCCTCGACCTTAGTAACATAATCAAGGCATAAGTAATCCCCGCCTTACCCAACCTCCGCATCGTACGGACGCACAACAGACTAAGCCAACGAGCCATCTCTGCCTCGCCCGACCCCTTTGCGGAGGGGTCGGATCCTTCACGCGCGGGCGACGCGCTCAGCCCCGTCTCCATAGGGGTCGAGCGAACGCGTCTCCGCCTCGCCCAACCTCAGGGTCGAGCGAATCGCCCACCATTCTACGAGTAGGTTGGATGGTGACGGTTGGGAAATAAATGCCTGACACACCCACTACCCAGGCAAGTGGGTGTTAAATGCACACGACGTACACCGCCCAAAGGATGGGTGCCGTTGCTACAGCGCCTATCAGAGACTCATCACCTCCACGACGGGACGCCCCCGAGCGACGGCCACGACTATGGCGTCACCACGCCAACGCCTACAGCGGTGTTTCTCCACACGGACGGGACTCCTGATGGGGACGGGGGTCCCGATCTTCCTACAGGTTCTGATAATCAATGATTTGGGCGGAGTCGTGACACAAATCGATCCAGCTTCCGAACGGCACGTCCCTGTGACACCCCAGGTGTCACCAGGGCAAAGTCGACAACTGTAAACCCTAATCCACAATTTCACTCACTTTAAAGCAGATTCAATCTTAGAAATAAAAAGGAACATTGTTTAAAATGCTTTAAAGAGACACTATGAAAAGTTTGACAACCAACAGAACTCTATAGCAGAGTCCGGGAAAAATCTCAATCAACAGTGTCGAAATCTCGTTAACAGGAAGAAACCCAAACCCTAACTATTGATCATCCAAATTTCCACAGAACCCTAGCCATATTTTTACATAACAATTAAGTAATTTTCAAAATAAAATTTTGGGAAATTATTCAAGATTTTTGGAAAAGATTTAGACCTCTTAAAAATTCACACAAGCTATAATCAACCTAGAAATTCAAATAATTTTAGAGGCCAAATCATGACTTGAACCTTAAAAGAAAAGTGTTCCAAATAAATTCCTGGGCATGCATAAAAATTTTCAAAAATGTTTGAGCTCGGGAAGTGTGTCTTCTAAATCAAATTGCATTCCAGCTAAAATAATTAAAAAAAATAAGAAAAGTAAAACCGCTGTTGCCGGCGGGCTACAGTGCCCCGCCCGCCCGACAAAGCGGCGAGCGGGCAGGGCACTGCGCCCGGCCGACACGGCCATTCCTCCCGCCCACGTCACCTTCAATTCACCCCGCGCTCTCTCTCTCACTCCTCTCCTCTCCCTCTCTCTCTCTCTCACTAGCCGCCCGTTTTCTTTTCCTCTGCCCGAGCCGCCCCAGCGCGCCACCCGCCTTGACGACCATGCCGGCCATAACCCTAATGCCCCTCCAACCCTACGCCGAGCTCTCCCTTAAAACGGTGCAAGCCCCCTCCCCCCCCCCCCCCCCACTTCTCCTTTTTCCATCACCCGTGCAAGACCCTTCCTCCTCCCTGCTCAGGACGCCGCCACCATTGCCGCCGCCCTCCACCTCCATGTCGACAGGTCACTCCGGCGAGTTTCAAGCTGCACCACCGTGCCCCCTAGACTCCCCTCCACCCCCAGTTGCTCTCCGAACACCAAGCCCGCCGGCGGTGCCCTAGCTTCGCCGGAACGCCGCCGCCTTCCCCTCGGCCGAAGAGCAACGCCGGCGGCCACAAATCTGTGAAATTTCTTGCGACGGTACAACGATTCTACAATTCCACTTGCCGGCTGTTAGCTCTCATCCTTGCGCAACCTTTTGACTTGAATCCGGCCACAGGTGATCGTCGTCGAAGAAGAACGCCGTGTGCCACCCCGTCGGCCGCCATTGTCGCCACCTCGACCTCCACGTCGCCGACCCTGTTACACTCTTCACCGTAGCCTCCATCCTCCGCAAACCAGTGCAGTGAGTCGAGGCGAAGCTCCACGACACCTTGGTTCTTGCCCTAGCCCTCTTCTCCCGCGAGGAGCTCACCGGAGCAGCCGCCTCTGCCGTGTCCCCTGTTCCGTGGCACTGTTCCATTGATTTTCCTAATTTCTTTAATTAGCCAGAGATTGTTAGGTGTGTAACAAATCATGTGGTTCTAGGGGGACTGTGGCTAGGTTTTTACCTTTGACAAAATTCTTACTGATAAAATTGTGGCTTGCACCGGAATCGAAAAGAACAAAAGCTGAATGCGTAGAGAGCGAGAACGTACCCGCCAGTACTTGTTCGCCCTCAGCAATTTCTTCGGTCATGGTGTAGTTTACCCGACCGGTCCTGGTGTTCTTCTGGCCCTTTTGCTGGCCCTGTCCTTGGTTTGACTGCCGGTTGCCTCCGGACTGCTGGTTGGAGGGGCACTCGCGGGCGAAGTGTCCGGGCTGCCCGCAGTTGAAGCAAGGCGTGCCTGGTCCAGGGCGGGCGCCCTGTTGAGGTGGGCGGACACCTTGGTTCCTCTGCGGCGGGGGAGGTGCGCTGTGACACCCCAGGTGTCACCAGGGCAAAAGTCAACAACATTAGACCCTAATCCACAATTTCACTCACTTTAAAGCAGATTCAATCATGGAAATAAAAAGAAATATTGTTTAAAATGCTTTAAAGGAACACTATGAAAAGTTTAACACACAACAGAGCACTTTAGCAAAATCCGGAGAAATCTCAAACAACAGTGTCGAAATCTCGTGAACAGTAAGAAACCCAAACCCTAACTCTTGACCATCAAAATTTCCACAGAACCCTAGCCATATTTTTACATAACAATTAAGTACACTTCAAAATAGAATTTTGGAAAATTATTCAAGATTTTTGGAAAGGATTTAGACCTCTTAAAAATTCACACAAGCTATAATCAACTTAGAGATTCAAAAATTTTTAGAGACCAAATCATGACTTGAACCTTAAATGAAAAGTGTTCCAAATAAATTCCTGAGCTTGTACAAAAATTCTCAAAAATTTTTGAGCTGGGAAGTGTGCAAATTCATTCCAGCTTGAACTATAGAAAAAAAAAACTGTTGCCGGGCGGGCTACAGTGCCCCGCCCGCCCGACAACACGGCGCGGCAGGGCGCCGCAGCCGCCCGGCCGACACGGTTGCACGTCGCCTTCAATTGCCGCCGGCCTCCTCACCCTCCTCACCCCCCTTGCTCTCTCTCTCTCTCTAGCTCTCTCTCTCTCTCTTTGACTCTCCCTCACTTTTTCTCCTCTGCCCGAGCCCGCGCCGCCCGACCACCCGACGCCGCCCGCGCTGCCGCATGCCGACCACCTGCCCCCTGCTGCCTCCCCTACTCCCCCTCGGTTTTTCCTTTAAATTGGTGCGCCTCCATCTTCCCCTCCCTCTCCATTTCTTTTCCCCCGCGCGAGCTCACCCCCCCTGCCCCGGCCGTGGACGCCAGTGCCGCGCGCCATAGCCGATTTCTCCCCCTCCACGGTGAATGCCACCCCCCGGCTCTCCTCCACCCTAATCACCAAGCCTTACTCCTTCCTCTCTTCCCCGTGAAGCTCTCAGCACATCCACTTCTCCGAATTTGAGCCTCGGTCACCGGAATTTCCACGCCATCGCCGTCGAATTCGCCCCCCACGGTGAGACCCCCTCTCCGGCCAAGACCTTGATCAATACCATGTTGCCGAGCTTCGTCGTGTCTAGTAGGTCATAGAAAGCCAAGGTTCGACGGCCGGCGACCACCCCATCGTCGGGAATTGGCCGCCGGAGCTCACCGGAGACAGTCCCCTGTTTTTCCTTTTTCCTATTTATTTTTCAGATTATTTCTCTATCTTCTAAAATCCCTAAAAATTCACAGGAAGATCCAAAAAGGCCAAACTAAAATTTGCTAGAACCCTGGTGAAAGGGACTAATTTTCTGTTAAAGCACTTTTTAACAAATGTACAAAAATTTGCAGAATTAATTAGAAACACTCCTCTCTGTTTTTGAATTTTAAATTGCATTATAGAGCAATGCTAGGGCTAACCTTTGATCTACAAGTACACCATGGTACTACACTCCCTCTGGAAGTTTATGAATATTTTAGGAACACGAAATGGCATCTAACCCTATTAAATAACCTCAATCTGCCTAGTTTAAATACCATTTTCTAAAGTACATTGTAAAAGTAATTTATAAGGTTAGACCCAAAAGCAAAGTTAGATATCTGGTACTCAGGAATTCCCACATAAAATTTCATAATTTTATTCTAAGGTTTACTAGTGCTTTCTGATTTTACAAGATCTAAAAACAGGAAATTTGATGAATTTCTATAAAATATAGAAAATTCATCTAGGCCCCACCCAAAGCCCAAAATGCTTATTCCAGGAAGTACTACCAACTAAAATAATCTTGAGGAAGAATT
The DNA here is from genome assembly GCA_001182835.1 of Oropetium thomaeum. Lineage (NCBI taxonomy): Eukaryota > Viridiplantae > Streptophyta > Magnoliopsida > Poales > Poaceae > Oropetium > Oropetium thomaeum. The sequence continues at coordinate 2,282,555 of LFJQ01000034.1, forward strand.
AAAATTTTCATTTTAATCCTAGTTTAATAGCCGAAGGAATTAAATAATATTAACCGATAAAAAGTGTCGAATCAACTTATCTAGAGTTGAAGTTGATGAACATGCCAACTAAAAGTCACCTCATGAGAGTTTAATAGATTTCTTTAAACATCATTCACAGATTAAGAATTTAATTTAATCGACGGCGTCGAGTAATTAGAGTTAACCCTAATTCTAGGCGTCGCCAATCTAAACCCTAGATTTACTACTGATAATAACAATAAGTTTCTTTTTCATTAAACTTATCATCATCCTACTGCATCATGTAGATTCCGATGCTCACGAGGTAGCTGCCGATCCGAGTTCCTCGACCCCCGCCGAAGAAGTCATCGTCAGCTCAGAAGAACCAGGCAAGCCCTGGTGCACAACCGTTGTTTAAAATTTTTCTTTTATGACTAAGTGTGTCTTGTTGGTGCATTAAGTACTAGGAGTTGATTGAAAACCATAGTTGCATTTGTTTCCATAGGAAAACCCTAACGGTAGTTGGTATAGACACCCCCTTAGTCTACTATGCTTAGTAGGTACTGCCAGTAGAAGTCGAGCAGAGTGGACGCTGCTCGCGAAAGGATAGGCTGTTGAATGAAACTATTTCATGAGCTGGGCCACACGAATGTGAATAAGTAAGAAAGATAAAAGTTTGAGGGTCAGACAGGATACAAAGTAGGTCGACGACTGGACCGGGTCCAGGATGACCGTAGACTTGTCTGATCCGTGTGGTCCGAGACTGATCGAGTGTTGAATGTACTGGTCGTATGCTGGGTGTTATGGGCCCCAGTAAACCTATGTAGCCTAGTGATTGCAACGTCGAACCTGCCCTACGGTGTCTGACTAGGAGGAGATCTGGGGTGGGCAGCGTGGGAACTCCACAGAAACCGTCTGGGACGTGTTGTCTGGTGGGATGCGGCGCTGCTAAGGCAGGCGTAGGAGGGAATTGACGTTGCAGGAGCTGGTGTGAACGGTTGCCACGTGCGAGTCTGGGACACGCACGTGTCGTACGGTCAGGTTTCCCCCCCTGCAGGGTATAAAATCGTTTCGAACCGCTGTCGCTCCCAGTTAGTGAGCATGCTCGTGAAACGCACCACATTTTAGTAAATAGGTTGAGACACAAATGAGAAGAAACCGTGATTAATGCTATTACTATTGTTACTCCTGTTATGTTTGCTTAGCTCAGTGCTAATTAAATTTATTTCTCTAATCACTTAATCTGTGCTAAAAGTTGACAAGAGTAGTATAGGCTTGCGAGTTCTTTTGTAAGTAAACCCATCCGAGTCAGCCAGCATGTCTAGGAGTCGGCTGTAGTCAGCCACGTTGACGGGTAAGTCTTGCTGAGCTTCTTAGAAGCTCACGCGTTAGCGTTTGTGGTTTTCAGGCGCCGTCATGCTGGATCCAGCGGGTAGCTTCCATTGGGAGGAGCCTCTCCCCGAGTTTGGGAATCTCCAGTGGGAGTTGTGCGAGTCGCCGCAGTGAAATGTTGAAGTGGCTAGTAGCATGACGCCCGTGGGCACGGCGCGTGCTTTTGCTTAAGTCCGAGTGTCGGAGTTGTAATCGTTCTAGTCTTCCGCTGTTATCGTTTTCAAAACTTTTGCGCACTCTGAAACAATGTAATATTCAACTTCAATTTATGAACCAATGATGTATTAAGTTCTCTCTCCTTGTAAATTATTGCTGTTTATCCCTGTCTGTGTTGTATCATGTGTACGCTCGCTTCGCCGAGCGTTGCCCAACAGGATCTTGGCTCAACGACTGAACGGATCCGCCTCGAGACGAGGTTTTCTGGGCGGGTCGTGTCATGCGCGGTAGCTGGACTGCTGTTGATTCTGTGGGGGCCGGTATGGCTGCTGCGGCGGACGGAATGACGGTGCCTGCGGCGGGGTGGGCTTGTACCTCCTACCATCGGGTGTAGTGTACACCAGACGGTACTTGGGTGGCGGGGCATTTGATGGCCCACCGCTAGCTCGCCTTTTCTCCCGCTGCTCCTTCTCGAGATATTCTTCGGCAATGAGGGCGTCGCTGACGAGCTCGTTGAATGAGCCGCCTTGGTTCAGGGCCAAGCGACCCTGGAGTGTGATGTTCAGCCCTTCCATGAAGCGGTGCTTCCGCTTAGCATCCGTGTCAACCTGCTTCGGAGCATATAAAGCAAGTTGGTTGAAGACACTGGAATACTCGTGCACCGTGCAGTTCCCTTGTGTTAAGGCCATGAACTCCTTGGCCTTCCTCTGCATAAGTCCCGCGGGAATGTGGTGAGCGTGGAACGCCTCCCGGAACTGTGCCCATGGCACCTGGGTGTCGGCCGGAAGAGTGGCCAAGTAGTTGGCCCACCAAGCTCCGGCGTGTCCGTGGAGCATCTGGGCCGCGAAGAGGGTCTTCTGGGTCTCCGAACAACGGAGCAGCCCAATTTTGGCCTCGATTGTACGAAGCCAGTGGTCTGCCTCCATTGGTTCCCGGGCATCTCTGAACTCCGGGGGATGAGTGGCCAGGAACTCAGCATATGTGCTGTCCTGGTCGCGGTTCCGAGCGCCTCGATTTGCGTCATTATTTTCTAGGATGGCCCGCAGCATCTCTTGTGTCTGTTGGCTGCTCTGAAGCATGGCTGCCATAGCTGTCGCCAAGGTCGGCTCAGCTGGCGGGGGCGGCGTGTTGGAGCTTTCCGCCTCCTGACGTCCTACCCTAGTGTTCACCATGCTGAAAAAGCACAAAGGATCCTTATTAGAGTAATTCAACCCATGTCCATTTCTCAACATAAATAGAAGTATGTCAATATGCACGGCACAGATATCTTAATAAAAACAAACTTCCTTCATTTCCCCAAAAAATGACAGTACATCCATCGTCCAACTCCTTAGACTGTCAAACCACCACTTTTACATCCAAAAGATTACACGCCACTAAGACAAACTCTTGAGAACACATACTGACATCCTGACAAAGACAACACATTCTTAAGCGGACCACCTAACTAAACTATCACTTCGGAACCACCTCCGATCTACTCCTAGTCTGGCTCTGGGTCTGAAGCTTGGGGATCTGATACTTCTGACTCAGGCGCATCATCGTTAGCGGGAGGTGGCTGCTGTGCCTCCAAAAGTCCTGCTAACTGATGCTGCAAATGATGGTTCTCATGGGTGAGGTTCTCCGCCATCTGAACCGCATTATCCCTGAGTATCTCCAGCTGATGAATGTGTTGCAACATGATGTTGCAATCATTCTCTCTAGCATGGATCTAGGCAGTCTTAATCTCGGAGACCGCCTCCAACTCAGAGATGCGTGTAGCGCGCGCGTTGCAGCGAGCACGCAGTGCATTCTTCCTGCTCTCCAAGTCCTGGATCTTCTCCTTGAGTTGGGCTATCTCTACATGGGCCTGTCGCAAGGCCTGACGATCCATCTGAACTGTGAGAACAGTGTCTTCATGCAAGTTGAGTAGCGCTAGGCTCCACGTGAACAAGGGAGTGACATGGTCCATTTCTCCCCTGAAAGTCCTCTTCTGAGCATTCTTGACATTACGGTGCCAGGAACGGTCGACCTGGTCTCGTATCGGAAACATCGCCGCTGGTTCGTCTGCCAGCTCTTCAGTGTGTCGCTCGCAAATCCTCAATAGAGCCAGATGAGCGGCTGACTCGATGGCTTCCGTCTTATCTGAACCGAATGTGGTGGTGGTATAAATCTCTCTGTTGGCATGCTGAGGGTGCGTGGGTAGTGTAACTGTGGCTGAGCAGCGCGGTAGGTCATATTGCTGATACTCCCGGATCTGAAACCAAGGAGTCTCTGCATATCCCAGTGACTGCAAGGTCCGTTCGAGAATCTCTACAAAGCCTCTGCGTCCTGATTTCTTGGTGACGTAGGTAGGGGTGGAGTCCTCGATGCCTATCTCCGCGAGCCCATGCTCGATCATGTTGTCGTCCATCTGCATCACAGAGATGAACAATATTTTATCAATCAGAAGCCACATGTTGACACATAGTTCAAAGCATGCTAAATCTTCCGATACGTAAAATATTTTTCATCCCTGTGTAAAAAGGTGATCCAAATCGGTCACTAAGGATGCTAACTAGCGACAGTCGGTTTATTCAAGGTGCTTTACCATCTAAGTTGACCTGTCAAGGAGACAATCTTCTCATCGAGGAAGGTATTGGAAAGAGGCTCAATGGTATGCAAGGGTCTTACTCCAACTCGGTTGATTCCACGCAATCCATAAGGGAGGAAGGTATCCAGCTTGACTTCTTAATTTCTGTTGGTGTTACAGCCATTATTGATGGAATTTTTGCTCCTGGATGGTTTTAGTATAAGTTTGAAGGATTTTAACATTTCTTCATGCAATGCAATCCTACATCGGCCTATACGTCCTCACAAAGTAAAAAGAGAATACACTTAGGCGGTGGCAGAATCGCACTCAAGTTAGTCGTTACTACACGTTTCTTACGATATCGTGGTTAGCGTACCTGCAGAAAATGGCATCACAGGCAGTGCAATATAAATATATATCCAAAGTAAAAACAACAACCCATATCATTGCCATATGGGTTGCCCCGAGTAGGTCACGTACGGGGATCATGTGTCCGACCTTCCCTGCGCGGCGACAGACTGCACTTTACCTCAGGCAGCGGAGGTATGAGAGTGTTCTGCAAAACCGAAGTCGTGAGGAACAAACTCATCTCTTGTGTGCCAAAGACACAAGACTCCACTGTTGCGAAGGTCTGCATTTGTAACAGGTCCGTAACCCACACCTCGTACCGTAGAGGTCCGCTTCTCTCCCTAAACGGCAAGGCGGGCGTACTATGTTACAGCGAACATAATACCTCCTTCCATACCATCATGGTATAGAATGCTACTGCTGCGGATGCAACAGGGATTTCTCGATCTTTCACCGCAGTCGAGCGGCATACCTTACCTTTCTTACCTGAGCGTAGGTGCGTCGTTACAGAAAAGTAAATCTACACTGGGTTTTGTTAGCTCCTACACTAGGTTAGCTTGCCACCTGATAACCTATTAACTAATAGGGCTCGTACCTCACTCGCACGTAATTTTCAAAAATATGCCTTAAACGTTGTATCGTTTTCCAACACAGCTCTGATACCAAAGCTGACGCGACCCCGCCCAGAGAACCTCATCTCTGGACGGATCCGGTCAGTCGTTAAGCCAGGATCGTGTTGGGCAACGCTCGGCGAAGCGAGCGTACACACGATACAACATAGGCAGGAATAAACAGCAATGATTTACAAGGAAAGAGGACTTTAATACATCATTGGTTCATAAATTTAAAGTTAGGTCTTACATTGATTCAGAGTAAACGAAAGTTTTGAAACAAAAACAGCGGAAGACTAGAACGATTACAAACTCCGACACTCGGACTTAAGCAAAAGCACGCGCCGTGCCCACGGACGTCATGCTACTAGCCACTTCAACAATTTTACTGCGGCGACTCGCACAACTCCCAGTGGAGGTTCCCGAACTCGGGGAGAGGCTCCTCCCAATGGAAGCTACCTGCTGGGTCCTACATGACGGCGCCTGAAAAACCACAAAACGCTAACGCGTGAGCTTCTAAGAAGCTCAGCAAGACTTACCCGACAAAAGTGGCTGACTACAGCCGACTCCTAGACATGCTGGCCGACTCGGGTGAGTTTACTTGCAAAAGGACTCGCAAGCCTATACTACTCTTGTCAAATTTTAGCATCAGATTAAGTGATTAGAAAATGAAATTTAGTTAGCACTGAGCTAAGCAAACATAACAGAAGTAACAATAGTAATAGCAATAATCATGGTTTCTTCTCATTTGTGTCTCAACCTATTTACTAAAATGTGACAGAGAGTTCAAGTAAGCTCATAGCTGAGAGCGACAGCGATTCGAACCGATTTTTATACCTCTGCAGGGTTAACCTAATCGTACGACAAGTGCGGGTCCCAGACTCGCACGTGGCAGCCGGTCACACCAGCTCCTGCAACGTCAATTCCCTCCTACGCCTGCCTTAGCAGCGCCGCGTCCCACCAGACAACACGTCCCAGACGGTTTCTGTGGAGTTCCCGCGCTGCCCACCCCAGATCTCCTCCTAGTTAGACACCGTAGGGCAGGTTCGACGTTGCAATCACTAGGCTACGTAGGTTTACCGGGGCCCATAACACCCAGCATATGATTAGTACATTCAATACTTGTCCAGCTGTGCCAGACGGAACGGACCAGACTACGGTCACCCTGGTCCCGGACCAATCGCCGACCTACTTGTACCCAGTCTGACCCTCAATTTTTTATCTTTCTTACTCACTGACAAATCGTGTGGCACCTTTCATGGAATAGTTTCATTCAAAATCCTACTACTCACGAGCAGCGTCCACTTTGCTCGACTTCTACCGGTAGCTATCTGCTAAGCATAGCATACTAAGGGTGTCTATACAAGCTACCGTCAGGGTTTCCTATCAGGAAACAAATGCAACTATGGTTTCAATCAACTCCTAGCACTTAATGCACAAACAAGACACACTGAGTTGTAAAAGCAAAATTTTAAACAGCGGTTGTGCACCGGGGCTTGCCTGGTTCTTCCGAGCTGACGTTGACTTCTTCGACGGGGGTCGAGGAACTCGGATCTGCAGCTACCTCGTGAGCGTCAGAATCTACATGATGCATTAGGATTATGATAAGTTCAATGAAAAAGAAACTTATTGTTATTATCAATAGTCAGTCTAGGGTTTAGATTGGCGACGCCTAGAATTAGGGTTAACCCTAATTACTCGACGTCGTCGATTAATTCAATTCTTAATCTGTGAATGATGTTTAAAGAAATCTATCCAACTCCCATGAGGTGACTTTTAGTTGGCATGTTTACCAACTTCAACTTTAGTTAAGTTAATTAGACACTTTTCATCGGTTAAACATTATTTAACTCCTTCGGCTATTAAACTAGGGTTAAAATGAAGATTTTAATTCTTCCTCAAGATTATTTTTAGTTGGTAGTACTCCCTGAAATAAGCATTTTGAGCTTTGGTTGGGGCCTAGATGAATTTTTTATATTTTATAAAAATTCATCAAAGTTCCTGTTTTTAGATCTTGTAAAATCAGAAAGCACTAGTAAACCTTAGAATAAAATTATGAAACTTTATGTGAGCATTCCCGAGCACCAGATCCAAAACTTTGCTTTTGGGTCTAACCTTATAAATGGCTTTTACAATGTACTTTAGAAAATGGTATTTAAACTAGGCAGATTGAAGTTATTTAATAGGGTTAGATGCAATTTCGTGTTCCTAAAATCTTCATAAAATTCCAGAGGGTGTGTAGTACCATGGTGTACTGGTGGATCAAAGGTTGGCCCTAGCATTGTTCTAGAACTCAATTTAAAATTGAAAAATAGAATAGAGTGTTCTAATTAATTCTACAAATTTTTGTACAATTTCTAAATAGAGTGTTTTAACAGAAAATTAGTTCAATGTTCAAGGATTCAAATAAAATTAGGTTTGGTATTTTTAGAATTTTCCCTTTCGTCATAAAATCGCCTGGGGGTAATATTTTGTCAAACCATGGCCTAAGTGAAGCTCCCCTAAATCTAGGAGGTCACATCTATCCTATCTCCTTCATAATCTTAGATGGGCAGGGCATCGATATAATCATCGGCATGAAGTGGATGAAACACCATAATGCCATCCTTGATACTACTAACCGTGTAGTCCACTTAACCTCCCCACTTCACGGTTCCATGTCCATAAACCTAGATCACCCTAAAGCCACCCTCAATCAAGTCTGCCATGTTGTCGGGAAAAGTCTGGACGAGATACCAGTGGTTAAGGAGTTTCCGGACGTATTCCCAGAGGACTTACCTGGTTTACCGCCGGACAGAGATGTGGAATTTCAGATTGAGCTGTTGCCAGGCACAGCCCCGATCTCCCGCAGACCGTACAAGATGGCACCCAAGGAGCTAGCAGAGTTGAAGAAACAGTTGCAGGAGTTGTTGGACAAGAGCTTTATACGGCCCAGTACCTCGCCTTGGGGTTGTCCTGCATTATTCGTGAAGAAGAAGGACCAGTCCTTGAGGCTATGCGTGGATTACCGCCCCTTGAATGCGGTAACTATCAAGAACAAGTATCCCTTGCCACGCATAGACACCCTGTTTGATCAGTTGGCTGGAGCAAAGGTCTTCTCAAAAGTTGATCTTCGGTTTGGATATCATCAAATCAAGATCCGTCCTAGTGACGTTCCGAAGACGGCTGTCTCCACCAGATACGGGCTGTATGAGTATTTGGTTATGTCGTTTGGACTCACAAACACACCAGCGTACTTTATGTACCTCATGAAGTCAGTCTTCATGCCAGAGCTGGATAAGTTTGTAGTGGTGTTCATTAACGACATCCTAATATACTCCAAGTCAACCGACGAGCATGCAGAACACCTTCGGACAGTTCTCCAAAGACTCAGAGATCATAAGCTCTATGCCAAGTTCAGCAAGTGCGAATTCTGGATTGAGCGTGTTCAGTTTCTGGGTCATGTTGTGTCCGCGGAAGGTATTTCTGTTGATCCAGGAAAGGTGCAAGATGTTGTTAATTGGAAAGCACCCACAACAGTCCACAAGGTGCGAAGTTTCTTGGGATTAGCGGGATATTATCGTCGCTTCATTCCCAACTTCTCCAAGATTGCCAGCCTATTACAGATCTACTCAAGAAAGACCAGAAGTTCAAGTGGACAGAAAAGTGCGAAGAAGCCTTTCAAACTTTGAAGAAGCACTTGACCACAGCACCAGTACTCGCCCAACCGGATTTGAGCAAGCCCTTCGACGTGTATTGTGATGCGTCGGGCACTGGACTTGGTTGTGTGTTAATGCAAGAAGGACGGGTGATTGCTTATGCTTCCAGACAACTCCGCAAGCATGAGGTGAATTACCCCACACACGACTTGGAATTAGCAGCCGTGGTATTGGCTCCGAAGGTGTGGAGGCATTACTTGTTGGGAAACCTAGTACACCTTTATACCGACCACAAGAGTCTTAAAAATATCTTCACGCAGAATAAGTTGAACATGAGGCAACGAAGATGGCTAGAATTAATCAAGGACTACGAGATAGAGATCCACTATGATCCGGGCAAGGCTAATGTGGTAGCAGACGCGTTAAGTAGAAACGCCCATTGCCACTACTTGGATCAGGGAGTGGTAGCCGAAGAATTAGAGCCAGCGGTAAGGATTCTACCCCACAGAGCACTCTACAACCTCGCCCTAGTGCCAACACTTAGAGATGAGGTAGCCAAGGCCCAAAAGCTTGATAAGGGCATGGAGAAGATCAGATTAGGACTACAAGAAAAGAAGATGCAGTGCTTCCGTGAGGACGAAGAAGGAGTTTTGTGGTTCAAGAACAGACTGGTAGTGCCAAAGGATCACGAGCTCCGAAGGAAGATCATGGATGAAGCTCATTTATCCAAGTACTCAATTCACCCTGGCAGTAACAAGATGTATCAGGACCTGCGAAAGAAGTTTTGGTGGACCAGGATGAAAAGAGAAATCGCTCGGTATGTAGCGGAATGTGACACTTGCCGAAGAGTAAAGGCCGACCATCTGAAAGGTGCAGGGTTGTCACAACCTTTGAGCGTTCCGGCATGGAAATGGGAAGACATTAGCATGGACTTCATCGTTGGGCTACCCACCACCGCTCGACAGCATAACTCCATTTGGGTAATCGTGGATCGTCTGACAAAGTCCGCTCACTTCATACCTGTTAGTACCAGCTATAGAATGAAGAAGTACGCAGAACTATACATTGACCGGATAGTCTGTCTACTTGGAGTGCCCAAGACAATCATCTCCGACCGGGGTACCCAGTTCACTGGTCGATTTTGGAAACAACTCCACGAGTCACTAGGAACCAGGCTCATCCACAGCTCAGCCGACCACCCTCAGACTGACGGTCAGACGGAAAGAGTGAACCAAATACTTGAAGACATGCTCCGAGCTTGTGTTTTGGAGTACGGAAAAGGATGGGACACTTATTTGTCATTGGCAGAGTTCTCATACAATAACAGCTATCAAGCCAGCATCCAGATGTCCCTTTCGAAGCACTTTACGGCCGTAGTTGCAGAACCCCACTCAATTGGTCAGAAGCAGGCGAAAGGATCATATTGGGCCCAGACCTAGTACAGCAGGCTGAAGAGAAAGTATGGGTTATACAAGCTAATCTAAAGGCCGCCAAGTCAAGACAGAAGAGCTATGCAGATAAAAGGCGTAGACCGTTGACCTTTGAGGTAGGAGACTACGTCTACCTACGAGTCTCACCAATGAAGGGAGTTCAACGGTTCGGGATCAGAGACAAGTTAGCACCCCGGTACATAGGTCCATATCCTATCACGGCTAAGTGCGGACCAGTGGCATATCAAGTGGAGCTGCCGAGGGGTTATCTGGAGTGCATAACGTTTTCCATGTCTCCCAGTTAAAGAAATGTCTGAAGGCACCAGTAGACCAAGTGGTTCAAGAAGTAGAAGAGTTGCAACCAGACCTAACCTATCCAGAGCGTCCAATCCGGATACTGGATGAGAAAGAACGAGTTACTAGAAGACGGACACTTAAATTTTACAAGGTTCTGTGGAGCAACCACACGGAAGACGAAGCCACATGGGAATCTGCAGAATTTCTTCAGTCACACTACCCCGAGCTACTCCCAAACCCTTAGGTACCTATGCCTATCCTAACCCTCTCCTTAAATCTCGGGACGTGATTTCTTTTAGGGGGAAGGGCTGTGACACCCCAGGTGTCACCAGGGCAAAGTCGACAACTGTAAACCCTAATCCACAATTTCACTCACTTTAAAGCAGATTCAATCTTAGAAATAAAAAGGAATATTGTTTAAAATGCTTTAAAGAGACACTATGAAAAGTTTGACAACCAACAGAACTCTATAGCAGAGTCCGGGAAAAAATCTCAATCAACAGTGTCGAAATCTCGTTAACAGGAAGAAACCCAAACCCTAACTATTGGCCATCAAAATTTCCATAGAACCCTAGCCATATTTTTACATAACAATTAAGTAATTTTCAAAACAGAATTTTGGGAAATTATTCAAGATTTTTGGAAAAGATTTTAGACCTCTTAAAAATTCACAAAATCTATAATCAACCTAGAAATTCAAAAATTTTTAGAGGCCAAATCATGACTTGAACCTTAAAAGAAAAGTGTTCCAAATAAATTCCTGGGCATGCACAAAAATTTTCAAAAAATGTTTGAGCTCAGAAAGTGTGCCTTCTAAATCGAATTGTATTCCAGCTAAAATAATTAAAAAAAAAGAAGAAAAGTAAAACCGGCTGTTGCCGGGCGGGCTACAGTGCCCCGCCCGCCCGACAAAGCGGCGAGCGGGCAGGGCACTGCGCCCGGCCGACACGGCCATTCCTCCCGCCCACGTCGCCTTCAATTCACCCCCGCGCTCTCTCTCTCTCACTCCTCTCCTCTCCCTCTCTCTCTCTCTTTGACTAGCTGGCCCGTTTTCTTTTCCTCTGCCCGAGCCGCCGCCCGACCGCCCGAGCCGCCCCAGCGCCCGCCTTGACGACCATGCCGGCTATAACCCTAATGCCCCTCCAACCCCTACACGAGCTCTCCCTTAAAACGGTGCACCCCCCCCCCCCACTTCTCCTTTTTCCTTCACCCGCGCGAGACCCTTCCTCCTCCCTGCTCAGGACGCCGCCACCATTGCTACCGCCCTCCACATCCACGTCGACAGGTCACTCCGGCGAGTTTCAAGCCGCACCACCGTGCCCCCTAGACTCCCCTCCACCCCAGTTGCTCTCCGAACACGAAGCCCGCCGGCGGTGCCCTAGCTTCGCCGGAACGCCGCCGCCTTCCCCTCGGCCGAAGAGCAACGCCGACGGCCACAAATCTGTGAAATTCCTCACGACGGTACAACGATTCTCCAATTCCTCTTGCCGGCTGTTAGCTCTCATCCTTGCGCAACCTTTTGACTTGAATCCGGCCACAGGTGACCGTCGTCGAAGAAGAACGCCGTGTGCCACCCCGTCGGCCGCCATTGTCGCCACCTCGACCTCCACGTCGCCGACCCTGTTACACTCTTCACCGTAGCCTCCATCCTCCGCAAACCAGTGCAGTGAGTCGAGGTGAAGCTCCACGACACCTTGGTTCTTGCCCTAGCCCTCTTCTCCGGTGAGGAGCTCACCGGAGCAGCCGCCTCTGCCGTGTCCCCTGTTCTGTGGCACTGTTCCATTGATTTTCCTAATTCCTTTAATTAGCCAGAGATTATTAGGTGTGTAACAAATCAGAGAAAAATGTAAAAATACCAAACCTAATTTTATTTGAATCCTTGAACATTGAACTAATTTTTTGTTAAAACAGTTTTTTAGAAATTGTACAAAAATTTGCAGAATTAATTAGAACACTCTATTCTGTTTTTGAATTTTAAATTGAGTTTTAGAACAATGCTAGAGCCAACCTTTGATCCACCAGTACACCGTGGTACTACACACCCTCTGGAATTTTATGAAGATTTTAGGAACACGAAATGGCATCTAACTCTACTAAATAAATTCAATCTGCCTAGTTTAAATACCATTTTCTAAAGTACATTGTAAAAGTCATTTATAAGGTTAGACCCAAAAGCAAAGTTTTAGATCTGGTGCTCCGGAATGCTCACACAAAGTTTCATAATTTTATTCTAAGGTTTACTGGTGCTTTCTGATTTTACAAGATCTAAAAACAGGAATTTTGATGAATTTTTATAAAATATAGAAAATTCATCTAGGCCCCAACCAAAGCCCAAATGCTTATTCCATGGAGTACTACCAACTAAAAATAATCTTGAGGAAGAATTAAAATCTTCATTTTAACCCTAGTTTAATAGCCGAAGAGTTAAATAATGTTTAACCGATGAATAGTGTCTAATTAACTTAACTAAAGTTGAAGTTGTTAAACATGCCAACTAAAAAGTCACCTCATGGGAGTTGGATAGATTTCTTTAAACATCATTCATAGATTAAGAATTGAATTTAATCAACGACGTCGAGTAATTAGGGTTAACCCTAATTCTAGGCGTCGCCAATCTAAACCCTAGACTGACTATTGATAATAACAATAAGTTTCTTTTTCATTGAACTTATCATAATCCTAATGCATCATGTAGATTCTGACGCTCACGAGGTAGCTGCAGATCCGAGTTCCTCGACCCCCGCCGAAGAAGTCAACGTCAGCTCGGAAGAACCAGGCAAGCCCCGATGCACAACCGCTGTTTAAAATTTTGCTTTTACAACTCAGTGTGTCTTGTTTGTGCATTAAGTGCTAGGAGTTGATTGAAACCATAGTTGCATTTGTTTCCGCATAGGAAACCCTGACGGTAGCTTGTATAGACACCCTTAGTATGCTATGCTTAGCAGATAGTTGCCGGTAGAAGTCGAGCAGAGTGGACGCTGCTCGCGAGTAGTAGGATTTTGAATGAAACTATTCCATGAAATGTGCCACACGATTTGTCAATGAGTAAGAAAGATAAAAAATTGAGGGTCAGACTGGGTACAAGTAGGTCGGCGACTGGTCCGGGACCAGGGTGACCGTAGTCTGGTCTGATCCGTGTGGCACAGCTGGACAAGTATTGAATGTACTAATCGTATGCTGGGTGTTATGGGCCCCGGTAAACCTACGTAGCCTAGTGATTGTAACGTCGAACCTGCCCTACGGTGTCTGACTAGGAGGAGATCTGGGGTGGGCAGCGTGGGAACTCCACAGAAACCGTCTGGGACGTGTTGTCTAGTGGGACGCGGCGCTGCTAAGGCAGGCGTAGGAGGGAATTGACGTTGCAGGAGCTGGTGTGAACGGTTGCCACGTGCGAGTCTGGGACCCGCACGTGTCGTACGATTAGGTTAACCCTGCAGAGGTATAAAAATCGGTTCGAATCGCTGTCGCTCTCAGCTATGAGCTTACTTGAACTCTCTGTCACATTTTAGTAAAT